>CACRXP010000237.1:543492-588696 GCA_902702965.1 Spirometra erinaceieuropaei | reverse complement strand
ACCTCGTTCACTCGTGACACCATACACTGCAGATCACCAAAACTTGAAGCAAGTAAGGCGATATCATCGGCATAGTCGAGATCAGTCAGTCGATGTCCGGGTGCAAATTCAACACCGTCACTGTCGCGTAGGGCCCTCCCGAGGATACAGTCAATAGCGTAGTTGAACAGTATAGGTGACAGGATACATGCTGACTGACTTAGATTATCAGAACCTACACTTAGAAAGCCGCTAAGCGTGCACACAGTCGGGGCGTTGGCATTGACAGTACGGGTGCACTCAAGCGTTCAATCGCATGAAACGCCAAACCACAAAACCAAGACCTACACAATAGATATAGAGAGTTGCGAAACCATCGTCTTAGACCCTACCTTCCGTTTGCAATGAATTGCAGTTTACTTTAGGACAGTTGAGATAAGATCGCAGTGGATCAAGTGTAGAGCATGCGATATGCTTTTATTGCTGAAGTGCGACCGCGGCAGTCGATATGTGCCTTCGTACATACTAGCATTCCTTTGGCGCAGTCAGAGAGCAACCATTGCAGACTAAACGACTGCTTAACATCCATGCAGGGGCTATTACGGTCGACGAGTGTCGCCATCAGACTTTATTCGGCTTATTCAGCCATAACATACTACGGCTTAGTCGCAAAAGGCTCACTGTGCATACCTTACGATTGTAGTGGAACAATCGCCATAGACCGACCACACTTTTGATAACAATGTCATAAACATCCACATTTGAGGCATCGGTCTAGAAAACTTGATGGCACGCGTTCCTGAACTTCGCAGGCTTCAATGAAAACTGCGATCAGCATTCAACGGATTCTGGTCATATACCCCGCTTTCAACAGTGGCCTCAATTGTTGCCGGCATACTTGCACGCACTACTTGGACTTTCCACGACCGCCTACCATAGGCTGGCCCTACGTTCTCATTATGTCTGGGAGTGCACGTGCAGAAGCCCTGTCAGCACGACTTTCTTCTTCGCTTTCACCGCCCCGAGAACGCGGCGCTGCAAATATGTCCATATAAACTTACTGTATTGCACCCTCCACACGGAAATCTTTAGTAAAAGGCGAAAGACTTATCCTAGGCTTTGACAGGTTTCAGCCAGGTAGGTGGTCCACCTACTTAGCCAATACGTCCTCATCCCCTTCGCGCTCGTACCCGTACCCCAAGTCGGTTGAACAGGCATAGGATCGGTATCAGTATCAAAGTTTATCTAAATAAATTTTTCATATTAAAAAGGAAAGGCTTCAGCTTTATGCGACAAAAAGAGTTCCCAGGCATCTTTCAGACACATGGCGTTAATGCCAAACCATAGACGGTATTGCACTTCGTCTATGTGGGCCCAAACAACTCGACCGCAGACGGGGCCTCCTTCGTGTAACTTGCGCTTCAACCGACTCCAATACGCCTCAATGGCGTTAGTATGACGTCCAGTGGTAGGATCCTTGGAGTGATTGATGGAAACACGAATATATCCTTCTGAGGGAAGACGACTGTAGGCCTTCCACTCGTCCGTCACCACTGTACTTCCTTTGGCTACCCATTTCGTTATCACGGAACGCAGAGCAGGCCAACTTCGATCGTTGACCTGCTCAAATATTGCTTTGCGCTTGCTCATGTCGTACATCCCCAACAACCACCATTGCCCTTTCCTCTTGCCAACATTATACTTCCGTCGACTTACTAAGCTTTCGTCGACTTGCACTTCCACACCAGGTCCTCCTATTTTCTTCGTTTTCTTGAGGAGCGCTGCTGAGCAAACATTCCGACACTGGGCATACCACTGAACAGCTGTCCAGTTGTTTACACCAATGTCTTTGGCACATTCGCCAACCCGAATTCCTTTCAAAAACCAGAGGACAATCTTCAGGATAGTCGTTAACGTTAACCGACTATTTTCAAATATACTTCCCACTCTTACGGATTTCCTCTTCCGGCATCGAGGACATCGAAAAGCAACACCGTCCGAATACCGACTGCGTCCTTCCAGTTTCATCCAATGCCGGCACTTGCACAGCATCTGCATACTGAGTATGCATTAAATTTAGGAGATACTATTCAACATTTGGGTACTTATCCAAAGATATTGGCATTAGCCTTTTATTTAGTTATTCACTTACTGGTATTTCCCTTCTCTCGATAAGTGCTTCACAGGTATTAGGCAGCATAGCGTTCAAAGTCATGGCACGCACGTTCACTTGTAACGTCCCCGATGTTGTAGCGATCCCGTCTAACGCGATTAGTAGTCAACGAGGCCCAACAGGATAAGACGGACTAGTCACTATTTTACTGACCGAACTATGTACAAAAAGAAACTAAGGGAAGAGTCCTAATTACAAAAATAAGCTGAATCTGGGAGGATTGTCCACAGGGCGACTTGGAGCACTGGGATCCAGCGGAGAAGGCGACAGGGGTTCCTCGTCCGGAGAGCGGCGACCGGCCACGGGGTTGTTGGGGGCTAATCCTTGCCCGTATTTATAGCTTTTCCAGAGAGGGAGTCGACAAGGTTGGGTCCGCCATTGTTGATTGGTCGAGGGTGGAAAGTTAAACAAACTTATGCCAGGGCTATCTTGCTTAATTTTAGCGTTATAATAATTTATTATATGCATACTTTTCGTGAGAGGCCAAATTGCGACTGAGTGCCTGGTTTGGCTTTCTAGAACCTCCAAGATGGCGGACGCACGTGGTCGGGCCTTCTAGAACTTCCTACATTGCTCCCCCTTGCGAAAAGGGTCTGCTGTCTTCAGCAGAATCATCTAGTTCGATGGCGGTTCCACCATCTGGGGGTACTTCGACAGTCTTCGCTATCGGGTGTCCATCCCTGAATACCTCAGGCGAAGTGTAACCGCCTTCTGGGGGGACCTCTAAATACTGTTCGACTAGTTGGTCGTTGTATTCGTGGGACGGGCTGGCTCCCGAGTCGGCACGGTCTGTGTCCTCCTCTGTCGATGGGCCTGGCTTTAAGCGATTGGAGTGTTCCGTAAACTCTTCTGAGTACAGTCTGTCCTGGCTGCGAACGACGCAAGTCGTATCGCAGAGGACCTTTCTAACTACTTAGGGGCCTATCCATGCTGGATTAAATTTCTGTGGTACGCTCGGCGACGGGGCGAAATTCTGCATCCACACGATATCTCCCTCTCGATAGGGAGTCTCGTGTGCTAGGCGATCATAGAATGCCTTCTGACGGCGCTGACCTTCCTGGAGGTGCAATCGCGCTTCCACCGAGGCTATGCGCAGAGTTTTCCGCATCCTCGAGGCGTACGTGTCGACGTTCTCAACCGGATGTGTAGGGGGTAGGTGGAGATCCCCGGGGAGTTGCATCTCCCTCCCGCACGTTAGGAAGAACGGCGTTTTTTGCGTAGTGGCATTTACCGTGGATCGGTAAGCCAACATGCACGCCGGCAAGGCTTCGTCCCATGTGGGTGCCGAGTTCCGGTCGACAAATGCCCGCGTCCGATTCGTCCTTTCCACCTGGCCGTTGCCCTGTGGGTGGTACGCAGTAGTGCGTGTTTTCTTAATTTTCATAGCCTTACACAACTCGTGTACGACGCTGCTCTCGAACGACGAGCCTCGGTCTGAGTGGAGTTGGTCCGGGGCTCCCCAGCGGCAGATCCACCCGTTGAAAATGGCTCGGGTACTGTGGGGGCAGACGCATCTGGTAGGGGTACTGCCTCAGCCATCTTGGTGAAGCAGTCTGCCATGACGAGAATGAACCTATTTCCCCTCGCGGATGGCGCGATTGGACCAACTAGGTCTACCGCTACCCTCTCGTTGGGGTAGCCTGTCTGAATTGGCTGTAGCGGGGCTCTGTAGGAGTGCCCGGGGGACTTAAAACCTTAACTATCACTTTCGACAGCCAACACACCAAGTCTACCACTTTACCATTCGCTGAGGGTGCCTTGGACGTCTGATCACAGGTGCTCGATTGCTTCGCGGGTTGCTTGAAATGGTTTATGTGTACAGCACTGCTATTTGTTGACTTTTCATTTACCGCGCCTACTTTTGTTGCCATATAGTGATGAATTAAAACTTTATCATTTAAAATGAAATTTCAGAAAAAATTCTTTATCATTAACATTTACTTAGGCTTTCGAAGGCCCCACCCGTAAAACTCCTACTACCACCTGTCCCGTAAGACAGGCTGCTTTGGTTAAGAGGATTTTTTGGGTGCCATCTCCCATTTGTTACCGTCCTTTTTCCTGACAATGCGCTAACACGTTCGACATTTCAATTGCTCTTCTTATGCTGTCCACTCTTGAGGGCGCATCGACTTGAGTACGCCTTATTTTTAGCATTTGGAGGCGTTTCCATAGCATTTTAGCAGCTAAGCGGTGGTAGTGTATGCTCACTGCGCCACAATTTCAGGCCATATCCCAAGTTTTAAGAAACGGGACGCCAGTTTTAATGCATTGAAATACAGCAATCGAAATTAAACAAAATACTTAAAAAAAATAAACATTAAGTGTCTACAATGATCTCCTCTCAACTCTCTGAGCTGAGTTCATTGTAGTGTAGCGGCTAAGCGGTGATGGTGTACGCTTTGTTCGCCACAACTTCAGGCCATATCTCAAGTTGTTAGAAGCAGGACGCCATTTGATTAGGACACTTTATTCTGTACAGAATAGTTAAGGGGAAAGTTGGCAACCGGACGAGGGTGTGCCCGGCGTCCGCGAGATCGTGGAGTCGTGCGTTGCCGAAGTTCACCGCCGCTGCAAGTGTCGTAGCAGATTGTTTACGCCAGTGGTCTAGACTGTCCGCCATGTAACCAATCAGCGACAGAAGTTACGTTGATTGGCTCGAAACCCACGCGAGGGTATTGACAAGCCACGCATGGTCCAGTCAGAGAATCGACCAGATGCGTGGTGCAGAAGGAGTTGCAGCGAGACAAATCGAAGCCAGGCAGACGTGCGTGCCAAAGCAGGCTGTCGCTAGGGCGTATGTGCAGACCCAGCGAGATGCGCAAAATCAACTAAGCATGGAAACCTAGTATTACTTATAGGTGCATTTATAGCAGGGCAATAAGGCATAGCACCTTTGTTTGCAATCAACTGGTCAGATAAAACTACTAACTTACCGCTTTCTTCTTCCTCACCTGCGGTAATCGTATGAACACCGGGCATGTACTGGGAGCGAGTCCGACGACCGCGTTGATTCCTCTAGTTCACACGCCGAGGAGTAGATCGCTGGTGGTCATGTCGAGGGAAGGAAGGTTGTTGGGGGCCCCACTGCCATCTCGCGGTTTGAGTCCCAATGTCGCAGGTCGATCGTGGTCCCATGGCGAAGACGTTGACCATCTGACCTTGCGTTGTAGCAGTTGGGACTCCAAAATGCCAGCGGGCACCGAGGAAGATGGTCCGGGGGATGCAGGTAGCGCGCCGTGGATCACTTCTTCATCGCGGGCGATGTCAAGTGACGCTTTGAAGGTTTTGGGTGGATCTCACATGAACTGGCGTCAAATGTCTGGGTTAGCAATGCCATCGACAAAGTTTTCGAGGATCCGGTCTTCAAGGGCGGCGCAAGTATCCTCAAAGGAGGCGGGAGGTTTCGTGCCGTGGTTTGAGTGCGCCTTCTCTCTGGTGTTTCAGGTGAGGACGGCGAACGTGAACAAGGAAACACTCGCTGGTCAGGGAGGTGGCCTCGGAGGTACGACACCCACGGGGTTTTGGGTGTTTCCTTGTTCACGTTCGCCGTCCTCACCTGAAACACCAGAGAGAAGGCGCACTCAAACCACGGCACGAAACCTCCCGCCTCCTTTTCTTTTCCCGCTCGCCCGTTCTTCCTCTCTTTTAAACAAACTTGCCTTTTCGGTTCTTACACTGCCACCAATTTGTAACGGGCCTAACCGAGACGAGAACCAATAACGTTACGCTAAGTCCCTTTTGGTCCCCAGTAAGAAGGAAAGACGGGCTCCTAAGGGGATTTTGGGGATTATTTATGAACGACAAAAGACGAGATTGGGAGTTCGGGAACACTGGGATGTCCTATGGCGGGGACAGGCCTGTTTGGATGCAAGCCATGTTGGGTCCGGGCGGCGGAGACGATGCAAGAGCGGCGGTGGCGTCCATCGGTCCAAGGGTGGTCAACGTCAATCTTCCAGACGATTTGGATAGGTTCACATAAAAATAAATCAATGTTTTTGAAGCAAGCAAGGACAGCAGAATTTAAAACCCTTTCTAAGGGCTTAATAATGTTTAAAGGGAGGTGCTGTTTGAGAAACTTGAAGGAATATTTCCCCGGAATGAATTTGAATGCGTAAATCAATTGCAAGAATACTAGAAAGTAAATCTTAGCCAATAGGATCTTCGGGGCCGTTTTCATTGACATTCTGGCTTAGACTAGTCTCTACAGGATCGCTGATAGGCAAACCGAAATGCCCAACGGTTGTCCAACGTTGTGTTTTCGTCTTGTTATCATTGTCTCATCCATTTGAACCTCCACTTCAGGTCCTCGTAATTGTTTAACTTCTTTAAGGAGGGCCTTAATGCAGACATCCCGCCAGATGTCATACCATTGGACTGCAGCATTCACACTTATGCCGACCAGAGCTGTGCACCTCACAACACCTGTGCCCTCCAAAAAGGCGAGGGCCGTTCTCACTGCTTTCCGTAAAGTCAGATCACTTCCTTCATACACTGAACCATTTGTTACACCTAAACAATGCATTATATTAATATTTTCACATACCGGAAGGCGAACCCTCCGTGTGTTGACGCAATATTCGCAATTGCATGGATTTTCGACAACGACATCTAACTTTCGACGCGAGGACTCCTTTAGCTTGCAAATATTGCACTAGGTTTGGGGACTGGGTAATATCAAGGATCTGTGCGAGCTCCGACGGTTTATTCACTTGTGGAGCCGCCTTACGTGCTTTCCTTGCTGTCTGCGTTCTACAAGCGGGAACCGCATGACAATTATTCAACAAAATAATAACTGCCGTGTGCAAACCGAACTTCCCACTGTACACACTGCGGCTTACTCATGCGCCCCTTAAGTAATCCACGTTTACACTTACCGTTCTTGGACTTCACTGTCCGCTGATTTGTTTTCCGTTGACATTTCACGAGCCCTCATGATCACGCGTGGGAATTTCTGGGGCACCTTTAGCGGAGTGACCTTGACCTTCTGTACGTACCTCCTATTGGTTACTAAGGTCGCGTTGTCAGCTAGTCCTACCTCTTTCCACCACAGTGACCTTCCGCAGGCTGTGCTACCTATGAGGGGCTTCTTGAATTTTCGCCATTCACTTCAAAAAAATCACCATTTACTCTTGAAAACGTTACTTTTTGCTTTCCTTAATTTTATCCTCCTTCGGCGCCACTCATTTACCCCACCCATAAAACCCCCTTTCCCACCGGTCCCGTTAGATAGGGACCTAGCGGTTGGCTTGCACATCCCAGGCTACGGAGGATCTCGCGTAGGCGTGTGGCGTAATCTTGTGGGATGGTTGTATCGGGACTAGTTAAGGGGTAAAGGAGGTCGATCGGGAGGCGCATGTCACGTCCTGTCCAGAGGTAGTGTGCATTGGAACCGGTGGAGGAATGGACGGAGCCACGGTAGGCTAAGGAGACGGAAGGACAAGTGTACGTCCCAGTCGTGCTCCTGGCTGTCCTTGGAAATAGCAAGCAGGAGGTTGTACAATGTTCGATTCGTTTGCTCCACAAGGCCGTTTTCTTCCGGATGGTAAGGTGTGGTCCGTGTTTTGCAGACCTGCAGGGTATCACAAACACGTTTGAACAGCTGGGAGTCAAAATTGCTGCCTCAGTTTGAATGGAATGTTAAAGGGACTCCCCATCGACTTATCCACGTGTGGGTGATGGCATTTGCGACGGATGTGGCATCTTGTCGGAGGAGGGCAGTGGCCTCGACCCATTTGGTGAAATAGTCCACCATGACAAGGATGTATTCAAATTCGCGGACAGAGACAGGAAGCGGCCCGATGATGTCTAGCACGACTCGCTCACCAGCGAACCTGGTTGTCATTGGTTGCATTGGGGCTCGGGGGGCGGAGCTGGGGGTTTTAAAGGATGCACATATAGTGCATGATTGATAGAGGTGAGACGGAGACGCGTAGCTGGGTCCACCAAAAGCCTGTGCGGACGGCTAACTCTGTCCGGCGTCGGTCACAATGGCCTAAGTCCGAGTGTAGGTCGCTTAACACAGTGTTAACCAAACAGCCTGGCGTCAATGGACGCATATGATGGGTATTGTACTTTGTCCACATGCACCCATACCGGCTACCGGTCCACCTTCCTGCAGCTTTCTCTTCAGGCGGCTCCAGTAGCCTTCTATTACATTAGCATGTCTACCCGTCGTGGGGTCGACAATATTTAGGCTATGGTCAACCATGTAGTGCTCATTTTCGACTGTGGGAAGAGGGGTATAACCTTCCCACACATCCGTCACTATGACATTGCCCTTGGCCATTCACTTCATAGTCACCGTTTTCAATGCTGACCACGTGCGGTTACTTACTTACTCAAAATGACCTTTTTGGGTATCATATATGGCCATTATCCAGTAGGATCGCCTTAGCCTTCCTCCACTATATTTCCTTTTGCTTATTAGCGTTTCATCGATTTGAGCTTTAACTCCAGGTCCGCCTAGCACTGCAGCAAAAGGTGCGGCATATGCATCTATGTGTGCTTCAGCGCCCTACTGAAAGAAGGCAACTCGGATTTCGGGGAGTGATTGAAGTCCAAGTTGATGAGACCTCAACCACAAGATGGGAAGCAGCAAAGCCGGAAAAGGCAGCACTTGATTATGAGTATTTATGATACATCCAAAAGAAAACCATCTTCCAGCAAGTGAACGATACGGGTTGCTTCTCGCCTAGACCTGTTTTCGTAACGGAAAAGTGGAAAGTGTATGCCGCATCTACTCTATGAGGTTTACGAGCACTACACCGTCAACCATTACTGAAACTCCGAACAGCACAGAGGCCTACCGGAGTCGACAGGTGCGCGCCTGCCTGAAAATGGCCCCGATAGTGCGTGCGAAAATGGCCACTGTTTTGTATATTCAGTTTATTTGGTAAGGATAATAGGCAAAGCCTTTGAAAACCCTATTGATTACATGTCAGCTCGTTAGAAATAACTGCATATGAACAAAAAATGTTCACTAGTAAAACAGTACTTAATTCATTTGAGTAGCATTGTTTCAGAGAAAATATTTTGGGGTCGTTCAGTATTAGTTCAGATTCAGACTTTCGAGGGAAAACAGGGGACACAAATAATCATCCAAGCGTTTCTTGAAGAGTTGCATGGACGTAGCCTCCACGGCTGACTGAGGGAGATCGTTCCATTTCTCCACTACCCTCTGCGTGAAAAATTCAGAACGAAGATTCAACCTGGACATTGTTGCCCGTAACTTCATCGAGTGACCACGAAGATTGGGTGAAAGGTGCCACTGAAACATGTTCTCAAATTTAAGTCCAAGCTCAAGGCCATGTATTATCTTGTAGACGAGAATAAGATCACCTCGTTGCCGGTAGCATAGAGGGAATAAATTAAGGCAATTCAGTCTGTCTGTGTAGGATTGGCTTTTTAGACCGTTTACCAGCTTTGTTGCACGCCGTTGTACTCGTTCGAGGCATTCTTGGTCCTCTACTAACGATGGCCGCCATGCTTGTATGCCATATTCTAAGTGGGGCCGAACAAAAGTGCCATAAATTCTCCCAAAAAGGTCTTGGCCAAAGTTTACGAAAGCTCTTTTGATTGCATGCAGCACTCCCATGGCGTTTTTTGCAGCCATGTGGCACTGCAGTGTTGGTTTCAGGTTGTTCTGTACCCAAACCCCGAGATCCTTCTGTGAAGTTTCCGCAGGGAGCCTTATATCCTTCAGGTGATATGTCCTCAGGCTCTCATTTGAATGAGAGTTGGTTGGATGCAGATGAAGGACGGCACACTTCTCCACATTGAAATCTAGAAGCCATTTCTTCGACCACGCTTGCAGTCGGTGCAGATTATCTTGAAGGGATCTCTGATCATTCGGACCCTTGATGACTTGCCAGAGCCTAACGTCGTCTGCAAACATTATTTTGCCGCAGTCGAGTTCCTGAAGGCTGTCGTTAACGTAAAGTATGAAGAGCAATGGTCCCAGAACTGAGCCTTGCGGCATACCACTGGTTATGTATGTATGTATATTGAAGGGTTACAGGCAGAGCCCTTGATGACCCTATTTATGTACAGTGCTTTCGCAGATTCATACTCAAAAATAAAATAAAATTGCAGGCATTTAAAATGTGATTGGGTCCTAGTTCAATCGTAATCATAAGGTAATGCATGGGGTCACTGTAAATTAGTGCGGAAGATTGTATATGACAGATTTTACAAAACTGGCTGTGCATAGTCATGCTGTACAAGCCGATTTCTGTCGAAAACTAGACGAGCAAGTTTTCTTTTAAACACACGAACTGTGTCAGCCGTCACCATCTCGCTTGGAAGCGAGTTCCACGGTCTGACAACTCGTTGGCTGAATGAAAATTTTCGTCGGTCTAAACGCGTGCGCTCATCCCTGACTTTGTACGCATGGCCGCGTAGTTGGTTTGTACGGGCGAACTCAAATAAGTCTTCTGCTCTTAATGAGCAACCCTGGCCGCGAACAATCCGGAAGGTCCAGAGTAGACTGCAGTTTATTTGTCTATACGAGAGAGGGAATAGACCAAGCAAATTCAGCCTCTCCTGATAAGACAAATGCTTCAGACCGTCGACCATCTTTGTCGCTCTGCGTTGCACCTGTTCGAGTAAGTTGATATCCTTCCTCATCCATGGTGAAGCTGCTGGCATTCCATACTCTAGATGAGGTCTTACAAAGACACCAAAGAGTCTTTCGAAGAGTTCAGGAGGAAATATTTTATATGCACGTCTGATCCAGTGTAGAGTACTAGTTGCCTTCTGGACCATCTTTCTGCAGTGTTCTGATGGCGATAGATTTGTGGTCGTCCATACACCCAGATCTCTGTGTCTTTCGACAGTTTCTAACCTCGTCCCGTCAATATAGTACTGGTGTTTGGGAGAGGCATTGCGGCCGGTGTTCAGGTGCAAAACCACGCATTTGGACACGTTGAACTTCAAAAGCCATCTGTTCGACCAAGCACAGAGTTTGTTGATGTTCGACTGCAACTTCTCTGCGTCATCATCACACTTGACTTCACTCCATATTTTTATGTCATCCGCGAACATGAGAGCCTCGCAGTTCACTTCGCTGATGCAGTCATTACCATAAATCAGGAAGAGTACTGGGCCTAAGACAGAACCCTGTGGGACACCACTTTCCACCTTTACCCATTCCGAGGTAGAATTACTAACGACGACTCTTTGTAGTCTGGAGGACAGAAAACTCCTGATCCACTTAAACATTCTCCCTTGAATCCCTACATCCCAGATCTTTTGTAAAAGAAGCCTGTGTGGGACACTGTCAAAGGCCTTCTTGAAGTCAAAAAATATGACATCTACTGGAAAACCCTTATCGGTAGCTCGTGTCCATTTCTCGTGTGAGTAAAGAACACTCGTTAAGCAGGAGCGCCCTGGACGAAAGCCGTGTTGGGCATCGCACAATATTTTGTTCTGTTCCAGGTATTTCATCAAGTGTCTTTTGATAATGCGTTCCATTATTTTACATTCACCCATTCTGACATATCATCCCCGACACAGACACGTTGTTTCCGACCAACCAGAAACGCCCTAATCCACTTCAGAAGATCTCCCTGGATGCCGATTGCGCTCAATTTGTGAAGAAGACGTTGGTGCGGGACAGTGTCAAAGGCTTTGCGGAAATCGATGTATAGGACATCGACCTCAAAACCCTCTTCTATCCACACCATGATATCCTATCGACATCACTGGTGGGGAACTTCGATGACTGTGTTTTCTCCCACTCATTAACCTGTACATTCTGTTAGTTTTTGAACAGGTTATTCTGTCAGAAGCTAACCTTTCTCGCCCGTTACTGGTTTTCAACTGCTGGTCCAGTCTGCGGATAGGCGTCTGCATTCTTCATTGTTTGCGATTGTGCGAGCACTCTCGATACACTGAAGGTCAATTCCATCGTCTTGGACTTCCGTTCAAACTTTCCGTGAGTTTGCTTTGCCTAATTTGTTTCTCGCAAACTGGTGTGCGTGCGCAGATGTGCACAGTTTCAGTAGGTAGGATCGGATTTAGTCCATCCAAGAGTGTTGTTTACCTAGAGGGTAGTCCGAAGTTGTGCCCAGAAGAGACGCAATGATTTGCCTACTTTGTTCTTGCTGCTGGGTCATATCCCTGTTCTCCTTTCAACTTCTTCGTTCACTGTCGCATTGATTCAGGCCCTCTTTCCAGAGGAACGTCTGTCCGCATTTGTAGCTTCTTCATTGAGCTGACAGAGCGCATGGCAGTTTGTGCTACTGGCGTTTGCTGATTCTGGATGACCCGATATGTGTCCTATAGGCCACGTGTAGGGCGCATATCCAGGACGCTGTCCGTTTCTATGGCACTGAGTATCTGTCCGGTCTTCATGGTGTTTGTAGTCTTGGTGACGTCCATTGTTCTGTTAACTTACGTTCGTTGCTGCTGTTACATTAACCCGTTTTTACTTCTTTTAATCGTCTGCAGGTTTTTTTTGTGAACCTGGGGAGGACTGCTTCACAGAAGAGCGGTTGCGCAGCCTCGATCTCCAACGTCATTAGAGGAGCTGAAATCTCCAATCTGGCACCACGGGATCATTATGTCCGACATCCCCAGACCGGAAGTCTGGGATGCCCAGCAGAGCTAATGTAGGAGGCTCTGATGTATCCGCCTCGAGTAACTTCGCGGTATTCTACTTTTGAGGTGGAAAGGGCAGGCTCCGGGCACCCAAGTTCTGAAATTACCTTCCATGTTGAGCATCCGTGCCAATTTGAAACGGACTGAAATTCGGTCCACTGAATGACAGTCGCACGTCTACACAAACGGCCCTCTCTTGGCGGCACTCCCATAGTGATAGAAGCAAGAGTCACAAAAATGGTTTTGAGCCTTCGCCCAAAACACCTGGAACTCAGCCCTCAAGTACTGAAGAGACCGCTTCCAGCATGGCCCAATGGGAAGTGACGAAAAGGCGGAATGAGTACCCAACTACGTCCGTGTTTTCAACGGGCTTTTAAAATCAGTCAGCTTCCTTTGGCGGACTATTTGGATTCCCTCGCACCTCACTGCCGAGAACAACTTTCAACACGCATCCAAAGCCCATCTCTGCGCTCCATTCGCTGGGTAGGTTTTACTCGTGTCTCATTTACTTTTCCTTCTAGAGCTTTGGTCGTTCTTCTTCACCTACTGTCACATGGAGGGCTCTATTGAAATTTGTTTTTTTTTCAATTTTAGCCCCTCGAAGGCTACTTCAAGAAGCCGTTGCATAACTGGTCGTCGTACCTAACCCTCCTTCGGCACCCTTTTGGCACCAGCATACCCCGCCGTTCGGGAACTAAGACGGACAGACTTCTGACAGAATGGGGCATGCAGACTGATTGTACTGTCTTGAGCGGCTTCTGGGTGCCCCGGTGAAGCGTTTGCCTCTCGAGACGGGTCTAACAGCATCGCATTTCAACTCGACTCCTCAATATCTCCATGCAGTCCCTATCATTTTGACATGAGTGCAGTCGTTTAGGGGATTCTTGTCGCTACCAGCTAAAATGTGCATTGACAGCCACGTTAATGAGTAGTACTGGGTCGCAGTTGGCGCGCACCCCGAGCGTATACCGGTGGTTTCACTGTTGACCTGTTATGGCGAGCCCTCTCCCTCCCCTCCTTGTTTTCCCACTGGGATTGCGGAGATCTTGGGTTTTACGCCTGTGAGACCGTCTATACCGGCAACGCTTTGTTCTCTCCTCTACGGAGTACAGCTCCACACTGTACTGCCCTCCTACCTCGGGCTCAGTCGGCTTTAATGAAATCCCCCCCCCTCCCCCTAGAAAGGAGGGAGGGAATGCGTTCTGCCACCTTGTCTGCCCGTGAGTTGCTCATTTAGAGTCAGATGAGTGCACGCGGCTGTTGGTGCCACAGCATCCCCTGAACGATTGCACTTTTGTCTTCCCCGAGCTTCTCATGACGAACTTCACACATGCACTCATCTCCAGCTCTTTTACTTTTGCTACTGGTTTCACAATCAGTCGTCCATCCTGTTGACACCTCCCCCCGTCTCATGATCTCTGCCCTCCCCATAGAGCGGTCCGCAGCATGTGTTTTTAACCGGCCTGTTTTGAAAATCTTGTTGTCTTCCAATCTATCTATAAAAATCCTATTGACTTGCCTTCAAGTCTCTTTAAATAAAAATGTGCAAGAGATTGGGAGTCGATGTAAGTGGGAGGTATTTTTTCGGCTAAAACTGATATCCCATACACTAGTGTTTCCTGGCAGCTGGATGCACCAAAGACAATCCCTTAGGCCTTAAGTCTATGCATCCAGAGTAATGGCACCTGAGTTCAAACCTCGTGTCGTCCCTCCCTCCCCCTCCATTGGGTTTGAACACTAGGGACTGACATCATTTGACGGCACCGTGCATGTCTGTGCCAACCTCACTTGTTTTGTGCGTTGACATTCTGAGGGGAGTGCGGACTTGTCGGGGAGAACTCGCTAGTACTAAGACTACAATCTCTAATAGAATCCGAGCATTATTCAGTCGGTCGACTGGGTCCAAATATTGTCGACACTTTTTTCAATCTCGAATGTGTAGTAAAGCTTCTGCAGACGAGGGAGGGATGAGACTGCGCGTCTAATGGCGATTATTGTAAGCCTGGTGTTGGGGACTCGAACGAGGACTGGGTAATGCGTTTAAATCGTACAGTTCCACTGACATTGGGGGTGCAACTCGATATGTGCGGCTCAAAGCAGGCGGTGGAGGCTCGAACCATTTGGGGGTGGGGGTCACGTGGTTTTTTTCATGACTATAATCTACAAGGTAAGCCAGTGATCATGGTTCCGACTGGTATCATTGTGCCCTGGGAATAGGCTTGGGGATTTCCAAGGTTGAGGTGCTCGTAAAACTTGGTGACGATGCAAACTTCTTCTGTGAACCGTCATTGCTGAAACCGGTATATAAGCGGCGAGTGTGACGGGAGTAAGTGGGCTAGCGTCTTCGGTGTGCCATCCCTTCAATTCCTTGCTACCACGCTGGTTCTGAAGGTTTTTGCCGTCTACCGGTTTTCCTCTGTTAACGTTCAAGTGTCACTTGCAACGGTCCAATGGCATGGTCGACTTCCACCGCCGCTTCCTGTCAAAATGTATTGACTCCATGCTGCATTATTTTCCATCCAAAGTGCTCCCCTTGGGGCTTACTGGTAATGCACTGCCTGCTTAGTAGAGGCGGATGTCACTGACTGTTTTCGGACCAAGGCCTGCCCTTCTGACGCTTCTTGCTCCAACCGCCTTCTGGATGGTCGCGATTTCGCTATTCTTGCGTACATCAAGCCGCCGACGTTCGTCCTTCGACTCCACCCAGACTGTGATAATCCGCGAGTGTGTCAACTTGGGGTACAATTCACCGTCCAGCCCACCATTGTGTCGACCTCACTGTCACGGCAGCTGCGCAAGAAATAGTCATTTAGTCGACCTCAGCTCGTGAAACTTCGTCTGAACACCAGGGCTGGCGCAATCCTTTATGACCTCTCATACCCCTCTCACCACACTGTTCGCGCCCGCCCTGATGCTTTAAGCTGTGCTTCAATCTATTCACAGACTTTCCCATGGAAAGGTTCGTCTGGCCTAGCGTGATGAAGAACGTCGAAGCCAGGGCACGTTCCTGTCCAAGCTTTCGGTTGAACGCGGTGTGATCCCAAAGCATGTTTCCACCGGGCATCTTCCCTAGCCTGGTCGTTATGTTCGGTTCTCCATCAACGGTGGCGACTGAGATGCTCGGATTGAGTCTGTCCTCTTGCAGGCCCTCCTCACCTTGTCTGAACCGGTATTCGAACAATGACCTACCATCTAGCAGCCAAGGGTATGGTCGAGCGCAGTCATCTCCCGTGTGTCGCACCGGACCCAACAAACCACTCATAGAGTCCGTCTCTAGTGTGTCTTGATATTCGCAAAGCAATATGTTCGGGTTTGGATTGTAGCACAGCCGAATTGGTCCTCGGCACTACTCTCCGGCTGCTAAGGCGGTTGGTCATGCCGAATTTTTGCTGCATTTGACACGTTCACTATCCCCTCTTCCGTCCCAAACTCCACCAACCGATCCATATTTTTGAATCCACAACGGCAAAATATGCTGACCCCTTGCCCCTCCTCCTTAGCGTCCACAGTGGACGCTACATTGTCTTTCCTGACCTCTCGATTACTAGCGTTCTTTAAGTTTGGACAGTTCCTTCGGCGTCGTTCTACACTGCCCTTCGTCTAGCCCACCCCCGTGATCGCCAGAGCGGCCGTCTACTCATGCTTCCTTTTTTCCCCCGTGTTCCCTGTCAATCGATTGTTTTAGCAACGCATGCCTTGTCCCAGACGTGGCGAGAGCCAGAAGTCAATCGAGGCTGTATTGTTCGCTGATTGCATGCAAGCGGACAAAGTTCATACACACGAGCTGACTGTCATTCGTCAGTTGAAACGATTCGCCGACACTGTCTGCTGAGCTGACCGTTCGCCCTTCCACCTCAGAAAAATTTGTTAAATAACTCCGTCTCCCGTGGCTTGTGACGCGGGAATCCTCGGGCTGTCGACCAATTGCATCCTGTCATCTCAGCCTCAGTACCCTGCAAAGGCCCTTGCGATGGAGACAGGTGACCTTCCTGGCTTGGCTTACGTAGACGGTCCAGGTCTCCGCTCCGTGCATGAGTGTCATCAAGAGGACGGCCTTGTACATCTTTAGTTTGGTACTCATTTGAACACCGGGACGATTCCACGGGGGGTCTCCAGCTGGCCAATGGACCGGCCGGCTTTGTAGAACCGACGGGCAAACTCGTCCTCGGCGTTTGTGTTGTGACAGAGTGTGCATCCTAGGTAGACGAAATTGTCCACAGTTTGGAGTTAGTTGTCGTTGACTGTGCTCCAAAATTTATACTCAGTGTTCGGTGACGGTTGCTGCATGACCACCGTTTTGTCCGTGTGTGAAATCCCGGCGTGTGCACATGGGGGCCAGGCCGTGTGTGAAACACACGCAAAGGATCTCTCCTCCGCTTTGTCAGCTACCTCTTCTAACCTCAACATCGGTCGGTTAACCGGCTCGAGCTGATGACTTTAACACGGGATATGTTAATGTGAGTGTGGTCGTCTCTCGGCACATAATTCTCCACCATTAGCGATTTGAGGCAATTGGGACTGTCGAGTTGGCTAAACGCCTAGACATTTATGCTTCCCCTCAGACCACGCCAGTATTCCCACTTGTGTGTTTGCGAACTGAGTGGCCAAATAGTGGACTGAGAGCCAGACTGCGATGGCTGTGGTGGTTGTCGCCTTTGTAGACGCTGTTTGGTTTGGTGTGCGAATGACAACCGAGTCTTCTGTGAAATCAGTAGGGTGGATTTATCGGTTTATTGTCACACTGGGCCCAGAGATTCCAGACGAGGTCTACCCGAGCGCGGAATGTTCGCCCATAACGCAGACATGTTGAAAGAGATTTGGTTTGGACGTTGTATGTCAGAGGCGACTGAGACTTGCATGTCGCTCTTTTGGAGTTGGCAACGGCGATCCTACCGACTGTGTAGTGGCATGAAAACTGTTTTGTTTTAGTGCGCCAAAAGTACGATCTGTAAAAGACTTTGTACAACTTTCAGTATCAATCTACCCTCACGCGGCTACTTTGTTTTTCTTAATTCTACTCGCGAGAGCGGTCTATTCCTCAAACTGGTGACCCTCTATCGTTGATAGTGCCTTCGCTTCATTTTTGTGTGTAATTATTTCCACGCGACCACCCTACCTTTTATTGGTCAGATTATTTTATCCACACCTTATTTGACATTCTTTTTGCCTCACCTTTGCAACCATTGCGAGTGCTACCCTTCATTCTCACTGTCAACGCGACAGTCATCTGTCCCAATTATCAAACCTCTGACCGAAATCGCCCCACTGTGTCCAACGATTCTACTAGCCAGGCGATAGCCAGCATTCACGACTTTGGCCTTCCATCCGTGCGGCTTGATGACGCCGCTGTGGCTGCGCGTTTTAGAGTCCTGTTTCGCCCTCAGCCGAATTACAAGAGAGAATGCGAAATTTCACTATGTTGTGTCAGCACTCCGAATCGATATCGCCAGGGTCCTTTGCAACATCATCGATTGCCCGCCCACATAGTCCCCATAGACTCCTCTAGGAGAGGCTCCCATCTCTCACATTCCCCTATCAACACAAACACGTCTGCAGCGTCTGATTTCCGGGCAGTACCTTGGTGACAGGAAGCCTGCGCAGTTCCTTAGGCGTTTAGAGCAGCACGTGGACGAGCAAAAGCTGGATGTCGCCATGTTCAAGCAACTTTTCCTCCAACGGTTACTCAGTTCTGTGAATCTTACCTTACGCCTACCATTCGTTCTTGGACTGTCCAGATGCTCGCAGAGTCATCGATCGTATACTAGAGTACTGCCGGTCTCCCGTAACCGTAAATGTTGTTAGTCGTATCACAGCTGCGCCAAATGCGTCAACAATCAAGAATACCATGAAATGTCCAGGTTCGTGCTTAACGCGTCTGCCGCCGTCGGAGTCCGTTCATTTCTCGCCGACAGAGGTCTCCCACTGCAGTATCGGCCCCGTCCACGCCGGACGGTTTCTGCTGGTACCACCCCACTTAGGGGTTAAATGCCAATCACTGTGAATCCCATGTAACTACGAGAAATCGGTTAGATGGTAGTTAGTAGCCCTCCCGGTACCGAAAACTCCCAGCTACCTGACTTACGGGACCGGTGGTAATAGGGGCTATACGGCTAGGGCAAATGAGTGGAGGCGCAAATGGCGCTTGTAGGGAATGCCTGGAATTGACGATCCTGAGAAAGTGGAAACCTAATTTAAATAAGGTGAAAAATGCGAGGAAGGTGAACACTTCGGGTCTGACTGACGTATGAGACGCCTTGGTGTTGTAGTCTGAACCCAACAAGTAATAAGTGCGCGATGTAGTAGGTGAAGTGCGCCCAGTTCAAACCCAGCAATGCCGAAGCGACGGGGGGAGGGGAGTGTCGTAGTGCATTAAATTGGAAGTGCAGGAAAGGATCGCTAACTGGCCATGGCGGTGTTTACAAGGCGTCACAGTTTTCAGCCAAACCCCTGCGACCAAATACAACCGGGCTGTTCGTAAAGGCAGGGGATGGAGGGCAACACTCTGTCAATACGACTGATGCAGTGGATGAAGTATCGGTAGACACCCTAACTGAGCGTCGGTTGTCCTTTCGTACACGATCGCACCGGACTCTACTGGAGGTCTGGAGTAAAAAGATCCAAGGATGCAGGCAAACCGACGAAACGGAGACCCGCGCCAATCCGCCTAGGAGAGTACCTATGCAATTAATCTGATGCAGGTAATACTGTGCGCACATGCAACTAGAAGCACGATGAATCATAATCCGTTTAGGATAAATCTTTCGCCTTTTACTAAAGATTTCCGCGTCGGGGTGCAATTCAATGAGTCTATATAGACAGTCTTGCAGCGCCTCGTTCTCGGGGCGGTTAAAGTGAAGAAGAAAGTCATCCTGACAAGGCCTCTGTGCGCGCACCCCACAGACATAATGAGAACGTTATCACAGATACCGAAGTCCATCCAGTAGGAACAATTGTAGAATCAGTGGGCAGGGCTACCAACTACCATCCTGTCGAGAAATCTTCGGCGAAAAATTCACCTGCCCAACAGTGATGGTGAAGAACTTGGTCGGCTCAAACTCTCCAAATTTTTGACAAGAGTTTTTGCCGTAATTTCCTCGTAGACACTGGTGCTGACAGCAGTCTAGTCCCAACCTCCCCATATGGCCGTAAGTCATCCAATCCTTCAATCTTCCTCCAGGCAGCTAACAATACCCCCATTATAACATTTGGTCAGCGCTCCCTGACTCTGGACTCTGGGTTGCGCCTTTCTTCTTGCCGGATATTTACTATTGCTGACGTTCACGCCATTATTTTCGGTGCCGATTTTATATCCTTTTTCGGTCTCCTCGTTAATATCAGGTCCCATAAACTTATCGCCTCGACGACATCCTTGTATTCTGATTGGTTAACTCGTACCATTTCATCACCTAGCCCATGCATTTCAACAATTCCCTTATCCACTCCCTAGCATCGTTTGCTTTCGGAATTCCCATTTATCACCCCGCCTTCAGAGTCTGACAAACCCATTTAACATTCCGCCCTGCATTATGCTTTGAATACGGGACAATCAGACTTTCACCGTCCTCATCGTTTGGCGATTGACAAGTTAGCCATCGCCAGGGCCAAATTCAGTCATATGATGGAACTTTACATAGTCCAACCCTCCACCAGCCCATGGTCCGACCTCTGCATATGGTTTGCAAAAGCCACCCACAAACTGGAGTCCATGTGGCAATTGCCGACGATTAAACAAGTGCACTGCCTCTGACAGATATCCGCTTCCCACTTCCATGACTTTTCCTCTAACCTAGCCGGAGCAACAACATTTTCGAGCAGTGACCCAGTAGAAGCCTTCCATTAAATCCTTGTTGTTCCAGAAGACATCCCAAAAACGGCGATGACAACTCCATTCGGTCTCTTCGAGTTCGTCAGGATGTCCTTTGAACTCCGTACCTCCGCTAAAACCTTTTAACGTTTCATTACCGAGATCCCCCGCGATTTACATTTCATTTTTGTTTATGTCGATGGTCTTCTAGTTGCCACCTCCCGTAAACATCAACACTTACATCTGGTTTTCGAGCCGTTGAGCCAATCTACCACTTTCATCAACTCCTCCAAATGCGTTTTTTGGCGTTCCGCTACTCTTTTTTTCCCCGGAACACTTGCGTAGATGCCTTCGGTTGTTATTCCATGAACGCCAAAGTTTCATCTATTTGCGAGTTCCCTTCTCCCAGTTTTTTTCCAACAGCTGCATAGTTTCATAGATCTTGTCCATTTTTTTTACCAACGTTTCATCCCTCACTGCGCTCGATCAGTGTTGCCCCTCACAAATCTTCTACGGGTCAACAAGAGAGAATGTTCTGTTTCTGACACAGCCGTGAACGTCTTCGAACGTGCTAAAAAGACCCTTGCGGATACGACTGCTGTTTCTCACCCTCCATTGTTGCTGACGCCTCCAATTACGTCGTAGGTGCAGCCCTCCAGCAAGAGACTCCAACGGGCATTTAATCCTTGTCCTTCTGCTCTGCTACTTTGAGACCTCCCAAACACGTTATAGCACTTTTAGTAGAGAAGTCCTTGCCATCTATCTCGCCTTTAAGAATGTTCGCGACTACGTTTAAGGCAGAAATTTTTGTGTTTACACTGACCATAAACCCCTTACTTATGCATTTTCCACTCGCTCTGTCATGTATTCGTCCCACGAGGCCCACCATCTCGTTTTTATCTCCCAGCGTACCACAGATATTAGTTTTTAAAGGACCCTCTAATCAGGTCGCCGATTGTCTATTCGACCTGGGATTAATGCCATTACCCGCTCATCCATTGATCTGAAGCGCATGACCGGGCTGCAGCAGCAGCCGAATTTTTTGAACAACTAGAGCATACAAGCCTTCAGCTTAAAGCTATCCCTCTGTCAGCTACCTCCAGTAAAATTTTATGCGATATGTCTCGAGATTTCTCTTGTCCTATAGTACCAAGCGGGGTGCGACGAGGTGTAGTCACCCCGTTGAGCAATCTCGCCCACTTTGGCGTCCGAGCTGCTCAGCGCATCGTCAGCGACCACTTCGCCTGGCCTTGCATGAACAGTGATACCCGTTAGTAGACTCGCCAATGCTTGGTCTGTCAGAAAGCCAAAATCAGACGCCATAATAAAGCCCCAGTTGGCCACTTCCTTGCATCTGATGCAGGTTTTGTGTATGTGAGTGCAGATCTATAGGGCCCTTTACCAACATTCCATGGTTGCAACTATTTGCTACATGCTACTGGCCGATTTACGCGCTTGCCCATCGTAACTCCGATTCCAAACACTGCTGCAGATAATGTCGCTCGTGCCTTCTTCGAACACTGGATTTCCCACTATGGTGTCCTCACCGACCTAGGCCAGTAGTTTGAATTAAGACTTTTGAATGCCCCCTCTGACCTCCTTGGATGCTTTCGCAGACGCAAGACAACATTCCACCACTCACCCACCGGTCCAGTTGGGAGTCTCCACTGTTAATTCGAAACCTCGCTCCGGGCCTAGAATAACCTCACTCATTGGAATGAGCATATTCCTTTGGTCACACCCAGTATTCACACTGCGTTAAACCCCGGCTTGGGGTACTCAACTGTCGAACTTGTTTACGGGACTACCCTACGGATATCCGGCGACATTTTGGATCATCCCAAAGCCTAACCGATTCAAATTCAAAAGGTTGTGTCCAACAGTTGCGCCAAGCAATGGTTAATCTCGTGATCATAGCCCATCGCGTTCCGGCAAGTAAGTCGTATATTGATCTTAACTTACTTACGTGTTCTTTTGTACCTGTCCGCGTGGATAATGTTCGCAAGCCACTACAAGGACTCTACGACAGACCATTTCAAGTCCTGTCGAGCACGGATAAGCATTCCAAAATCGACCGTGGCGATCACACCGAGGTTGCATCAGCCGATCGGCTGAAGGTGATCTATATCGACCCTCTTTCGTCCACCCAGCCTTCTCCGTCTGCCACAATGCCTTTTTTTATTTTCCCACCTGATAACCCTGTGCATTCGTCTCCCTCCTCAATTCCACCCCCTACGCGCAATGGTCGTCGTGTCCGTCTCACTGATCGTTTCCAACTTGCGCATTATGCCTAACACTTGTTCAATTCACACCCATTTTTCACATTCTAACTCCGTCCTTCTGGAAGATGGGGGACTGTGTGGCGTGACAAAGCATTTTGTTTTAATGCACCTAAAACACGACCTATGAAAAACTTTGGCATGACTTCCAAGATAAAATTATCGTCCCGCTGCATTCTTTCGGCTACTCCACTTTTTCTAATTATAATCGCGATAAACCGGTTTATTTCTTACACCTGCATAGAAAGCTGTTCCAATCTTCACTGCGCTTTATCATGTGGGTCAGTCCAGGGCGAGTTCCAGCCAAGTCGGCAGTTGGGTTTGTAACTCCTCAGTGAAGGCCCGCAGGCTGTTCTTGTAGCGTCACTGATGTCCTTCCAGTTGGCTAACAGCTGTAGCTACATCGTCATGGCAAAGTCTAATGGGTAGGCGCTTATCATCTTTTCTCGCATGCTGGCCGCTCCAGGGCAAACACACTTACCTCAACATGGTATGAATGCTTAAGATTCCGTTTTGCTCGAGGGCATTCAAATCTGGGACTCAGTCTTGCAACCTTGGCTTCAGTTTGCTCTGAATATACCTGAGGTTTAAATGATTGAGTTTCCCGTATTTACTGGCCTAAACGGTCAGTGTGTCCACCCTGTACAACAGCCTTCTCGTGACGAGAGTTTCGTGCATCTCGGGTTTTATGTTAAGAAGGGAACCTTGGCAATTTGAGGTATGAGCGTGCAGCCCGCGAGGACCTGTTTGGCGTTCTACATCCAGTGAGCAAATTTACTGTCGATTTTGGCTTTGAGTAAGATTTAACTGCCTAAACAGGTGGATTTGTCCACTGGTTTGATTGGAATGCCGTTGGTCATCATGTAAGATTTGTTGTGTCCAGTGCTGGCAAAAGGTTAATGCATGGCAACCATTTTGTATGTAATGATAGTCAGTTCAGCGTGTGTATGGCCAGCAATTAGTAGATCCATGATCAGCTGCACGTAAGCGTCTTACACTGTGTTCGAGGAGGGACACATTAAGGCTTTCATGCGTTGGGAAGCTGGAAGGCAATCCTGCAGACGGTGCTGATTTCAGTGACACATCGCGTTGGATATCCATCAACTTGGCAGAGAACATGAGACTGAAGTGGACGAAAGCAAGTATGCAGTCGTGCATCACTTAATTGGTCACTTTCCGTAGTGCGTGACGTGCGCCGTAATCCCGTCGCGAGGTTGGTACTCCGTATGCGTGAATTTTCGAGGAAGGACGGTCGACAGTTTGAAGGTTCGCACGATACGGAAAGTTTGTATCAAGTCTCCGCACAACTGCCTATAACTCAGTGGGTCGAGACTAAGCTTATTCAGACGGGTCTCGTAAGGCAGTGTACTTCGAGCTCTTACTAATTTTATGGCTCGCCACTGCACCCGTTCGAGTAGTTTGCAATCCTGCTGCGTCCATGGTCTTCAAGCCTGGATTGCATGTTCCAGCTGTTGCCTTACAAACGTGCAGAAGACTTTGGGGAAGCATTCCTCATTGATAACTGTGAATGTCCGTCTGATGGCGTACGGCATTGAAGACGCCGCCTTCGCTGCCTCACCACATTGAGTGTCCACAATCCAGATTTCGATATCCTTTTTAGTTTGTGTTTCTCTGAGCGGCATCCCACTTCAGTCAGTCAGTCAGTGTATTTGAGGGAAATAGGCTTACGCCTTTGAACTCCCTATTTGTACATAAAAAATCGATAAACAAGCAAAAATGTTAAGAAATTACAGCGTTAAGTGAATGCATACATTGATTCACATATGTCACTAGTCAAATGGCTAAAAAGTCACATAGTCCGCTTGTTGCTGCAGCATATATCTGTCAAGGCGACATTTAAATATCTCCACAGATTGAGACATAACAACCGTCTCGGGCAGGTTATTCCACGGTTCCACGACACGGTTGGAGAAGAAATATTTTCTCACATTCAGTCTACCCTGTGGCACACGTAGCTTGAAGGGATGTCCCCGGAGGTTAGTTATAGTGGCGAGTTGGAAAAAGTCGTCGCGCCGAAGGGCACAATCCAAGCCGCGTTTGATACGGAAAGTTTGTATCATGTCTCCGCGCAACGGCCTATAACTCAGAGGATAGAGATTAAGGTTAGTTAAGCGGATCTCGTATGGCAGTGCACTTTGACCTCTTATTAATTTTGTTGCTCGTCTCTGCACCCTTTCGAGCAGATCGTAATCCTGATGCGTCCACGGTCTCCAGGCCTGAGTTGCATATTCGAGATGGGGCCTTATAAACGTGCCGAAGACTTTGGTGAAGCAGTCTTCATCGAAAACTACGAATGCCAGCTTGATGGCATATAGCATTGAGGTTGCGGCCTTGGCCGCCTTACAGCATTGTGTAGAAGGCTTTAGGCTGTCTGCAACCCAAACTCCGAGATCTTTCTGAGTTTCTGCTTCTCGGAGTGGCATTCCGTTCAGATGGTATTGCCGCGTACTAGGAGTCTGAATTCCGAGGCGCAGAATGGTGCATTTGTTCAAATTGAAGGACAAGAGCCATCTGCGAGACCACTCGTCCAACCGACAAAGATTTTCTTGGAAGTTGGTCTCATCGGCAGCATTTTGGATGACTTTCCAGATTTTTATGTCGTCCGCAAACATGGCACAATCACAGTCTAACCCATCTATACAATCATTGATGAACAAGAGAAAGAGGGTTGTTCCCAGCACCGAGCCTTGTGGGACCCCACTCTCTATGAATGTGCACCTTGATTGCTGTTGTTCTACGCAGACAATTTGGGAGCGGCCGACAAGGAAATTTTCGATCCATTTGAGAAGTTTGCCACCGATGCCCATAATTCTCAACTTGTGTAGGAGACGCTGGTGCGGAACACTGTCAAACGCCTTCCGGAAATCAATATAGGCAACATGCACGGTGTGTTTTCATCCAGTGCTCGTGTCCAACTTTGCATTGTGTATAGCAAGTTGGTAACACATTATCTTCCTTTACAGAAACCATATTGTGCATTGGACAAGAGTTTGTGGGTTTCCAAGTAAGCCATCAACTCCTTTTTGATGGTTTTCTCCATCACTTTGCAGCAGATTGATGTCAGACTGACGGGTCTGTAGTTTGTCGCCAGAGCACGACTACCGCTTTTGTAAAGGGGTGTAATGTGGGCCGTCTTCCAGTCTGTGGGAAGAATTCCAACATCAAACGATTTCTGGCACAGAAAGGATAGTGGCTTGGCCAGCTGTTGGGCAAGCTCAAAGAGCAACTTTGCTGGGATCTCGTCCGGACCGGGAGATTTACATTCCTTCAAGCTTTTCAGTTCTTCCAAAACCGCTTCTTCGCGAAACACAATATTTTCGATAGTGGGATCTCTCATGTTCTCAGAATTAGATGGGGTAAAGTCTGCTTCTCTTGTGAAAATGGATCGGAAAAATTGAGAAAAGTGCTCAGCCTTATTTGTACTGTCCGATATCTCCAAGCCGTCATCACCCCTCATAACAGGAATGGGATTCCTGTTACGTGTGCTTTTCCGCAACTAGCTGTAGAGCAATTTTGGATTTTTAACGGCTTGGTGGAGCAAATTACTCTCAAAATCCGTCGCCTCCTGAAAATCAGACTTTTCACCTTATTTCTTTGAACTTTGTATTCTGTAAACGCTGCATTGTTGTTGTTCTTGCGAAATTTCTTCCGTAACCTTCCTTTCTTGTTGATCTCCTTTTTGAGTTCTCATGTTAGCCACTGAGGGCGGTTGGATATCCTAGGCTTTGATAAGGGACAGTGGTTCTTCATTAGATAATATTGCCTCGCATTATGGATCTGATATCGATCCGCGAGATGTAGTATGGTGCAGTTGTTCAAATTGAAGGACAGGAGCCATCTGCGGAATCACTCGTCCAGTCAACAAAGAATTTCTCGGAAGTTGGTTTCGTCTGCAACATCGCGGATGGCTGCCCAGATTTTAATATCACCTGCGAACATGTCACCATCACAGTCCACGTCCTCTATACAGTCGTTAACAAACAACAGAAATAGGGTCGGTCCGAGCACCGGGCTATCTGGAACTCCATTCTCTATGACTGTGCGTTTTGATTGCTGTTGCTCTATGCAGACAATTTGGGTACGATCGACGAGGAAATTCTCGATCCATTTAAGAAGCTTGCCGCCGATGCCAATCACTCTCAACCTGTAAGGGAGACGCTTGTACGCAGCACTGTCGAACGCCTTTAAGAGATGGTGTAGGCTACATGCGCAGTATGCTTTGCATCGAGTGCTCCTGTCCAGCTTTACATTGTGCATAGCAAGTTCGCTACACACGATCTTCCCCTAAGAAAACCGTGGGTTGTGGGTTTCCAAATAAGCCATCATATCCTTTTGATGATCTTCATGACTTTTCAGCAGATTTATGTCAGACTGACGGGTCTGTAGTTCGTCGCATGAGCATGACTGGCACTTTTATAAAATTGTGTAAATCGGATCGATTTCCATTCTGTGGGAAAGATCCTGACATCAAACGATGCCTGGCACAGAAAGGATAGTGTCTTGGCCAACGGTCGGTCAAGTTCAGGGGGCAGTTTCGCGTGGACCTCGTCGGCGGCGGGAGATTTACATTCCTTCAGGCCTTTTAGTTCTTCGAAAATCGCTTCTTCGCAAAATACAATATTTTCAATAATAAAGTCTCGTATGCTCTCAACAGTAGGCGGGATGAAAACTGCTTCCCTAGTGAAAACATATTGGAAGAACTGGGAAAAATGCTTAACTTTGTGCTTTCCGATATTTCCAAACCGTCATCATTTCTCATGACAGGAGTGGGATTCCTGTTACGGGTGCTTTTTCGCAAATAGCTGTAGAGCAGTCTTAGATTTTAAGGGCTCAGTGGAGCAAATGACACTCGAATTCTCGTTGTCTCTTTAATATCAAGCCCTTCACCGCGTTTCTTTGGACTTCGTATTATGTGAAGGCCGCAATAATATCGCCTTCGCGAAAATTCTTCCACAGCCTTCCTTTCTGGCTGGGCTCCTTTTTGAGATCTCGTGTTAGCTACTGAAGTCGGTTGGATGTCCTAGGCTTTGATAATGAACAGTGGTTCTCCATTAGCTACAGTAACCTACCCTTAAACAAATTCCAGTCCCCGTTGACGTTCCCGGAGAAGAGGACATCTCAGTTTATTTGTGATGCTTCAGCACTCATTGACAAAAGTTCCCTTGCCGAATATTTCTCATAGTCTCAGTTATTGTATACGGCGCAGATTATAGTTCGTAATCGCATAAAAGTACTGTGTTATCACTTCAACCGTGCGTTGGCAGACAGTACACCTCACATATACTGTCAAGATCTTTGGTAAAGACGAGGTTAAAGAAACTAGCCTGTTGCCCTCGACACCCTCTAGTTGGAAATGAGATATGCTGCGTGAGAAGAGCTTCTAGGGCTGTTTTAGGAGACAGTTATCGAAGGCATATTTGGAGAACTTCACATGCATATCGCTTCAATGAATGCAGAGTGCACTAAAGTCCCCCATGAGAACAACGTCCGGTCGACTGCCAATCTCTTAAAGGCTTTCCAGCGGACAAGTAACTGCGTCGGGGTCTGTCCGTGATGGCCGGTAGATGGTCTTTAATAAAAATTATCTATCTATCTATCTATTTAACTGCGACCCGAATACGCGGCGATCTCATTCAGACCTTCCGGGTTGTAAGGGTACACAAGTGTGCCCTAAACTTTGACGATTTCTTCAAATTGACTGAGACGGACCGTCTGCGTGGCCATCCCCTTAAATTGCGCAGGAAGCCGACCCATATGGACATCCGACGAACGCCTTCTCGTTGAGAGTCATTATAGCACGGAGCGGACTCTCTGACGCGGTGGTTCTTCCCGAAACGGTTGAGTCATTTAGATGCAGATAAGAAGCTCATTTTATGAGAAACTATTCTGCATGTAAGCAAGATTGGGTTAGTAGCGGCAGTTTGCGCCTGACTCACACACACAGACAACTTTTAAATTTCCAAAATTACTCATGTGACAATTGGTTCTATCGTTGGTTTGATATGAATGGGGAGCTCAGGGACGAAAGCCTTATTTCCATGGTAAACTGACATAGTGGTGGAATAATCAGATCGAAACAATTGCAATGTCTTAATCTCTGGAGATGTTTAAACATTGACTTGACAGATATATGCTGCAGCAACAAGCGTACCGCATGCCCGTTTAACTGTAAAAACCAGTGCCCTATCTCAATCGAGGTCTACATGCACTTGACCTGGTACTTTCTTTGCATTGTCGCCAATTCTGTTTTTTATTTGACAAATATGAAGTTCAAATGAAAAAGCCCATTTCCCTAAAACGCACTCCAGGAGACAGAAGTTAACAGTGTTTCAGCTTTTGGATGACAAACGCTCTGAGGCCGTCCTCACAGGGTTGTATGTCGGGGATGCCGCAAATTCAAAGCTCTACTTCAATAGTTTTACATTCGCAGTCTTTGATAAAGATCGCTTTTCTAAATTCTCCGGCGCGCCTGCAAGGCCATGCGTTGCATATGAGATCCAGGCCTTGAAATACGGTATGTAACAGAATAAAAACCCAGTAGCAGATGTGCAGATGCGAGAACCAGAATAAGTAGAAGGTCAGGAAGTACTGCATTGTGAGGCTTGCCTAAATAACTCTAGTGAAGACTTTCTGAATTATAGGGACTTGCGCGTGGACCTTAACGCAAACTTTTCCTAACGTAAATGGTTTTAACTGCGCCTTCCACTGTAGTATATATGTACGTATGTATTTTAAGGGTTAGAGGCAGAGCCCTTGATGGCCGCGTTTATCTAGAATGCCTTCGCAGATTCGCACCCAAAATAAAGTTGCAGACACTAACAATGTGATCAGGTCACAGTACAATCGTAATGATAAGGAAGTGTATCTGTTCACTGTAAGTAAATACGGGGAGATTTGTAAGAAAAAGTGCTTTACGGAGTTGGCTGTGAGTAGTCATGTTGTAAAAGAGATTTCCGTCGAAAATCAAGCGAGCAAGTTTTTTATACATTCGAATTGTGGCGGCCGTCGAGAACTCACTTGGTAACGAGTTTCATGGCCGGAAGACCCGCCCGCTGAATGAAAACTTCCTACTGTCTAGCTGCGTGCGTTCATTCTTGAATTTTTAACAATGACCGCGTAATTGGTTTGTATGGGCAAACTCAAAGAAGTCCTCCGATCTTAGTAAGCAATCTTGGCCACGGGAAATCCGACATGTACAGAGTGGACTGCCGTTTAGCTGCCTATAAGAGAGAGGGAATAAGACAAGCACACTCGGCCCCTCCTGGTAGGACAAATGCTTTAGACCGTCAAACATGTTCGTTGCTATGCGTTGCACCCGTTCGAGCAAGTCAAAATCCTTCCTAAACCATGGTGAAGCTGCTGGCATTCCATACTCCAGACGAGGTCTTACAAAGACACCGAAAAGTTTTTCGAAGCTTTCGGGAGGGAATATTTTAAATGCACGTCTGATCCGGTGTAAAGCACACGTTGCCTTCCGGACCACCTCTCTGCAGAATCCTGATGACGATAGATTGGTGGTCGTCCATACACTCAGATCTCTGTGTCTAACGCCGCCCATTAATATAGTATTGGTGTTTGGGAGAAGCATTTCGGCCGGTGTTCAGGTGCAAGACCACGCATTTGGACACGTTAAACTTCAAAAGCCATATGTTCAACCAAGCACAGAGTTTGTTGATGTTCGACTACAACACTTATGTGTCATCATCGCACTTGACTTCACTCCATATTTTTATGTCATCCGTGAACATGAGGGCCTCGCCATTCACTTCGCTGATGCAGTCATTAACATAAATCAGGAAGAGTACTGAGCCTAAGACAGAACCCTGTGGGACAGCACTTTCCACCTTGACCCACTCGGAGGTAGAGTTACCAACGCCGACTCTCTGTGCTCTGGAGGACAGAAAACTCCTGAGTCATTCAAACATTCTTCCTTGAATTCCTACATCCAAGATCTTCCGTAAAAAAGGCCTGTGCGGGACACTGTCAAAGGCCTTCTTGAAGTTAAAAATATGACATCCACTGGAAAACCCTTATCGGTAGCTCGTGTCCATTTCTCGTGCGAGTAAAGAAAACTCGTTAGGTAGGAGCGTCCTGGACGAAAGCCACGTTGGGTATCACACAATATTTTCTTTTTTAGAGGTATTTCATGAAGAGTCTTTTGATAATGCGTTCAATTATTTTACACGCGATGCAAGTAAGACTGACGGGACGATAATTTCCGCAGTCAAGTCTTGAGCTTTCTTTATGGATCGAAGTAATGTGTGCGCACTTTCATTCTTCCGGGAGTTCGGCGTCTTCAAATGACATTTGAAATATTGCGGATAAGGGTTTGCCCAGTTCATTAGCAAGTTCACGAATTGCTAGTGTGGGAATTCTATCTGGGTCAGGCGATTATGCAGGTTTCAGCCGAAGCAGCTCGGCCCTAACTACGGTCGATGAAAAGAGTGGTTCCTCGAATAAGGAGGGTAGGGAGGGTGTAGGATTTGGAAGGGTACTAGGAGAAGAGGTTGGTTGGCTAACGGATGGATGGGCAAATATAGAACTAGGTTCTCGGGTGAAGACGCAGTGAAAGAATTTAGAAAGGTGGGACGCTTTTATCCGGTCATCAGTCTCAACTTTTCCATTTGCAGACCTAAGGACAGGGACCAGCTCCTGAGTCCTTTTAGTACTTCGAATATAGCCATGTAGAATTTTCGGATGCTCCAACGAATTTTGCAGTATGTTAAGTTCGAACTTCCCTCGCAGCTTTGAGACCTCACTTCTACAAACGGTTTTTTTACTGCTTATATCCCTATAATTGTTCTTCGGAGTCAGTTAGTCTGTAACGCCTCCACAGACGATTTATTTTTCTGAAAGAGTCCTTCAAGTCCGGGTTTATCCATTTTGGGCGGTTTGTGATTTTCTTTCTTCTGAGAGGACAATTGGAATAAACAATCTCTTTCAGTAAGGAACTGAAAGTATTCCAGTTATCATTTGCTCGACCATGCAGTTCAGTCTCCCATGATATAGCTGCCGCTTCCCTCCTCATGAGAGGATAGTCCCCTTTCCACATGTTTCGCTCCCACCTATTGGATTGAACGGGTTTGGAAAACAGTGAGTACTCGAAGTAGAACGTGATGTGGTCGCCTGACCTTAATGGCGGTCGGTCCTGCAGGTCTAACACATTTTCCTCCACTCGAGTAAAAATAAGACCAAGGCAGTTCGACTGCGGTCTTTCCCTGGCCCGTGTTCCAAAGGTAACATTCTGGCAGAGAAGTTTTTCCGTGGCCCATTGTAGTAGTTTGTGATTAAAGCTGTCTTGTGGCCCTCGTGCAGTCCACGTTAGCCAATCAATGCCAGGAGCGTTAAAATCCCCAACGATAAGGACGTCTTTCTTCTCGCTAGCTTGCTACAGTTCGGATATGAGCATGAGATCTTGGTCAGAAGTATGGTTAGGTGAACGGTACACCACCGAAAGCGTCAATGCTCGGACATTCTTAGTAGATATGGTAACGCTTAGCAGTTCCACATTTCGTGCCAGACTATGTACATCAGCCATAGCGGTCAGCTTGCAATTGACATTCACTATGACTGCCTCTTTGCGGCTTAGTCAGTTTCGCCTGAACTACTGATGTCCTCTAAGTTATATTTCTTAATCTGCCGTAGCCTCAGTAAGCCAGGTTTCTGTGAGAGCCATAATGTCCGGCTTAATTTTATCAACTAAGTCTCTTAGTTCGTCTAGTTTGTTGCAGAGGCTTTGTGCCTTTGTGAAGATAACCTTCAATGATTGTTCCATTGAAGGGTTTCGGCCTTCATTGTGACAGGTTTTGACCACAGGACTACGTCCTGATTTGGACTATTTGCCCAAGTTTGATCTCCAGCCCTTGTTCTCCTCTGCCAATATTTCCTTTCAATTCCGATCCCAGTTTTCTCATTTTCGGTCTTTTTCTCGGTTCAGATCTAACTGAAAAAAACACTTCCTTATGCGTGCTCCGTAAGGCCGTCCTACCTTCCAACTGAAGCGCTGCCTGGGCTTCGTTTTTTCAAATAACTTTCAGGGGTCTTGTGGATGTTTTTAGGTCACGATCTGGGTCTGCATTGCCTAGTCTGAAAGCTTTTCTACCGTGAATATTTCCCCATCCTGCAGGACGACACTGGCGCATTGATGAAAAAGGTCTAGATCGTATATCACCCGTTACTTCGGAATGCGGGACGTGGGCTTTGGAGCGCTCCTTATTACAATATTTTGCCTACGATTTATGGAACAACTCCTTACTGTTCCATAAGCGCTAGGACGATATAGTGCCACTGTGGTGCTTCCGACGGATCATGGCACATCGACGTTAAACTGATTATCCTCCGGCGTAGGAGGTATGGGACGGGGATTTTTATGCGACATACTTGCTCCGGCATTGGGACTTTTACATTCTTATCGTATCCTTTTCCATAAACAGAATGGTTAGGGAACTTTCCAGTTGAGTTGGCCTTGCAATGACGTGGAGTAACAGCATCACCTTTTAAAAATAACGGCAGGTCCTTATTGTATTTTCTAACTGATGTTTTCAGAATCACTCTAACTTCCCCATCTTTAGTTCTCGATGGTTTAGTAGGTTTAGTTACCGTAGCGCATAATGAAACTTGACTTATTTTCGTCGTATTAGCGTTGATTGCCGCGTTATCCACCGGAACTGATTTGTCTGTAGTTTCCTCTGTAGGCATAACTCCCTCCCCCTCCTGACTGGATTCGAGTTTTCCGCGCCTCTGCCTTTATTGGGAGGATACCCGTCGCTAGTCTGTCGGAAATTTGACGGATTATTAAGCAATTATATTTATTGTGCTTCTGAATAGCCATAATGATGTCCGTCGGTTGGACCTGCGTCTATTCCAGTTTCTGGACTCGCTTTTCAAATTCCTCACAGACAACACAGCCATCGGCAAACGTAGAATATGTCCCGTCTGTCAAATAGATTTCAATGTTGTTGGCAGCGCATTGGCTCTTATTTCTTGTCATGCCTCGTGGAGCCTACTGTACTTAAGCCCCCTGGGGTCTAATGATTTCAGCGACATTTTTTCCGCAAGAGACTGCTAATGAATTAAGGACCCTTCTCAGCTGCTCTTTTGTAGTTGGCAAATTAGTCTGAACAGCTGCAGACCGTTCATCTGTAGCGCAGTGGTCAACATCCTAGCCTCTGGTTCCGCAGGTACCGATTTCAAATTCCGGTTGTGCGACCTTCGCGAACGCGTATTTAATAACGGATTGGCTTATTGCCGATGGTTTTATAACTTTTCAATCAGTTCTAGAATAGTGCTGGACATTTTCAACAAATAATTAGGATAAATACGTTGCCAATTGTGAAGTTAGATAGAACACGCATCAGCCGTTTGTACTTTTCGATTTGGATCATGGACAGATGGGTGGACGATTACAGATAGCCGTTGATGAAGAATTTGAAGTATACTTAATAATGGTAATTTTTTATTAAAGACCCGCCGGGGTCCCATCAAAGCAAGTAAAAATAAATTTAAACGAAAATTTTAGACGAGGTAGGCGGAATCTGTACGAAATGCAATTCATAGTTTCTGAGTTAGTAGTCTGTTGAGAATAATGACTAACGAGAGGTGAAAAAAACCCCACACCAAAATTTAAAAATGATTGGATTAATTTTACAGGAGAAAAAAAACATCTCGAAAAAAATAGTAGCAGAAAAATGCGGGCAGAACTGGCCTGTATGTGGCGGTATATAACGGATTATCATCGGACGTCATCAGGGCAGAAATAAATGTCAGCCTTGATTATAATCGGACATCTTCAGGGCAGGATTGATACGCCGGATGAGACTATTCGCGTCAAAGAGGCCAGATGAGAGGAACCCAGACGCGATCGGCCACAGTACGCTTCGAGCCCAGCCGAGGAGTGGGGAAGGGAGGTACGACCAAACTACTAACAGATGGCGAATACTGAGGATTCCACCGTGAGCGTCGACAGACCGCATGAGGTCGAAGTGCGGGAGATGACATCAAGAACCGCGAAAATTGTCGCTAAGGGGGAGGAGTTATAGCAGTGGATTTAGCAACCAATTCAAGACAGGGGTTTCTAACGATATAGTTGGGGGTTACCACTTGATTTACCACTAAATCCCGGGAGAACCCTTCTCGAAGTCAAGAAGCCGAGTGTTCGGGAGTGAGACCGTTAACAGTGCCTTTGTGCTTTGCGGTGTAAGATTTTTGCGTAATTTCCACTTGAATACCAGTAACTTAGGCGATGGCCTAATTTCTGATGGAAGATTATTACAAAGGAAGGCGTATTTGCAAGCAAAGAAGAGGGAGCGCTTAGATGTAGCGCAAATAGGCAGCGCCGGAATCACAGTGGAGGAGTTGCGCGGGGCATAAGACGTGCTGGGCTGAAAATACTTGTTAGACCTAAGAGAAGGCGGCGTACCCCTAAATGGAACTGTGCTGCCTTTCTTTTGTGTCGGAGTCTGATTCAGTTTTGGAGTCTCACCGTTCTGACGCCAAGCCACGGGTGACTTAACTGTAGAGCTTGCAACACCCAGTTGGACAGGAGAAGTTATCGGTCTAGCTGATGTAGACGGATTTTCATGCGTCCCAGCGGGGCAATCCGGAGGATACGAAACGACAAATGGGGCTGCTGCTGCTGCTGCTGCTGCTGCTGCTGTTGCAAGTTAAGGGGCAGGCAAATGCTTCAAGTGGCTTGAGTGAGATGGAGATTTAGGATTAAGGGGAAGGAGGGGGTCAGATGTCGCAGGAGTTTGGCAGTCTGGCAAAATAGTCGTATTTTGTAAAAAAAACCTTTGTAATGAGTCCTTTCCCTACTATCGCTTTCTAGTTTTCGTAGTTAAATAACAGTAGTACTTGCTATTCAGTGCGCTTTTCCGTACGTTGGCAACGTGTTGAACTTTCTTCTGTAACGAAACACTTTTCTTGTCTGTAATGCCCCGCAGACCACGTGCTAAAATGCGAAAGCTTGCGGCCTCTCAACCGTCTCTGGATGCTAAAATCGTGACTGAGGACATAGCAGGTGCCAGCGTATGTTCTTCGCCGTTTGCAGATCTGTTTAACTCACAAATCCCTTCAGTACATGTAGAACCTCTTGATCCTTTAATCGTCCAAAAATACGCCTCTGCTAGTCGTAGCAGGCCATCAGCCGACGAAATAGGCGATCAGTTGATTTATGGCGACATAAACAGCACTTCTGAAAAAGTAATTGAGCAAGCTTTTAAACTTATTGGGGTAATAAGTTGGGAAACTGAGGAAAGAATTAAACGCAAGCATAATTTCGTACAGTGAAACATTCCGGGCCACTTATCTGCTATGGAGGGAGCGCATTTGTTCCTACAAAATTGTGGCTTGAGTTTAAATGTCGCACAAGCTAAGCGGCTTCGCTCGCTTAGCCGCAATGCGCCGATACTAGTTACCCTTTTCTCCATGATAGAAGTCGATTTTATCTTGTCGAGTAGGGAGATCACTAGAGAATTCTGCCGTAAATGGCGCTGCTCCGTTTCGCCAGACCCCACACCCCTGCAGCGAAGACTGAATAAATTAAAATCGGCAAAAACCAGCACCAAGATAATGACACCTACTGTCAGTCTGAATAAGTCCTCTACAACACCATCTACGGCATCTACAAATCACGGTATAGTCAATTCCTTAAAGAATTCGACTACTCTTAATGTTGAGCTCTTTAAACACACCATTACGCCTGGTATAAACATGCCTCTATCGACTCCCCCAGCAACCCCTAGTAAGCCCATGCATGTGTCTAAGTCAAAGGCAAATCCAATTGCTGTCTCAGCCACTCGGACACCCAATAAATCCGGCACCATTATAAAATCTTTTCCTCCACAATCGGCTAACAGTGCCTCAAATACCCCGACTCAAAACTTAGCGTGTTCCCAACTGCCCCCCAACCCTCAAATCGAGGCAGTTAGGCCGAATATGCCGATTTTCCGCCGTTTAATAGAAATCTTGCTCCAATGGAAACAATGCGTCCCCCACCCCCTAACTTGTCTCCTCCACGGCCGTTTTACCAATGTATTCCTCATACTAATGTCCATACTGGATCAGTTAACTCATGCGATCTTCAGTTTCGTTCCGGCGGGAATGTGTTGCAGTATCTGTCCTGCGGATTTCCAGCTGAAAATAGATTAGCTAACAATGGTTACCAGTTTAACTGCCCGTCATTCCTTCCCCCAAGTCCTATCCCTTTTTATCCACGTCAGAATTTTTTGATGCTACAAAATTTTTTGCAGAACCGGATGCTTACATCCGGAACGTTTGCTCCGCGGGCAGCCCAGAACTGGACGATGTAGCCCACATCCCTCAGAAACTAACAGACTTTCCCTTCAAACTTTTTGTTTTAAATGCCAGATCCTTGCTTAATAAGATGTATTTGCTTCAGTCTCTGGTGTTCGTCCATCGTCCAGATATTGTTTTAGTAACTGAGACGTGGGCATCAGTCTCAGTAGCTGACTCCGAACTCTCTCATCTAGGCTATTATTGCATTCGAAATGATCGCCAGGACAGCCTTGGTGGGGGCAGCTACGTCTACGTTAAGCAAACACTTACATTTTTGCCGCTGGGACTCCCGCATTTTTTCGCAGTAGAAGGCAGCTTCTGGCTCCAGGTTGCACTAGAAAATAAGTTTTCCTTACCCGTTGGCTGCGTCTATCGCCCTCCCAACGCCAATGAAAATTTTGATCGTTTACTCTCACAGGCATTTCATGCTGCGGCCGACTTAAGCTTTCAGTATCAACTGGTTGCGGGTGACCTTAATCTCCCTGAAGTCCGCTGGTCTCCGCCTTCAGGCCCCAGAATGTTCGATGACTTTCTTGAGGCTGTGGATGCCGGGATGCGGAATCAGGTTGTCGATTTTCCCACCCAAGGATCAAGCATTCTTGACCTAATTTTCTGTAGAGGCTGCATGCCATCGTCAGTGTCATCCCTAGGCCCACTCGGGGGCTCAGACCATGACATAGTTGTTTCAAAGTTGGAATTTGAGGCTGACAAAACGTCTTCCCCAAAGTATAGCTTTTTCCGCGATTTCCAATCAAATCGCTCAACCGAATTATTAACACACCTTAATTCCTACGACTGGACTGATTTCTTCCTTAGTTCGGATGTAAATGTTTGCACTGCAAATCTGTACGAAATTTTGGATTCGCTTATTTCTCGTTTTGTCCCTCATAAGAAAATTATTAATGTCGGTGATGAGGTTTTCCTATCCTTACTCTTTCGTCGCAGATTGCGCAAGATTTATCGTCGTTTCCATCTTCAGAACGATGTTTCTGTCCTGCCCTTGATTTGTGATATTTTTGATCGAGCTAAGCGATTGTCTGAAGAAAAAGAGCTAGGCGAAGAGGTCCAGTTTACCGAAAACCATTCCTTAAATGTCTCGAAACTTTTCTCTAGAAAAACACGAGCTCACCGAAAGACGCAGCATCCCATCCTCCGAGACGCTCTCGGAAATCCCACAGTTGATGCCCGGTTAACCGCGGATAGCTTCAATGATTTCCTGTCCAAAACGTTCATTAACGACCCAACCACACCACTTCCGACCATCCGGTCATTGTCTGCGACAGTTCTAGAAACTATAACTTTCACTCTGTGGGATGTGACTGTTGCGATTCGGCGTTTTCGTCGATCTTATATTCCAGACCCTGATGGTGTCCCAGTAAGCATTTTAAAAGCCGATGCAAACACGATTTTCCCATCCCTCCTATGCAAGATATTTAATCTCGCTCTTGAAAGTGAAACTTATCCTACCCTGTGGAAGGAATCACACATTTTGCTCATTCCTAAGCACGGCAAATCTACATCATTTGATGACTTTCGGCCAATATACACACACCCCGCAGTTTCGAAGATCTTAGAGACATTGATCAAAGATAGAATGATGTGTCACTTAATAGTGAATAACCTACTGAGTGCTGCTCAGCATGGATTCCTCAAAGCTCGGTCTTGTGACACCTGTCAGCTCTCTTTCTTTGACTATGTTCTCCAATCTAGGGACAATGGTTTTGCACGTTACACTGTATATTTCGATTTCACTAGGGCTTTTGACCGTGTTGACCATGCTCTTCTTCTCTTGAAACTGTCCTCTTTCGGAATAGGCGGCAAACTTTTGAATTTTATATCCTCTTACTTGGGCACTCGTAGACAACGAGGTAAGATTTCCAATACCATCTCCAACCCCACACGTGTGAGGAGTGGAGTCATTCAGGGAAGTGTACTCGGCCCGCTTTTATTTTGCCCTTTCGTTAATGATGTACCCGATTTATTTCAGAATGGTAAGCCGTTCATGTATGCCAATGATCTTAAAGTTGCATATCGATATAAGCCGGCAGATCGTGACATCGTGCTTGAGCTCCTAAAGAGCGATCTACAGGCTTTCGCCCAGTGGTGCCGCACATGGCGCCTTTCTCTTTCTTGGCATAAGTGCTCAGTCATGGTGGTTGGCGACGACCGCCAACCTCAACTAGGCATTGAAGGTCACGCCATAAATGTGCCTGGGGTTATTAAGGATTTGGGCGTATCATACTCCAAGAATCTCAATCTCTCGGTGCACTGTGCCTTGATAGTCTCCAAAGCACGTAGAACGACCGGGTTTATCCTCCGAAACTTCAAAACTAGGGACATTAGAATGCGCCTTTACAACATGTACGTTAGACCTGGCCTGGAATACTGTTCGTTTTTATTTAGCCTCATGCGTGCTACTGAGCGGAAGAAAATAGAATCCGTTCAACGCTTTTTCACCAAGAGAATTTTAACCCCGGAACACCGACATTTGTCTTACCAAGAACGTTGCCGGCTTACAGGCCTTGATGCTTTATGGTTCCGTAGATTACAAAAAGAACTATTTTTGCTATTTAAACTCTTATATAATCACACATTTAACCCACTCACCTTTTTAAGACATCATGTCCACCCACGACGCAACAGTCACCATGAGGTCTTCTTATTTCTGCCTCTGGCACGTACTGTTAAATATCGTCGGTTCTTTTCTGTCAATGCAATTGCTATTTGGAATAAACTACCCATGAGTGCGAAAACTCTGCAAAATTATCCTTTATTTAAGAGAACTATTAATCGATTTTTGCATTCAGAAAAGCTCCCACAAATTTTGGGTGCTGAATCCACTGATCGACTCTACCGTAGCGATGGCGTTTGTGGTCTCTGAACACTATGGCCGGTCTCACCAGCTGTTCCTCAACGCCTCTATTTTCACTATCCCCAACTTCATGAAAGGAATTTGACGTCCGATAATCTCCGATACCGTGCAACCTCCCCCCTTCTTGACGGTCGATATTCTACCACCGCCGACAGTTTTTTTCTCCTGAGCCCTCTAAACCACAAAAACCACCATCAACTATATTTTTATGCCTTAAGCTCAGGAGTTTTTTTTCACTGCTGGTCGGATTTGTGTTTAATCGCTTCCCTTGACAATGCCTGTAAACTGGCATTAAATAAATAAGTTATTATAAAATATAAATTAAATTATAAATTTGAATCCTCACTGCCACTTGTATTATTACCGAGTCAGTGAGCATTACAATGAGAAGCATTGGGTTTACTTGAGAAGAGAGGCCCGATTCTACGCTCCATAGGATTAAGATCATGATAAAGGAAAACTTTTGCATTTTCCAGGTACGCAGTGACACCGCCTCGATGGGAAAATATTGTATCAACCTCGATTGATGAAAATAATTTGACGAAGATGGGTGGATTTTTCTACGGGAGGACAAGCGTTTTCATCGGCTATTTTGTAGTTGAAACCACATGAATACAGAAAATTGGTCGCAACATCAATTGGCCGAGCAGATCGAGGAACATTTTTAAAGAGAAAGTTGTATGAACGGTTTTGTCTATCACTAGATTCGCTGGCGATCATGTGAACAAGTGAGTCGAGACGCCTACATTCTTCAGAGGAAATATCAGAGATGTTCCCGTCGTATAAATTTCCAAGAGTTGACAGCAGAGTGCCAAACTTTAGCATAAATTCATTGCAGCTGTCAAGTGCAGACAGATTAAGCTGCCGACCAATTACAACAGGCGCCGACTGAATAGAGATACCATCTGACTTAGATTTATGTAGGACTTCTGACTTAAGTTTAGTTTACCCATGCTTACTTACAGAGGCCGAGAGCTTACGCCGACTCGTGACTTTTGCTCTCATCTTGTCTCAAGGCCAGTTGTGATTAAGAAAACTGCTGGCAGACAATTTGACTGGATTTCAGCTAGGGGCTAAAGAAGTAAAAATAAATTACACAGTTAGAGAAAATCGAATGCACAGAATGAGAATTGCAGAGTGCGACTGGTGATCAACAGGCATAGACTAGCAGAACTCAAAAAAGAGATGGCAACAGGCTGTTCTGAATGAGCAGGTCTGTATTTAAGTAAATGTAACCAAAAAACGGGGGTTAAAATCGTTAGTTCTCACAGAAAGACCACTTAAAAGAATATCCTCCATGTATCTTCAAATTTAAAACCAGCGGCAGGAATGAGAGCGGTAATATGTGGTTCTGTTCCTTCGAGGATTCGGGTGGAATCTCCCTCCTAACACAGGGGAAATAACTTCGAAATCCGAAAATTCCAAGAATAGTAGAACTTTCAATTTGGGGAACCAGAAGTCCAAATCCGAAGAATACTTCGTCAGTTTGCAAGTTATTCCCACGCGACGTTGAGTCTGCCTAAACTACCAATTAAAATCGAAGAAAACTCTGAAAGCTGGAGATTCAAATCAAATTCGAAACCTGCGGCTTGACCTTGGACCGATCTGATCCTTGATTTTCTTCGAACACTCCTTCACAGCTAGCCCCTGGATTATGCCCTCAAGGTTTCTTTGCCTCGAGGAAGATTGGATATGGGAAATGGTTTTTTTTTATAAACGGCAATTTAAGCCTTGGAATGCTCTGCCTAACGCGATTGTGACCGCGTAGTCTGTGGAAGCGCTCAAGCATCGACTTCACCGACATATGCTGCAGCAACAAACGAATCATGTGATTTCATAGACTGAAAAGCAAGTGTACATATGTAAAAATATATATCCACATGATGATGTGAATTCATTACACTGTTGCTACTTCCTGCATGTGACAGATAAGGCGTTAAATGGCGAAAGCGTATTTGCCTCATATACACTGAATTGAGCTGAACTAAATGGCTGACCTGGTGAACTTGACTGTCTTTGAACAGTGCTGTTGTGCTTTATGTGGAGACGCGATCCGCACATCCGAGTCCTTATGAGCGCCCATTGTTTGCAGTTGTATGCCATTCATGCTGTAAACCATGCGGTTCGGAGATCTGATACCTCAGGTTCGGAGAATGCTATATTTGTTCGTACTAAAAAATAAAAGTCAAACATTCGAACGTTACTTCTTCTTTTTAGGGTTTGTCCGAGGACTCTTTTGCAGAATTCGGTTCGGATGAGTCTTTAGACTTTGACATCGACGGAAAGTATGGCGACCTCACAATTCATTTCTTTGGCCAAGTCGTTGATGATTATAATAAACAGAGTGTGGCAAAGAACTGATCCTTGAGCCACAGTACTGTCAACTTCAGACTCCATAGTCTTCTGGCCATTAACATGAACAATTTGAGTGCAGCCAATCAATAAGACTTTCAACCGAGCTTAAAAGATTGTCCCAACGGCTATTCAGCCTGGTTTACACATCATTCGCTGAATCGAATACTCAAGTCCAGCTTTCTATCCTGTGAAGCAACGAGGAAGGATGAAGGAGCGCGATATACGCTATGAAAGTCTTCTATCGCCTTTACCTAACTCACACACACGTTACCATGCCTGTTATCACGCAGCTATGGAGCACACGGTGAACATCGTCAAAGCCGACTGTCGAATTAGGGAGGCTGCCATCGGAATGGAAGACAGCAAATATCTTTCCGATATGCAAGGGCGGGGCTCGCACTAATGCTAACAATTACCGGCCTGTTAGTCTAACCTGTATCTGCTGTAAAATAATGGAGGCCATAGTTAAGAAAGCAACAATGGAGTTCCTGGAGCAGGGCCATTTAATTTCAGACCTGCAGCACGGCTTTAGACAGAACCGCTCGTGCCTTTCCAGTTTATTGCTCTCGACGGAGCAGTGGACTCGCGCACTGGACGAGGAAGGGAGGGTTGATGTCATATACACAGACTTTAAGAAGGCGTTCGACAGCGTCCCACACAAACGCCTAATCTACAAACTTTCTGAAATTGGGATAAGAGGAACGCTGCTGACATGGATAACAGATTTTCTTACCGGGAGATCGCAAACCGTGTGCATTGAGACCTCAAGGTCAATTCCTAGCCCCGTTCTAAGTGATGTGCTTCAGGGCTCCGTCTTAGGGCCGTTGTTATTCCTGGTTTACATTAACGACTGCGTCGACGACCTGGGATGCAACGCCATCATGTTTGCTGACGATGTTAAGCTGTGGAGACCCATCAGATCTGATGCAGACAGGTACGCGCTTCAAGACAGTCTCAACCGCCTAAACAGTTGGTCAGCTCGCTGGCTCCTCAATTTTAATGTGGACAAATGTGTGGTCCTGAGACTCCGCACAAGACGGACCAGTAAGGAGGACGATTCCTTTCAATATGTCCTTGGTGGTCAGTCCCTTTCAAATGTTGTGGAGCAGAAAGACCTGGGAGTCCTTATGACCTCCTCGTTGAAACCATCTTCACAGTGTCAAAGGGCAGCCAAAAGTGCGATAAGGGTGTTATTTGCGCTGAGGCGAGGATTTGTGCAGATCGACAAGGAGCTGTTCGGAAAAACCCATGGAGCATTCGTCCGGTCTGACTTAGAGTATGCAGTCCAGGCCTGGCGACCGTGGTTGAAGAAAGATTATCAACGACTGGAAAGAGTACAGGCGATAGATAGATAGATAGATAGATAATTTTTATTAAAGACCCGTCGGGGTCCCATCAAAGCAAGTTAAAATAAATTTGCATGCGAGTTTTAGACGAGGTAGGCCGAATCTTTACAAGATGCAATTCATAGTTTCTGAATTAGAAGTCAATTGAGAAACATGATGATTGAGGAGTGAAAAAACTCCTCGGAAAAAGTTAAAAACGATTGAATTAATTTTACAGGAGAAAAAACCCCTCTTTAAAAAGAATAACAGAAAAAGCGAGCAGGACTGGCCTGTAGGTGGCGGTATATAACGGAATGTCTTCGCTCATCGTCAGGGTATCAATAAATGTCCGCCTTGATATGTACGAATGTGGGTCAGACAGGACTGGCTTGCAAATGGCATTGTATACGGGATTCACAATTGAGATCGTCTGGGCCGGATTGGTACGCCGCATCAAAGAGGCCAGACGAGAGGAACCGAGATGCAATCGGCCACAGCACGCTTCGAGCTCAGCCGAGCAGTGAGGAAGGGAGGTACGACCGAACTACTAGTAAACAGTGAAGACTGAGGGTTCCGCCGTGAGTGTCGACAGACCGCATGAGGTCAGAATGCGGGAGATGACATCAAAAACCGCGAAAATTGTCGCTATGGGGGAGAAGGATAGCGATGGATTTAGGAACCAATTCAAAACAGGGGTTTCTAATGATATAATTAAGAGTTACCACTTAATCTACCACTAAATCCCAGGAGGACCCTTCTCGAGGTCAAGAATCTGAGTGTTCGGGAATGAAACCGTTAACAGTGCCTTTATGCTTTCCGGTGTAAGATGGTTGCGTAATTTCGACTTGAATATCAGTAACCTAGGCGATAATCTAATGTCAGGCGGAAGACTATTCCAAAGGAAGGCATATTTGGAAGCAAAGAAGAGGGAGCGCTTAGATGTAGTACAAAGAGGCGGCGGAATCAACATGCAGGAGTTGCGCGTGGCATAGAACCGATCTCTCGGAGTGAGAGTGTCAATGTGCGGAAGACTGGAGCTAGAGTTGATGCGAAAAAGAAAGCAAAGGCCAGCTTCGAGTCTTCTAACCCACAAAAACTTCATGTTCGCCAGCTGACATCTCTGAGTATAAGAAATACTGGACGAAGCTTGAGAGAACAGTTTCCGGGTGAAAACCCTCTGAACATTTTCGATTTTATTACGGTCGCAGGCGTTCATTAAACCGAAGAAAGGACAGCAATATTCGAGGACTGCAAGAACAAACATTTGATAAAGTCTTAGCTTCATTTCCGGAAGGAAAAAATTATGCGATATGAATCCACATAGCTGCGCGGCTTTGGCAGAGATTCTATCTGCATGAGTTGATAAAGCAAGCTTATTTGTATAACTTAGACCTAGGTCCTTTATGGTGAGGCATTCTGAGAGTGGGCTATTCTGAAAAATTATGGGACCAGGAAGTTTGGCAGGACCAAAAGACATGAAACTACACTTGGATGATGAAAAC
>CACRXP010000237.1:491051-523104 GCA_902702965.1 Spirometra erinaceieuropaei | reverse complement strand
GGCTACTTAAAGTTTTTCCCGCCTGGTCCACGATGGTCCTCCGGCGTGGTGACGCCGTTTGTACTTCGCGACGATGTGAGCTGCGACTCCTGGCTGCGTGGGCGGAGTGCGTGATAACACACAGACAAATCAAGATGTCTATTGATAGAGTTGGTGCCTGACACCTACGTCTCCAACAATACTCGCCTCATCTTGTTGCCGGCTCGCCCCAATATCCGCGTGTTGGCGAAGTGGAACTCATGGCCTTCCTCCAGCGTGTGAGTGGCGACTTGGGATAATGTGTCGTCTCTTCGAAAGGCCCGTTTGTGCTCAAGTATTCCTGAGCTGAGACGTCGTCCTGTTTGGCCTGTGTAGTGGCAAGGACAGTTACGACACGGGATTTGATAGACTATGCCCGACTGTTCACCTGCGTCCAGCCCATCCTTCATTTTTAATTACCCTGCTACGCATGGTAGCCGCCGGATAATGAGCGATGCCCACGCCTAACTCTGACGCAATGCGTTCTGTAGCCTCGGACACATTTTTTATGTACAGTTGGGAATGCCAAACGGTTGGTGTCTCTCCTCCGTTTGTCCGTCGTGGGTGCGTGCGTATGCATTAGCTGATGAAACTCCTTGGGTAGCCGTTCTTTGTTAATCGGTTCCGGAGATGCCATAGTTCTTGCATCTTTCCTTCAGGCTCGATGCATTGCGTTTTTTTTGTACGGGGGACCATTATGGACCAGGCGGCACAAACCAGACCTAGTCACGAACGTAGCCCCCCCCCGCACGGAACAATGATATAAATGTCCACACGTTGCTGCACTCTAGCAGTCTCTGGTGATGGACCCCAGTTCGAGTTCGAAATCTAAGGCCAATAAATCTACCATCCCAGTGATCGTGCCTTCGTCTTCTTTCAACCAAGAACCTGGGATGCGCATATTCTCTTCCATTCGTGATTATTAGATATATCTAGACCGGTCGTGCCGCAACCACTAGCAGATCCAAGAACTTTGCTGGGGGCGTCATGCAATTAAGAAGTAATCCCAATAGGTAGCGGGCAATACGTCCATGTAGGTTTGGAAAGACAACTTCGCAGACTACTCAGTCAGATGACCGTCCTTACATCAGAAGCGGCTGTCTACCTGGCAGTCGACGGTCTCCCGGTTTATAGAAAATCTGAAACCGAAATGTGACCTATATTAGGACGAATTGTGCGGCCGTTCGTCAGTAACGTCTTTCCAGTAGGCATATATTGCGGTAATGAGAAACCGTCTGACGTCCGCGCTTTCTGCAATTCACTCGTTAAAAAGATACGATGTCTACAAGGAAGGCTATTGCACATGAAGGACGACAGACAAGTAGCACGTTTTGTGGTCAAAGCAGTAACCTGTGACGCCCCTGCTAGGACATTCATGAAACAAATTAAGAATGTGAACACCTATCACGGATGCGAACGTTGCACCGTGGTTGGATTATACATAGGAAAAGTAGTCTACCTAGAGGAAGGGGAGAGAGAAAGGAGGGACGCAGGCTTTCTGCAGTCTGTGGACGACGAGCCCAGGGTTGGCATATCTCCTTTTTTAACTTGCAATATGGGCTTGATTTTAAATAAGTAAGGCATTTATTGTGGTACTGGAAAACCGTCAGATGTCCATGTATTCTGTAAGTTAGTAGTGAGTGAGTTAAGATCATTAAGCGAACAAGGGATCAACAGCAGCGAGAGCGTCGGACTACATACCCGCGTTCGCGTGAGCTCTGTAATTTGTGACGCAGCGGCGAGCGCTTTTGTTAAGCAAATTAAGAATATGAATGCATACCACGGGTTCGAACGTTGTACAGTGACGGGTGTATGTATGGGAAAGGTCGTATACCTCGAGAAAGGGGAGAGAGACAGGACGGATGATGACTTCCTACACTGCGCCGACGACGAACACAGGTTGGGAGTGTCACAATCTCGCTCTTGCAACCTAGGGCTTATTTCGCAATTTCCTCTAGATCCAGTGCACCTAATTTACTTAGGCGCAGTAAAAATGTTGCTCAGTTTGTGGGTTAGAAGTCATCTTTCGAAGGATAGTGGTAACACAACGTCATCGGTACTTAAGATAGTGCAGGTAAAGGCTATAGACAATAGGCTGCGTTCTTTAAACGCATGCCTTCCATCAGAATTTTCTCAAGGAGCTAGGTGTTTGAGTGACTTCGAGTCCGGAAAGGCTACGGAGTTTAGACAGTTTGTGTTGTATGCCGGTCTTGTTGTTCTCTCGGCTATCCTGCCTCTTAATCTTTATAAGCTGTATTTGATGCTTTTTACTGCTCTTAGATTGCTGGACTTTCCTACGACCTGCTACCGAAACGTAGCTTATTGTAAGCAGTTGTTAGTACTGTTTACTAGAAGGTTTTCGAGTCTATACGGTGACGAACACATGGTTTACAATGTGCATAGCCTAATGCACATTGCGGACGATGTTGAGCGTCACGGTCCACTGGACTCATTTTCGTCTTTCCCTTTTGAAAGCTTTTTAAGCAGATTGAAGAAATTGCTTAGAAGCCCGTCACGGCCTTTACAACAGATAGCTAGGCGTTTAAGCGAGGAGGAGGTAGCTACGCGCGATACTTCAAAGCCTCCTTCACCTAGATTCCTTCATGAGCATAATGCAGGACCAATACCTACAGGCTATGAGGGCAGTCAGCAGTATAAATGTCTAATCACAGATAGATATCGTATTGACATTGGCAATAGGTGCATAGAGATTGGCAATAAAATAATGTGTTAAAAACACTATGCGATGCAGGTGGATGTATACGCCTCTGATGATGAACTCTAGTTCGAGTTCGAAAGCTCAGGCCCAGTGATCGTGCCTTCGCCTTCTTTTATACGCTTAGTCTTTCATGAATTTAACAATATGTCAGATTACTTTGACTATTCTAAGAATTCCTCCCCTATGAAAGTTTATAAAGCCAGCATAGATAACAAGTTAGTTTTCTCACCATTACCGAATGACTACATTAAGTACGTATGCTTTCCAGAAGATAACCACTACGTATTAATTGAAATTATATAGAGAGTTAGGGAAGCCACTTACTATCCTTTTGCCTATGCAAACAGTGCTCGTGAACCCTACAAACGCACAGGTATTATAACTAGAATAACCTCACTAGTTAGTGGTTTGCAAGCACTGCAGGGAAGAGGTGGTCATTATGCAAGCACTTAATTCACCTTATTTCCTGTCTCTTAATCATTTTTAGCTGTACTTGTTAGCCTGCCCTGAGACTTCTGACCGCAGCCGTTAATGTTTACTCGAAAGTTTTCGAATATACGGTGACGAGCACATGGTTTACAATGTGCATAACCTAATGCACATTGCGAATGAAGTAGAGCGTCACGGTGCATTAGACTCCTTCTCGTTTTGTCTTTCGAAAGTTTTTTTTGGGTTGATTAATGAAATTGCCCTCCACAACAGATAGCCAGACGTTTAAGCGAGGTTGAGGTAACCACGCGCGATCCTTCAAGGCCGCATATAACAAGACTCCTTCATGAGCATAACGCGGGACCATTACCTGCAGGCTATGAAGGCGGTCCGCAGTACGAATGCCTGGTGACAGACAGATAGCGTATCGACATCACACCAGCCAATAGGTGCATTGCCATTGGCAATAGAATAATGCGTTAAATGCATACTTTGCGATCAGGCGGGATGTATACGCCTGGTTTTCAATGAATTCAGTAATATTTCTGATTATTTGAACTATCCAAGGAGCTCTTCGCCTATGAAGGTTTATAAGGCCGTCATATATAACACGATAATCTGTTCGCCTTTGCCGAAAGACTTCACTAGGCATGTTTGCTTTCCAGAAGCCACTTACTGTCCTTTGGCTAATGCGAACAGTGCTCGTGAACCCTACAAACGCACAGTTATTCCACTGAGTGGTTTGCGAGCCCTGCAGGGAAGAAGTGACCATTATGCCAACACTTACTTCACCTTATTTCCTGTGCGTTTGTAGACATTATCATGAGCAAACTACTAACACGTCAACTACCTACCAGACAAAGAAAGCCCGCGATAGATGAGGCGCTTAAGCTGTTTGGAGGTGAAGGCATTTCGTCTCCAGTAACTCGTGGAAAATAGCGCCGTGCACTTGCCGGTCGAAGTATGTCCTCTGCTTTTCAGCGACCGATCCTAAATGGTTACGTGCGAGGTTGTGGCTGGACTGTAGTGGGTTTCGTTTGATGAGGATAACGGTAAACGCGAATCTGCTGGGAGTCGGAAGTGGCGTCCTGTTGGCATAAAGGTGTACAACCGGCTGACTTGTGTGTTGTAGCTCGGTATGCCATCATGGCGTACGGTAGTCGTTTAGTCGAGTCGTGGGGGTGGTGGTCTTCTGCGAATGCCTTTAAAATTCGGTCCAGCGTACGATTGGTTCGTTCCACTAACCCATTACTCTGGGTGCCCAGGGGTATTGCGTGTCTCGTAGATGTCGAGAAGGTCACATACCTCTCGCACCAGTTTTCTGTCAAAATTAACCCCACAGTCGGGCGAAATTGACGACGGTACTCCGAAACAACAAATCCAGTCGTTAAGAATTGCATTCTTTGCTGACACCGCGTTTTGCCGTAGTAATGGTACGGCTTCTGACCATTTAGTGAACTAATCAACCATCACCAGTCTGAACCGTTGGCCGGTTGTTGTGAATTGGGGGAGGGAAGGGCGATGATGGAAGGAAAGACAGAAAGAAGCGTCAGTGAGCGCACGCAAGTTCTGAGGAGCGGAGGGGAACCCTCGGAGAGACGATATTCGCCGGTTCTTGCTTAACGTTCGCAGACTATTCACCGTACTCGACTACAAACGCAGAAAAAAGGTACGTCCATTTTTTGTCACCACGTCTCCAGTCTTCTTTTCCGCTTGAACTCTTCCGTCCCCTTAAGACAAACCCACCTTTACGGTGTCGTAAGGTTGCTTGATGAAGCGGTGTGTTTACCTGAAACCGGACTGTTTTTTATTGGTACGTGCAAGCGAGTGTTCTCCTTGCTCGCAGTTCAGCACGCGTAGGTTATCTGCCGGGATGGATTTAAAACCCGGTGCTTGACAACACCTCGATTTTTTTTGTCATTTACAGAGCTTTTTTACTCGTTTTGTCGAAGCTATCGGTGGACGTAGCATCATCCGTAAACTACGCAGACGTTTTCATTTCCTACTGCCGCTTCGTTAAGGTGTCGAATATCTGTTTTTCGCCAATCAAGTCGGTGCCCTATTTAGTGCTCCTAGTTTGAAACATAACCCTGCTAGTTTCTGCTGTTGATCGCCGCTCTGATTGAATTTCTCCGGGAGTTATGTGCGTACGTTAGTGTCCTCTGGCAACAGCTTTATGAATAGTAATGTCTTTTCCTGGTTGACGATTGTCCCTTCCCTTCCTTCCCATCCATCCTTAATCTCCGTGCCAGGTCGAGGCATTCTCCGTCGGCCCTTTGTCGCCCGTTCGTCTTCCCTACTACCTACAAACGTAAGTAGCCAATCATTGCCTTATCATAATTGTGATGCATACTTGTGATATTTGAACTATTTAGTGACCCCGGCTTTGCTTCTCCTCCAGGGTTACAGTCCATGTAGACCTCGGTATTATTGCTGATTTGTGCGTCTTCCTGCATCCTGTAATGCACAGACACGCTGCGGAGTAGGATAGATGGGGGGATGGAACGTTAGGTAACGGTGTAAGAATACGAAAATAGCTACTTCTGTTCCCTTTTTTCCGAACTTGTTCCACCCAGGTGGTCTCCTCGCAGACTCTTTCAAAGTCCTCCACAGCGATAACTAAAACTTCGATTCAAAACGAAAAAGCACCCAGACGGCAAAAGGTCACATTAAACCAGCAGGGTCGGGTCGCCGTTCTACATACTAGCCTTCTTGGATGGCTCCACGTGGTTTCCAGTTTCCAACGAACTTTCGAATTTCCTCAACAGTTATTGTCCAGGCCTTCTTGAGTTATTTGATCCGCCTCCTGTTCCTATGTAACTGCTTACGTGATTATTATTAGCTTTGACGTAGTACTCTCACAAGTTTCACACCTGCCAAGCCAATATCAGTATTTATGTTTGTCGTAGGTAGTTTCTTCGCATTCGTAATATGGCTGCATGGCAGAATGGTATTACCGACAAAGACAAGGGAGATTGAAATGGCAATTTCTGGCTTCTTAGCCGTTGTCAGCCAGTCATACCCAGAAATGGCCATTCCACTTTCCCCTGTCTCTGTCGGTAATACCATTCTGCTTATATCATGCGCCGCTGTGCGGCTGTTGGTTGGGCTCCAGAGAGAGCCAGTAAGACACAACGGAACAAGTGAGTTCAATAGAAACGATCGATAGGCGCCCCTCTAACATGGTTGCATGGCTTTTTCTTTCGACTAAAACGCCCGTACTCAACAGCAGCTAGTCTAGATGTACTGTGACCTCAAGCACCATCTCAGTTCAGTTTATTAAGAGAAAGGTAGGCGAACGCCTTTGAACTCCTTATTGGTTGCAATAACGTCAAAAAACAATATGTAAGGCAAGTGTGAAAGAAGAGTCGGTAATTAATTACATACAACAAGCATATTGCACTTTTATGAATGTTTCAGTGCATGCATAGTGTGTCAAAATTGTCCAATAATCAGTACGCGGTACTGAAATGAGCCAAGTAATATCGGAACAAACGTTTATGCTTCGGTCAGGATTTAACGGAAGTCATAAATGCGGAAATTTAAAAGTTAGCGGTAAGTGTGGGCTAGGCGCGAACTGCCGCCGCTAAAACAATCGTGATTCTGTGTACAGTAGTTTCTCAGCAAATGAGAATCTAGTTTACACTTAAAGGATTCGACACTTTCGGAAAGAAACACCGCATCAGGGAGTCCCTTCCATGTCCCAATGACCCTGTGAGAGAAGGCGTTCCGTCGGACGTCCGAATGAGCCAGCTTCCTCTGCAGTTTGAAGGGATGACTACGCAGACGGTCAGTCCTGGCCAATTCGAAGAATTCATCAAAGGATTGTCAGAGGCCGTGGGCGCCCCCTAGACTTTGATGAATTCTTCGAATTTGCCGGGACTGACCGTCTGCGTAGTCAACCCCTCAAACTACAGAGTAAGCTGGCTCATTCGGACGTCCGACGGAACGCCTTCTCTCACAGGGTCATTGGGGCATGGAACGGATTTCCTGATGCGGTGGTCCTTTCCGAAACTGTCGAATCCTTTAAGTGTAAGCTAGACGCTCATTTGCTGAGATACTACTGTACATATAATCACGATTTTTTTTAGCGACGGCAGTTCGCGCCTGGCTCACACCTACCGATAACTTTTGAATTTCCGCAGCTGCTGATGTAATTGATGATTCTATTTCTGTTTATCGATATGAATAAGGAGCTCAAGGGCGAAAGCCTCATTCCCCTAAGAAACTGACTTTAAACTGACTAATGCTAATTAAGTATAGGGAGTAGCATGCCTTATAGCGTATAACTTTCTGGGGTTCAAGGGGAGAATTCGTTAGTATCTCAACGTGGTGGTACATATCCTTGCACTGCACAAGCTTCCTCTTAAATGTGTCCACGGATGAGGACATGACGACGTCCACAGGCAGAGCATTCCATGCCTTAATCACCCTGTGGTTGAAGAAAAATTTCCTTGCGTCCACTCTTGCCCCAGTTACACGTAGTTTGAGAGGATGTCCTCTCAAGCTAGTAGTAGTGACCAGCTCAAAGAAGCCGCCGAATGCGAGGCAGCAATCCCAACCCCGCATAATTCGAAACGTTTGAATCAAGTCACCACTTAGTTGTCTGTAGTCCAGGGGAAAGAGGTTAAGATTTGACAGTCTAGTTTCGCAAGGTAGGTTTTGAACTCTGAAAAGTTTGGTTGCCCGTCGTTGGACTTTTTCGATGGTGGTACGATCTTTGTCAAACCAGGGTCTCCAGCCGTGAATGGAACATTTTAACTGTGGGCGCACAAACATCCTCAAGACCTAGCAAAAGCAGTCTTTGTCGAACATCGCAAATTCGCGCTTGATGAGATATAGACCGGGCATTGCGGATTTCGCTACTTTCAAGCAGTGGAATGAGGGCTTTAGTGAGGTGTTATCCACACGCCTAGATCCTTCTGCACCTTTACCTCTGGTAGCGGTGTATGATTCAGATAGTACTTACGGTGCGCAGAGCTGGTTCTGCCAATTTGCAGAACGTCGCATTTGGCAACAGTGAATGGGTGGAGTCAGTGACTTGACCAGTGCTCGAGTAGTTTCAAGTTTGCCTGTAGATTTGCTTCATCGTCCTCGTTGAGGATGACGTTCAAAGCTTTATATCGTCAACAAACATGGCAATGTCGCAGTCCAAACCATGGATACAGCCATCAATGTAGATGAGGAAGAGAATAGGGCCAAGAACGGAGCCCTGAGGTACTCCGCTCGTAACCGTCACCTCTGCCAATTGCTGGCCACCAAGACGAACAGTCTGGGACCGACCGACCAAAAAGTTTTCAATCCACTTCAAAAGCTTGCCTCTTACCCCTATGCGGCTGAGCTTGTATAGGAGACGTTGGTGTAGCACGCTGTCAAAGGTCTTCTTGAAGTCTATGTAGGCCACATGCACAACGTTTCCTTCATCAATCGCTCGGGTCCACTGTTCAAGACAGTAGAGTAGATTGGTCAAGCAGGACCTCCCTCTGCGGAAACCATGCTGTGCATCACACAGAAGATGGTGTTGCTCTAAAAACCGCATCAGTTCGCGTTTGATAATTCGCTCCATAACTTTGCAGCATATGGAGGTGAGGTCTACCGGTCGGTAGTCGTTTGCGGAAGCGCGACTGCCACTTTTATGTATCGGTGAAATCCCCACAGTCTTCCACTTAGTAGGCAGTCACCTGTATCGAGGGAGGCTTGGAAGAGGAGACTCAGAGGTTCTGCCAATTCTGTGGCTAATTCCTTCAACAACTTTGCCGGCATTTCGTCAGGACCGGGCGATGTCGCTTCTTTTAGCTTCAGTAATTCCTGTTGAACAATAGGTTTTGTGAGAACCACTGAGTCAATTGTCGGGACATTGTCCACATTACAGTGATCAGTGGGTACAGCGACTTCTCTCGTAAAAACCGACTGAAAGAACCTGGGCAGATGCTCAGCCTTTTCGTCGTCCTTGTGAAGTTTGAAGCCATCATCAGTTTTTAGCATAGGGATGGGATCCCTGTTGCGAGTACTTTGTCTTATGTAGTTGAAGAAAAGCTTTGGGTTTTCTCCTGCACAGTTTAAAAGGTTACCCTCGAAGTCTTGGCGGGCTTTGTAAACAAGGCACTTTACCCTATTTCGCTAAGCCTTGTACCTATCTCTTGATTCAATTGTCTTATCCCTAAGATACGCTTTCCACAGCTTTTGCTTACGGTTAACTTCAACTTTTAGTGAACCCTTTAGCCATCGGGGCCTGCTGGTGATTTTCTTTCTCGATATAGGGCAGTATCTAATGATAAGTTCATGCAGTACAGCCTTAAGTTGTAACCAGTCCTTGAGAACACACGCCGTAAATGTTGCTTTCCAGTCTATAGGACGCATGTCGAGATGAATTTGGTTGAAATATCCACGCCACATGTTGTGTCTGATCACGATGCTTTGATCAGGTATGAGGATCCTCCTATTGAGCTTGAGTCCGCAGACGACCTTGGTCGTCTTGAAGTGACACGGCACTTGCGTTTACGTCCGTGCATGACGGACATTCACCGTAAGGACGATAAAGTTTCCTCGACGGGTAATCGGCGTTGTTGTGCTGGCTACCTGCACGCCATGCGCAGTCAAACTCGACTACCCAGCTAGCCTCGTGCTATCTCGCAACCTGGCCTTCAGCATTCTTAAAATTTCGAAGCCAAGCCGAGGAACTGTGATCAGTTCGAACCAGGAATCTGCGGTACTGTAGAAATGGTCGACAAATTTTTAATGAAGAGTGTATGAGCAAGCGTCTCTCTCCTGGTCGCACAGTACCTTCTTCCGGCCTTGCTAAGTGATCGGCTCAAATACTGAATAACCCGTTCGATGCCGTCCGTCTGCCGTTGCGATAGAATTGCGCAAATCGCACATTCACTGGCATCAGTGTCTAATACGAAGATCCCGGCCTGCTCGTTAATGCCAGCGAAGGCGAGGACAAGGCTGGAACAGAGACTATCTTTAAATGCTTGAAAACTTGATTCACAGTCCGGTGTTCACTCAGATTTCACTCCCTTTTGTGTGAGTTTGTTTAGGGGTGCGGCTATATGGGCATAGTCTTTAATGAACTTTCTATAGTAGGAAGCCAGGCCTGAGAAACGTCTGACCTCTTCTACTTTATTGAGCCAGTGCCTAACTTCATTTATTTTTTTCCGTTTCGATGCCGGATTCAGATACTGCATGTCCTAAGTGTTAATAGTGTTCTTTAGATTCAGTGCTAGTTTATTCACCAGAATAGACGCACCCGAGGTCAAAGCTATGTCAGAAGACAGTCAGGATAACTCGGTTATTCTTTGTGGTTCTATAGCAATAAACAATAAGATTAGCGGAGCACAATACAGTTAATAAGGCAGGGGATAAACTGAAGGTGGACGTACATTCGAGGTGATAAGACGAGCAGTCAGCGAATGACGCCAAAGTGTGGTGGTCGGTTTATAAGCGAGCGGCAACAAAGAGCAATTGACAAAGGACAAAGAACAATGAACAAGGAATGACTAGACCCGACGAATAGGGATACAGAGACAAAGACAGGGTAGAATGATTAAAGTCTGGTTACTAACAAACGGTTAGCAGCAAGGGGAAACACAAGAATATAAATTGACATCAGGGATGTCACACTAAGAACTTTACTTTATCTCGGAGGAATACACACTTTGCTGGTTTGAGGATAAGATCTGCCTGCCTCAGAGTGCTGAATACTGACCTTAGGTTTTAGGTGATCTTCGAAGTCCTTCCCAAAACGATGATGTCCAAATACATCAAGCAGGCCTTTGGAATAAACTGAGCAAGTACTTGGTCCATGAGCCGCCGAAATGTTGATCACTTCTTCATCGCGGGCGATGTCAAGTGCCGCTTTGAGGGTTTTGGGTGGATCTCGCGTGAACTTGCGTCGAATGTCTGTGTTGGCAACGCCATCGACGAAGTTATCGATGATCCGGTCATCTAGGCCGGCGTAAGAATCCTCTCGGTATGCCTGCTTGGCCAGGACACGTAAGTGTCACTATTGGTCGACCACCGGCTCTCCGGCATGCTGGCGGCGTTCCCTCAGTGTTGCGTGAGCAACCCATAGCACGGGAGAGCGACCGAACTCCCGCCGAAGGCACTCGAAGATTGTTGCGGTAGTCAGCGAAGAAGTGATGTTGGCCGCTCTGGCAACGGCGTAGACTTCACTGTCCGGTTGGCCAAGGATGGCCTGTGACCGGCTCCCTTCACTGACGGACTCGAGGTGCAGCTTTATACGGTCCTCCTAGAGATCATAATCATCGTACGTTGTCAGTTTCTCCGGCTTCGGAAGCCGGTCTCCATTCGATGACAACTTCTCCATCTCGGGCGACGAAGAAGTAAGCCGCCTTGAGTTTTTTTTGGCGAGGAGTGTCTCGGATGAACTGTCGTCGAATCTGACAATGTCATCCACGAAGTTTTCCAGGATCCGGTCATCGAGGGCGGCGCAACTGTCCTCCGGGTATGCTTTCTTGTCCAGGATACGCAGGTGTCGCTGAAATTCGACGACCGACTCTCCAGCATGCTGGTGGCGTTCATGTAGGGCTGCGCGAGCGACCCATGGCTCTGGGAAACGACTAAACTCCCGCTGAAGACTCTGGAAGATTGAGGCAGTAGTGAGCGAGTACGTGATATTGGTCGCCCTGGGAACAGAGTAGACGTCATTGTCCAGCTGGTCTAGGATGGCGAATGCCCGACCGCCTTCGTCAACGGACACGAGGTAGACCTATTCCGCCGGAGGTCGTATTCGTCGAAAGCAGTTAGTTTGTCCGGTTTTGGGGTCGGTTTTCACTTGAAGAAACCTCCTCCATCGCCCTAACGAGTCTTTCCAACAGGTTGCTTAACATGTATCCCACCAGCTGTCACCAATTTGTAAGCAACCTAACCGTGCGATGTGTCTAAACCCTCCTATTCGACCCCCAATAAGAACGCAAAGCAGTGGTCTAAGGGGAGAATATTAGGGATTATTTAGGCTGATGGGAAGACTGGTTGGAGTTCAGACAGGGTAGGGAACACGGGAAGGTCCTTTGGTGGAGACTGGTTCGCCTGAAGATGGTCCTTGGTTGGTCCGGCAAACGAGAATGGCGATGACGTGTGGAGGCGTCCAGAAGGCGTTCCCCGGTCCATGGGTCCCGGACATTGTCATCGGTTTTTACGGGACCTGTAGGTTTAGCGTATAGATTAATAAACAAGAGTAAGTATGGACAATGAAAGGCAGGATAGCACAAAGGATTAGCCACTAGGTTGATCGAGGCCGCAGACTGCCATATATGGCATATATGGAGCCAAACCTCTGTCCATGCTTTTCCGGCCTCGTTCGAAGCCGGCTGTTTACCCGCCGACTGGAAGTCTGCGTGGATCACACCGCTGTATAAAGGAGGCAGCAAGGCCCCTGCAAACAATTACAGACCAATTAACCTCACCTCCATCTGCTGCAAAATTATGGGAAAAATAATTAAGTGAGAGCTAATGCGCTTCCTAAAGCAGCATAATTTATTATCTGATACGCAGCATGGGTTCCGTAGCGGCAGGTCTTGCATGACGCACTTGCTCTACTGTTTGGAACGTTGGACTCGGGTAGCTGATGGAGGCAATACGCTGCATGTAGTCTTCATTGACTTTAAAAAGGCATTTGATAGTGTCCCAAATCAACGACTCCTGCACTAAATCAGCCGACCAGGCATACTTACTTGTACTTGATACGGCTGCGATCATGCCTGATCTAGCCGGCCTCGATGATGTCCCGAATTGTACCTCTCCACGCGTGACGATCCGCGGCAGCAGATCTAGACAGCTCAGCCCATTCCCTTCGCCAATGACGGAGACCTAATACCGAAAGTCCAATAACCACCTCCATGTCTTGACGGACAGTGTCGAGCCAGGTTTTGAACTGATCCCCTCTTCGACGCCTCCAATGGGGCAACGGTGCCGGATCGAGGGCAGTAACGCTATGCTCCTGAGGTGGACGACGAAGAACATGCCCGAACCACCTCAGTCGTCTTTCTTGGATGGCCTGAGTTATCCTCGCGAGGTTGTCGCAGCGAGCGCGGACTATCTCATTTGAGACGAAGTCCGCGCTCGCTGCGACAAAATCGCGAGGAGGCATTAAGGGTAATCTTTTAAAATGCATCCAAAGCTTCCTATTTGACCGTTCTTAAGCCATTCACGTCGGTGGCCAGCAGTCGACGGAGGTTGCCGTTGAAAGCGGTGTTCTCCAAGGCGCAGTTCTTCAACCTACTCCGTTCATTATATACGTCAAAGACTGCGTTATTGAACTGGATTGTGGTGTCGCCATGTTTGCGGATGACATTAAGCTCTGGAGCGTCATTCGAACTACAGATGACGAAGAGCATTTGCAGGCGAACCTAAACCGACTCCAACAGTGGTCGAAGCACTGGCTGTTGCTGTTCAATGAGAACAAGCGCAATATTCCATTAATGGGCAGAACCATCTCTGCGAACCTCATGGCATACTGCCTGAATGGTATACCACAGCAAGAAGTGGACACGCAGATTGATTTGGGAATATGGATTACGATCTCGCTGCACTGCACAAAGGTATCCAAGTCTACGACATCAGTTGCCTACCTTGTCAGGCAGGCTTTCTCACGTTTTCTAGGGTGTCCAAATGGTGACTTAACACGCGATCCTGAGGTTTATCAAATGGCAGTACATCCGTTCGGGGAAACCTCTTCCCCATGTGTTCCTATCTACGCAATAAATCAGTCGATTAATCAGGTGGTTGACTTCCACGCGGCTCACAGTGTCAGTTACTTGCGGAGGTGTTTCTACGTCAACAATGGTTTGATCAGCTGACTCTACACAAGCCCTTGGTGGCGTAGCTTCTCACTTGAGAACAACCCAGCAAACTCGTGGTTTCCGTTTACATAAATGGCGCAGCAACTCGGTTGAGGCCTCCGTAGACATCCCCGAGGAAGAACGAGTCGACGGGGGAATGGGCCTCGATCTTAAACCAGTCGATACCCACAGAACACTAAGTCAAGTTGGCTAACACGTGTTTTCGGTAATTCTTCGTCAGGCCAATACAATTACATGAAGTAATGAAAATGTAAAAAATCTACATTTTCATTCCCTCATGTAATTGTATTGGCCTGACGAATAATTACCGAAAACACGTGTTAGCCAACTTGACTTTTCAAGTGTAACATGGGAATATTTGCATAACACTAAGTGGCGAATGAAACAGGGCTACAGACTCATTCAGCTTCGCAGTTAAGTGGCCTACGGATACGGTTATCAGAAGATCGAAGCTCTCTTATATGTCAGCCCTCTATGACCCACTTGGGTTTATTGCTCCTGTTTTGTTACCGGCCAAATTGCTACTGCATCAGTTGTGCCGATCCAATCTCGGATGGAACGATAAGATCAATAACGAGTGCGCACGGCAGTGGTTCAGCTGGACGAAACAGTCTCAGGGTCTCGATGATGCTCGAATCGGACGCTGCTTGACCCTGGCTAGTTTAAATACTGTCAGGCAGTATCAACTACACGATTTTTCGGACGCGTCAAATAGCGGGTACGGGGCCGTTGTCTACCCTCACGCAGTGACCAAAGATGGTACTACATTTACGACGTTTGCGTGGGGCATATCTGGAGTCACGCCTCCTGGGTTCCAAATCGTACCACGGTTAGAGCTCACCTCTGCGGTTCTTGCCGTAAAACTAGTGAAGCGGGCCGAGTTGGAACTAACATCACCAATTTCTTCGAAGATTGTGTGGACAGACTCAATAGTCATCTTACAACTGATACGGGGTACCACTTCACGTCTTGAAACATTTGTGTCTAACGGCATCTCTACCATATTAGACCTGTCAGATGCTTCACAATGGCGGTATGTAAATTCCAGGAGTTATCCAGAGGACGTGGCTTCGAGAGGCGTATCTGGTGACAGGCTGGAAAAGGGTATGTGGCTCATGGTCCCGCCTTTCTGAGCAAGAAATTGGAGGAGTGGCTCAAGGAACCAGATCAACGGCCCGGTATTGTTTCAAAGATATGCGATGTTACCGTAAATACTGCCCTGGTTGAGGACCATTGGCTAACGGAGTTTTCGGGTTGCGGTAGCTGGAGGAAGCTTCTAAGACATGTTGCTTGCCTGCGACAATTTAAAGTCTACTTGAAGAATAAAGTGTCGCATCGTCCAGTACTCGTCTCAAAACTACTCACCGTAGCAGACCTTCGAGGATATCTATATCCTTCCGAAGCCATGACCGCCAAGCCTGTACCGCATATCCCAGGTGCGGCCGCACAAATTTCCCATATACCTTGCCGAAGACATCCGCAAGTTAGTAAACGTTCTTCGTAGATGGGCAAAAAGATCTCGGTGTATTCATAGAAGACCTAAGCGTCAGCACGCAGTGTTCTAAAGTCGCAGCGCCGGCAATGTCAGTCATTAGCGTGATACGAAGAGCGGAGCATTAACGTCGCTCATGATCAGGACGTCAGGCCGGAGAGCAAATCGTCCTTGCTCCTCTGACAGACGAGCCCAGCCTCGGGGTCACTCCTCGGTGGTCGATAGACGGTCAGAACTTCAAGGCTATGTGATCCTGGTACCCTTATAGTGAGCCAGATAGTCTCGGTGCTGCATGCAAACTGTTCTGTTTTTTCTGTAATTGTTTGCAGAGGCCTTGCTGCCTCCTTTGTGCAGCGGTGTGATCCGCGCAGATTTCCAGTCGGCGGGCAAGCAGCCGGCTCCGAACGAGGCTTGGAAAAGCATGGACAATGGGTTGGCTAGTTCGGCAGCGAGCTCCTTCAGTAACTTAGGCGGTATGTCGTCTGGACCTGGTGATTTCGACTCATTTAGCGTCCTTAGCTCTTTGCAAACCGTCGCTTCATCAAAAGATACAGAATCAATTTTTGGACCCTCATCGAAGTCGTAGTCGGGAGGAGTAAATGGACTTTCACTAGTAAAGATGGATTTGAAAAATTGTGAAAAGTGCTCAGCTTTTTCTCCGTCCCCACTAATCTCTACGTCTCCGCTTGTCTTCAGAAGGGGGATTGGACCTCTATTTCGTGTGCTGCTTCTTATGTAGCTGTAGAATAATTTTGGATTTTCCATATCACGACTCAATAGGTCTTTTTCAAAATTTTGCCGTGTCCTAAGGGTGAGTCGCTTGACTAAGTTCCTCTGTGTTTTGTATGCGTTTATGGATACAGGAGTCCCATCAGTAAGAGATTTCTGCCACAATCTCCGTTTTTTATTTATTTCCTTTTTTAACGCCTGGGTCAGCCACCGGGGTCGATCGTTTAGCGCCTTCCATGAAAGCGGGCAGTGGTTTGTCAGGAGAACATGCAATAATTCACGGAACCATTTCCAATCCTCCCCTATATTTCCGGAAAACGCTGATTCCCAGTCCGTATTGTTGATTTCGGCCTTCATTTGATCGAAGTCCTCACGCCGAATATTTCTTCTAATTTTGGTGGGCTGTTCAGGCACGGAAAATATTAAATAGTCCCATTGAAGTACAACGTGATCGCTTCGACCTAAGGGACGCGCTGCGTGAGATATGACCTGAGTGCCATGTCCAAGAAGCGTCGGTCGAAAGCTAGTTCTGGGCCGCGCGCGTATAGTGAACTCCAGTCAATTAGCGGTGCATTGAAGTCGCCCATGATCAGGACGTCAGGCCGGAGAGCAAATCGTCCTAGCTCCTCTAACAGACGAGCGTCAGCCTCGGGGTCACTCCTCGGTGGTCGATAGACGGTCAGAACTTCAAGGCTATGTGATCCTGGTACCCTAATAGTGAGCCAGATAGTCTCGGTGCTGCATGCAAACTGTTCTGTTTTTTCTGACACAAACAGGCCGTGTTTTACGTACGTGACGACTCCTCTCCTATCTCTTCGAAACAACGGAAATCCTGATAGCACTAATTCGCGGTCATCCGTGTTTTCAGACCGCCAGGTTTCTGTTAAAGAGATAACGCAGGGGGAGAGGTCACAGATGTAGATCTTTAGTTCGTCTAATTTGGACAGTATGCTCTTCACGTTGGTGTAACAAAGTGTTAGTTTCAGAGTTTTCAGGCGTTTTATTACGGTGCCGCTTAAGTTCCGTCTAACGAACTAGGGGAGGGCGCTGCATTATCTGGTCGTTGTAGATCGCGAGCCTTTCCTCGCCATTCTGCAACCCTGTTCTCAGTGCCAGAACTAATTGTCGACGCTTTATTCTCTCTGACGGTGTGTAGTCCGGTTGAAAAAAAACGCCGCGGTTGGTGTCTTAGATTCGGAATCGTCCTGAGAATCATAGACACCAACCGCGGCGTTTTTTTTTCAGCCGGACTACACATCGTCAGAGAGAATAAAGCGTCGACAATTAATTGAAAAGAAGTGGGCGTAGGGAAATCACGAATAGCTGAAACTTTGACAGCCAGAAGCATCTAAGCGATGTCCTAGGAAAAACAGTGTCTGTACACCAAAACCGCATTTAGGAACATTAATGAAAACGCCAAATTGGCTCGATCGTTCAAAAATGAGACGCAAATGTTGTAGGTGTTCGTGTTCACTAGAAATTGCCACCAGAACATCGTCGACGTAGACAAAAACGAAAGGTAAGTCGCGGAGGGCTTCGTTGCTAAGACGTTGAAAAGTTTGATCGGAGTTGCGTAGCCCAGAGGGCATCCTGACAAACTCGAACAGACCAAATTGCGTTGTAATCGCCGTTTTGGGAACGTTTCTGGAGCAGCGGGTATCTTAATGGAAAGCTTTAAATAAGTCAATGTTGGAAAATATTGTTGCTCCGGCTAGGCTAGATGAAAAGTCGTGGACATGGAGAAGTGGATACCTGTCAGGCACAGTGCAGGTGTTTAACCTTCGGTAATCCCCGCATGGGCGCCAGTCAACGAGGGATTTTTTGCACACCATGAGAGAGAGAGGAATGCTTTATTTTGAAAATAACATTCAAAACTTTCAGCAAAAAACGGTTCTCCAGTACACAGTGATTACCACAGAGATTAACAGGTATTGGACAGGTGGACATAATTATATTTGAAAAAAAGGACTTTAAGGTGCAAGATAAAGTTTTAACTTTTGTTTTTCAGCATCTTTGCAGGTGAGATACCGGGCTAGAAATGGCAGTATGGAATTCTGATAAGCCGAAGTGCGACAAGGGATGTGGCGGAAGCATCGACGCATGGGGCGTAAGGATTTCGCAGCCATTAACTCATTATGAAGGGGATGGACGGTGTCATTCAGAATTCGGTCAGCAAATTGCTCCACCGTATTGAAGTGTCGCTGCACGATGATATCAACCAAAATATGATAGGAAACACCAGCAGCAGAGGCGAGCATTCGAATGACAGGTTTAAAAATAATAAGATCTTTTTTAAGTAAAGCTGGAAAAATAACTGGAGAACAATAAAGAATGAGTGGAAGAATACAGCCATCTATGAATCGCCAGATTAAGGACTGGGGTGTATGATATGGACGTAGACGACGAATGTAATAAAAAAGTTTTTGCATTTTTGTTAAAAGGGTTCCATATGAAGAGAGAAAGAGAGATTTGAGGACAAAGTAACACCTAGGTATTGGAAAGAGGATACCTCATTGGGAAGAATATCCAAAGGTTCAGGAATGGGAGAGGGTCGCAATCGAAACATACACTGTACTGATTGTTGAGTAGGAGTCCATTATTCGACGACCATGCGGAGACGTGATCTAAGCCATCCTTTAAAGACTGTAGGTGAGTCAGGTTTTTGAGTGGGTGGCCTAAGACCATGTCATGGGCATACTTAACATACAGGCAGTCGTTTGGCGATTTCAAATCATCAGTATGTAGCGAGAAAAGATTAGGAGATAAGATGGAACCTTGTAGAACTCCACAATTATTTGGAAGAATAGAAGACTTTCTCTTTCCCGACTGAACAGACTGTGTGCGGAAGGAAAAATAATCTCTAAGCCAAGAAACAACCCAGCTCGGAGCATCACACGCAGCTGCTTTGGTCAATAGGAGTTGGCGCGGAATAGTATTGAAGGCGGATGAATAGTCGAGAAAAGCACATGCAATGCACGGCATCCCTTGTCTAAGTCTCTCAAAGCTGAATGGACAGCTAAAGCAGCAGCATCCGAGGTGCAACGCTTTGCCTTGTATGCTAATTGTAGAGGGTCAGAAAAATTGACAGAGCTGCAGCCCATGGACTAGTGGAAGGCCTGATTATGCTTAGCTCCATCATGTGACTGAATTCAGCCTTGGCTGTGGCTGACTTATCGTCTGCTAAACGACGGGGACGGCTAAACACCGGTGATCCAGTAGTTGAAATATAATGCACAACAGAATGCTTGATAGGTTGGTTAACTTGCTAGGGTCGTATGATAGATGGAAATTCCGAAAGTAAACGATGATAGGGAGTAAACGAAGGGATTGTTAAAATGCGTGGATTAGGTGATGAAAGGGTACGAGTGGAACATTTACAGTGTAATGAAGTCTTAGGGTCAATTAATTTATGGGACTTGATGTCAACAAGGAGATCGAAAAAGGATATAAAATCAGCGCCGAGAATGACAGTATGAACATAAACGATAGCAAAAAGTAAGAAACCAAAGAAACGAACGTCTTGGACCCAAATCTTGCGTTAGGGATCGTTGACCAAAAGTTTTCATAGAAGTCTTGTTAGCTGCTTGGAGGAAAAATGAAGAGTTTGGTGACTTACGGTCAGTCAATGTGGGTGGGATAAGACTGATCTCCGCACCAGCATCCACGAGAAAATTACGACAGGAAGTCCTGTCATAGGTGTGGAGTAAGCAACTGAGAGAGGATGTGCCGACCACGTTCGTCGCCCTTACTGGTCGGCATGGGGGGGGTTCCAACGCGGGTGAGTTGTACTTACATGGAGAGTGACAGCGATGGGAGTTAGAACCATAATTGTGATTATACCAACAGAAACCATCAACTGTAGGTTGGTTTGGAGTGGGAGATCTCGGGCGGCGGGTAATTGCAGGACTACGAGGGTTATAGACACGAGTGGCCCGGAGCTGGAAAACTTCGAGAGTGAGGGCATCCAGGCGTTTGACGACATCCTCGATTGTGGGGGTAATTGTGCTTCGACTAGCGACGTTTACCATAACAGGAGGCTGGTAGTACTCGAGTATACGGTCAGCAGTCTCTGCGGGCATCTGAAGAGTCGAAGAAGGAATGTTAGGCGCAAGGATGGCTTGCACAGAAGGAGGTAACCATTGGAGAAATAGTTGCTTGAATATGGTGGCATCCAGGTTTGTCGCTTAAGATCCCATTTAAGGAACCTATAGTGCCCTCATTCGAATCGGTTCGGTCCAACGGATTATCGGAGGGCGCTGCACTATCTAGTCGTTGTAGATCACAAGCTCCGTCTCGCCATTCTGCAACCTTGTTCTCAGTTCCAGAACTAATTGTCGACGCTTTATTCCCTCTGACGGTGTGCAGTCTGGCCGATAAAACGCCGCGGTTGGTGTCTTTTATTCGCAATTGTCGTGAAAGAAAAAGCCCTACTTGTTCTTGGTTAGCTAACACAACCTTGAGTGTGCGTGGACGTAATTGCTCTGCAATGTCGATTGAGCGTTTTCCAGGTCTATAGGCCTTGAGCACTGAAACTTCTTCACTGGGCCGCAGAAGTTCGTTAAGTGGGCATTAGAAGAGTTACAGGTCTGCCAAGACTCGATCTTTGAAGGCACTGGCTGTGGATTCGGGACGTCCCTGAATGATCAGACATTGCCCTTCGTCCGGCCACTATCTCAAGAGATCGCAACGGCTTCGTACCCCGGCAAAGGTAATATGCACTTACCATGATCTGACGATGATTTAGGCCGCAGTTGATTACGATCCTCGTTCGTCTCTGTTTCGTTTTTCACGATAGGTTGAGCGCTTTAGGACCCATGCCATTTACCGTAATGGACGACGCGGTCGTTGACGTCCTTGGTTTTGGTTCTTCGGAAGTATTCCTCGGAATAGGCTGTCCATTCCCCTCGACCTTTTTTACTGCAAGATTTCCCTTCTTTCTCTTGTTTTTTCCCCTCGCTGGTTGTTTTCGTCTTGTATTTTAACTGTTTGTGCTGGGGCGGCCGTGACAGCTACAGAGGGTGTTCTGGCGTGTCTAGTTATTCGTCCAATAGGTATATTCGTATCGTCAACTGCGTCTAGCCTACATTGTAGAAGAGTTTTCATCTCTGCAATCTCTTCCTCAAGGCGGTTGATCTTGCCTGCCAACCTCTGGCATCCGCTGCAAATTCAAGTAAACAAGACTTCCTATCGTCCCCTTTTTAGAGACCGCCCGCCGTTCTAATATATACCGTTCTAGCGAGCCTGTCGCAACTCTTTTCGCACCTATCTGTCACTCTTAATGGCCAATTCTCACGAGGTGCGCGTTCTCCAGAAACTAAAACAACCTCACCTGGTTTCAGCTCCACGGATTCTCCGAGCCATTTCGTTCTTTGTTGGAGAGTTCGAAGAACATGCCAGCGAGGTAGTGCACCTACTTCCATCCGACGTGGTACCATGCCACCCAGTCGGTGTGTTAGAGTGCCATTTTGCCTCTAGATTTAGCAGTTGATCCGACTTTCGCCTTTTGGCTTAATTATGCAAGTCCCTTTTTTATAATAATAATAATAATAATAGTGTATTTTAGGATAACAGGCAATGCCCTTGATGACCCTATTGAAAACGGTACATAATATATAAATGTTAAATGTACATCTTACTAAATCTATGTCAGTAACATATTTGTTCACGGAAAACGTTTTCACAATGCGGGACTGCGAAGGGTGCGGCAGGCGGTCTTCTCAGTGTACATATGAAATTTTAAGTGCAGTTATATACAATCAGCATAAAGTGCTGTCATTTGCATAGTTTGAGATAAGATATTTCATTAAAAGTTAGGGATGTGTTAGGTAGGGATGAAATCAAGAAATGAAATTTATGGCTGGCCGCAGGTAGTCCTGTTGTGAAAGTCGTCGTTTATCAAAGATCAGACGATCGAGCTGCCTTTTGAATACAGTGATTGTATCAGATGTCACTATTTCACTTGGGAGTGAGTTCCATGGTCGAACAACACGCTGGCTGAAGGAAGACTTCCGATTGTCTAGGCGTGTACGCTCCCACTTGACTTTGTACGGGTGACCGCGCAGGTGACTCGTGGTCGTGAATTCAAAGAAGTCGTCAGTTTTTAGCGAACATTGATGTCCGTGGATAATGCGGAATGTCCATAACAGGTCACACTTCATTCGTCTATAGGATAGGGGGAAAAAATTTAACTGGATCAGTCTTTCTGGGTATGACAGAGTCCTGAGACCGTCTACCAGTTTTGTGGCCCGTCGTTGCACCTGCTCTGTGGCATCATTGTCTTTCTTCATCCAGGGCATCCATGATGGCATTCCGTATTCCAAGTGCGGTCTGACGAACGTGCCGAATATCTGTGAGAAGAGTTCTGGAGGAAAGATTTTGAAGGCACGCCTAATCCAGTGCATGATGCTGGTTGCCTTGTGGACGACTCTTTTGCAGTGCTGAGAGGGCAGCAAGTTTGAGCATGTCCAGACACCTAGGTCTTTGTGTGTGTCCACTTCATTTAGTGGAACCCCATTTGTGGTGTACTGATGTTTTGGGAAGCGCCTCCGTCCAGATTCTAGTCGCAAGACTACACACTTGGATACGTTAAACGCTAGAAGCCACTTGCTGGACCACGCAGCCAGCTTATTAACATCTTCCTGTAGCTTCTGCGCGTCTTCAACGCAGCTGATTGTTTTCCAGATCTTTATATCATCTGCAAACATCATGCCATCGCATTCAAGGTCTGCAGGACAGTCATTAATATAGATGAGGAAGAGGAGAGGACCCAAGACTGAGCCCTGCGGAACGTCGCTTTTTACTGGCACCCATTCGGATGTAGTGGCACCTCCTGGAATCTTCCTTTATTGTTCCAACAAAAGTGGTTTCGTTTTTGATGTTTAGCAGTGGCGATTTAGGGCTGTTGAGAGCGCTTGACATCCTCATCTCGAGGTATTTATCCCTAGCTCGAATGTTTACGAATTCCATGAGGTCTGCGAAATCTGGATCTCTACCGTTTATAGATATTTTGTCAGCACTTCAGCGCGCTGGCTCTTCATAAAGAACGGTGGACAGCGTACTATCCCATCCAGGACATTCAGCAACTGTAAGTCGGACACGTAGTTAATTTTCCTGAAAGCCATTTCACAACCTTTCGTTTTTATGCACAGATCCAGAAGTGCCTTTGCAGTCTTGTTATCTTGGCATGCCTGCCTGAATACACGAACCAGAAGAGAGTGGGCGGCAATATGGATCTGACCAAATAAGCTGCTCAGCATTTCCATGCTCTTTCATAAGCCAACGGTGAGGGCAACATGACACACTCTTCTATCGCCGCTCTCGCATCACCTCTGCAATAATGAGTCAAGTACAGGGGCCTCTGTCCAGTATCCCCAACTTTGCTCTTCACATACACTTCAAACTGGCGCATAAATTTCCAGCATTTCATTGGGTTACCGTCAGAGCAGGACAATTCGACCTTAGGCACCATGATGTTCTCAGCTAGTGCTACCGGCCAAACAATTAAGTTTGATTGCCATTGATTCGGTTTGGTTTTGCTGTATATCATCAGTCGATGAGCGTTATTCGTTATTTTTCGGTTATTTAGGGCCGCACTGCCGCCTTATTACCTTACATCAACCGTTCACTTAAGCTTGTTTTGGTGTTCTTATGGGTTTTATACGTTTTATGGCCTTATTATGCACTCATTAACATTCCAGAGGTCACCCATACAAACCCCCTATTACCAACATTCCCGTATTGGAGGTTATCTTGCTCCCCTTAAAAGTTGTCGCCCTAGTAAGTCATCCTTATCGCAACAGTAGCGGCTTTACCGGGGCATATTCTTTTCTGAGCTTCCTTGAATGGGGATCGTGCGCACGCAGACTTCAACAGATAATATTTGAACTGAGTCGTCAACAACGGAACCTTTATTAAATAGGAATCTGGGAAGGTACAGATCACGGGTTATTTGGTCAAAGGGTAAGGGGGAAGACAACAAAGCGGGAAACCAGAAGCTGCGGGGTAGCCTTACTCCGGTCGGGATGCCGGTACGCGTAGTTCTTCCGTCGGCGCGTCCGATTGGTGCTCAGTCACCCTTGCTTCAAAGGGAGCGGAATGTCACTCAGGGAGACGTTAACAAGAATTTAAAACAAACTTGATTAAAAATGTCTGCCCTTTACAAGTTAACTGTTTTTGTACATAACTCAGAAGTCTGACGACGAGCTGGGGAACCAGTCTCAAAAATTTGCGCAATAAAAGTCATTTTGTTCCCAAAGAATGTAACCTATTTCTAGTTAAATATGTGTATATGTATTAATATGTATTGAATACACAGGTATAGGAACAAAATGACTGGTCACGGAAGTCTGGAACGTAGTAAAAGGAGGTATTGAAGAAGTGTTTCTCAGAATAAATTTGAACAAAACAATGGCGACGAAACATGCAGGATTTACTGACGTCATGAAATCTGGTGACCTCTTATTCAACTGCATACGGCCACTGCGTATTTATCAGGCAATATGAACTGTCTAATCAGATATCAACCTAGAGGGATAAAAAGTGATAGGCAAAATAAAAGATAGACTATTGGTCTGATATGCGAATTTGCATGGCGAGGGGAGTCATCTAAGCAAGCGAGTTCAGGTTATCGTGAAAACCTATCGGGCGTGATTGAAACTGCAACGCGCGGGACAGCAGTCAGTCGCACAGGGTTAGTAAGTGAGAGGACGGGTGTGGTGATGAGGTTACGCCCATTATCAATCCTTCTCACGACAGTGCGTGGTTGATCACGTGATCCCGCTGCTTGCAGAGTTCTGATTCTCTCCTCCGTATGGCAGTGGCATCTTCAAAGTTCAGGAGGTGCCCAGGCGTCGCCTTAAATGCAGTCATTGGGTCCACCCTATGGTCCGTGTCCACTAGGTGCTTTGTAATTGAACTCCTGGGCGCCTAAATTTCGGCCCTTAGCATGCGCTCAGCTAACCCAGCTGCCAACCGCAACAGGCGTATGCAGTTGGATAAGAAGTCAAGGCATGTTATGCCGTCATCGAGTCCTGCACGTTTCGTCGCCTTTGGCTTGTTTAAAAAGGAAGCACAACACGTGAGCAACAAAACAGACTGGACAATGCCCCGAATGGACGTATGGAGGCCAGGTCCGTGAGCTCATGTTCTCTACAAAGAGTCATCGTTTCCTGATTAAAACCAGAACGGGAGGTGTGCAAAGTGGTAAGTGACCGCGGAAGGACTTTTTAGTTTGCTTAAGTTCACTGTGCATGTGGGGGAGTTGGATTGGGATAGCTTTTGACTTCGCTTTCCTGGAACATTGGATGACTATCGACTAGGCGACTATGGAATTGGAAAGTCGTCTGACACCAACGAACCTCCTTCCACATCGCCAGAGTGCGCAATCTCAGTCTCTCATTATCGGACCCTCTACCGACAGGACCCAACCAACTTGAAATGGCCGCAAAAACTCCTTCCTCGGAGGCTGCTGACAGATTTTCGTTTCGGAGCAAGGTGAGCACGGTATCAGCTGGCAGGCGAACAAAGAGGTCAGAAGAGACGAAACTCATAAACTGCGCTTGCATCAAATTGATGCAAGTCTCCACCAGGGATTCCATGCGCAGAGATCCGGCAAAGTCCCATGTGGTTGCCAGATTTTCTTAATTGACCCTTTACAGCCGACAGTTAGACAGAAAAAAACCGACATATATTTACCTGTTGGCCATGAAGTGAACTGCCCAATCCTCGAGGTCAGTCAGTTTCACCATTTCGCAATGACGGTATGCAGTTCAGTCAGTCATTCAGTGTATTTGAGGGAAATAGGCATACGCCTTTGAACTCCCTATTTGTACATAAAAAATCGATGAACAAGCAAAAATGTGAAGAAATTACAGCATTAAGAGAATGCATACATTGATTCACATATGTCACTAGTCACATGGCTAAAAAGTCACATAGTCCGCTTGTTGCTGCAGCATATATCTGTCAAGGCTACGTTTAAATGTCTCCACAGACTGAGACATAACAACTGTCTCGGGCAGGTTATTCCACGGTTCCACGACACGGTTGGAGAAGAAATATTTTCTCACATTCAGTCTACCCTGTGGCACACGTAGCTTGAAGGGATGTCCCCGGAGGTGAGTTGTAGTGGCGAGTTGGAAAAAGTCATCGCGCCGAAGGGCACAATCCAAGCCGCGCACGATACGGAAAGTTTGTATCATGTCTCCGCGCAACTGCCTATAACTCAGAGGATAGAGATTAAGGTTAGTTAAGCGGATCTCGTATGGCAGTGCACTTTGACCTCTTATTAATTTTGTTGCTCGTCTCTGCACCCTTTCGAGCAGATCGTAATCCTGATGCGTCCACGGTCTCCAGGCTTGAGTTGCATATTCGAGATGGGGCCTTATAAACGTGCCGAAGACTTTGGTGAAGCAGTCTTTATCGAAAACTACGAATGCCCGTTTGATGGCATATAGCATTGAGGTTGCGGCCTTGGCCGCCTTACAGCCTTGTGTAGAAGGCTTTAGGCTGTCTGCAACCCAAACTCCGAGATCTTTCTGAGTTTCTTCTTCTTGGAGTGGCATTCCGTTCAGATGGTATTGCCGAGTACTAGGGGTCAGATTTCCGAGGCGCAGAATGGTGCATTTGTTCAAATTGAAGGACAAGAGCCATCTGCGAGACCACTCGTCCAATCGACAAAGATTTTCTTGGAAGTTGGTCTCATCGGCAGCATTCTGTATGACTTTCCAGATTTTTATGTCGTCCACAAACATGGCGCAATCACAGTCCAACCCATCTACACAATCATTGATGAACAAGAGAAAGAGGGTTGGTCCGAGCACCGAGCCTTGTGGGACCCCACTCTCTATGAATGTGTACCTTGATTGGTGTTGTTCTACGCAGACAATTTGGGAGCGGCCGACAAGGAAATTTTCGATCCATTTGAGAAGTTTGCCACCGATGCCCATAATTCTCAACTTGTGTAGGAGACGCTGGTGCGGAACACTGTCAAACGCCTTCCGGAAATCAATATAGGCCACGTGCACGGTGTGTTTTGCGTCCAGTGCTCGTGTCCAACTTTGCATTGTGTATAGCAAGTTGGTAACACATGATCTTCCGCTACGGAAACCATATAGTGCATTGGACAAGAGGTTGTGGGTTTCCAAGTAAGCCATCAACTCCTTTTTGATGGTTTTCTCCATCACTTTGCAGCAGATTGATGTCAGACTGACGGATCACGGCATATTATGCCGTCATTGAGTTTTACATATTTCTTCGCCTTTGACTTGTTGAAGAAGGAAGTACAACACAGTAAACGGCGAAATAGACTGGTCAATGCCGCGAGTGAACTTATCGAGGCCAGGTCAGTTTTCGGGCATAAACTCAACTCAGTTTAACTGACTTATCATTTATTATGCGAGGGACTGCGCACAAGTATTTTTGGAGAAGTAAATAATTCACGGCGTGGGCGTTCAACAACTGATACGGTGTCAGCTGGCAGGCGAAAACAAAGAGGTCAGAAGAGACGAAACTCGTAAACTGCGCTTGCATCAGATTGATGCAGGTCTCCATCAGGGGTTCCATGCGCAGAGATCTAGCAAAGTCCCATGTGGTTGCCAGACTTTCTACATTGACCCTATTGGACAAAAGCTCTCTCCGCCTTATGGCTCAGGTGCAGCAGTAGATGTCCTACTCAAACGAGGACAAACCACTGTCCCATCGACCGACGCAGGAGATCCCCCCAACCGATCTTTTTCGTTGGAACGGACTGAGGGGAGTACAGGTGGTCCGTCCTGCGTTTCGATTCGCATTTGGAAAAGTAAGGAAGGATTGACTGCATAGGAAAATGCTTTATGCCTCCTACAGTGTTGTGCGCGGTGAGTTGTCTAACGGTTACGCAAACTCTCCGGTGGAAATGTTTTTTTTTCGTTGTTAAATTTGGCTAGTTTGTGCCTCTTTTGCAGAAATTCTGTCATTACAGCAGCCATCAGCCTAAGATTGTAGTAATAGGGGATTTTTGACGTCTTGGTGTTGTCCACTTGTCTCGGGAGTGATGTAAATGAGCCTCTCGACTCTCCTACGCGTTTTTTCCTCACCGTGTCTGCACTTGCGTGGTTTGTCTGTTGGTGTCCGTCACTGGCTGCTAAACTGGGCAATTTATCCCTCCAGGCCTTTGTTCGACGGTATTCCCCTTTTTGACTGTTGGACTTCCTCTCTGTCAACTGCGCTTTTTATAACAGGCCTAGCACTTTATGTTATCTTTTTCAGTCTCTTGTCATCTACCGTATCCACGAATTGTATGCAATTTTTGCACTCAACCCCAGGGGAGAGAACATTTTCGTAGTTGGAGGAGAGGCTGCACAACAGGCATCTGCGCGAGTAGTAAAGGAGACAGGATCATCGAAGCCTAAAAGTGTAAGGGGACGTAAATTCATGCGATTAAAATCACCGCATAAGAGAATAATATAGTCGCAGGATAATATAGCAAGTTTTTGCGAGAGAAAGTCGAAAAAAACGGGTTAGTGCGCCTTCACAGGAAGAGGGGAAAATGTAAATACTAATAAATATGATGCCTTTAAAATTACTTAACAAACGGGCTTACGTAAAACAGCGATGACATCTATCAACTCATCAGAGTAAGAAAAAAGGGACTTACAGTGTCTACACCAATTTTGATTAACGAAAATGGCAACGCCTCCACCTCTGCCATAAAATAAAGATTTTTTATCCGTTCGAAAGCAGAAGAAAGATGGGGGAGTAATAAGTTGCGAATCAATGTCACTATTTAGCCACGTCTCTTGGAGGCAGACCACTTCGGTTCTGCTGTGTTCTTTTTTCGACAAAAGTAGCTCCAAATCATGGGCTTTGTTGAAAATAGAAGGACAGTTTGTCGACAAGAAGGCAGGAATTAACAATTTGTGCTTTGGCTGACGTTTGAATGCGAGTTGCCAGCCAAACCGGTGCTTTCTCCGATGCATAGGCTGTTGTTGACGAATATTTGATAAATTCAACACAGAACGATCGCAAATACGACATATTGGCCGTAAAGTACAGCAGTTTGCATCATGGTCGTTCGTAAGTGAAATTGACGACTTAATTCCATTCAAAAAGATGCTAGCGTACTGTAGAGACGACCTCATAATCTTAGTTCAGACAAACAAAGGGCGCAAAACAGTTCAATATATCGAAGGGAAATAGGCACAGTAATGTACAATTAGTAAAAATCCACACGTGAATGGAGAGTTACAAAAATGGCGGCTCAAATTCAAAAGCCCGCCACTGCGTTTGCATCAGATTGATGCAAGTCTGCATCAGGGATTCCATGCGCAGAGATCTGGCAAAGTCCCATGTGGTTGCCAGACTTTCTAGATCGACCCTATTGGACAAAAGTTCCCTTCGCTTATGGCTCAGGTGCAGCAGTAGATGTCCTACTCAAACGAGGACAAACCACTGTGCCATCAACCCGCGTCCTCCCCCGCCTCTGGTCTTCTTGACTCAGTCTTGACACCGGGATCAGGTGGGGGAAGGAGAAGAGAGTGCGGTAGATGCTGCGAAAGTCTACTATCCCTGTAGACTAACTCACGCGCAAGTCACTGTGGCTGTCCTCGCCTTCTTGTGGAGCACACGGTGGGCAGCGTCGGAAACGATGGTCGAACTGTCGGATATCTTAAAAGTGATAGGCAATGCCCTGTAAAACCCTATTAAATACGGTACATACAGTATCTAACATCGAATACACATGCTACTAAAATTTGTCAACAACACATCAATTTAAGAATAACTTTGTCGTTAACCATGCCGGACTAAAACTCGAGAATATTCAGTCGTACGTGATAATGGTATAATGAGATAAAAATCATCCGCACTAGTGGTAGGTGTATGCAGCGCTTTGATTTGGTATGACAGAGCCATTCTGTCCAGTAAACTGTTTTTTTCAACCAAATAGGCATTCAGTTTCCGTTTAAACGTCTCCGTTGAATCAGCCTTTATCACGTTTTGAGTCGCAGCGCGACGCACTTCTCAGACCATTCGCATAGGCGGTTCAGTCCTTGCAGAGCCCGTTCATCATTTTCCCCGTTGATCGCTCGCCATAACTTGATGTCATCGGCAAACATGACTCCTTTGCAGTGCAGTCCATTCGTACAGTCATTGACACAAATTAAAAACGGTAATGGTCCGAGCACGGACCCCAGACCTCAGTCTCAAAGCAAAACGCGCGGTGGACACATCACACACACACAGTGCTGGTGCATAGTGTGCATTTAGAAGAAAATAAGGGACGAAAAACAAAAAAGGAGAAAGAGAAGGAATACATTTAATGGTGTGTTGCATTACCGCCGAGAGCAAAGACGGCGTTGGAGGAGGTGAGAAGAGTGAACCGGCAGCTAGGCTCCTGCTTACCGGCCAGTTCTGTCCACTGGCCGGGGGGGGGGGGGCTGTGAGTGTATGGCGGCGTAAACATCTCCACAGTGTTGAGAAATCGGCTGTTTTCATCCACTCCACCGGCGACCAGAATTGCCCCCCGAAAGGCCGTCGCTGCGAGCCCCCATCGCGCAGTTCTCATGGGCTCAGCCGACTGCCAAAAGTTCGCTGAGGTCGCCTCCTGCCGCCGTGGCCGCCGACACCAGTCTGCTCGCAGATGGCAGAAGACCACAGAGACAAGCGTGGTGCGGCGTTTATCCAAACACTTTCTTGAAATCGATGTGAACGATGTTCCTTCGTCTAACGAGTGGGACTACTGTTCTATTGAGTGGAGCATATTTGGTAAGCAGGGGTGGTTTCGTCGAAAGCCATGTTAGGTACTACCAGAGAGGCCCTTTTCCCAGAGGAACTTCATAAAAGTTTCTTTGGCCAGTTTTCCCCCAACTAAGACATGCACAGTCCCGATTCCTCAATATCCGATACGTCTTTATGAGATCTCCTCGAATCTGCCTGTACTCAAGAGGAAATAGTTTAAGTTAACTACGTCTGCAGTTGTAAGGTAAAGTCCTGAGGCCTTTCACAATTGTTGTCGCTCTCCTCTGAAATCTTTCATAGCAACTTATAGTCTTTTTTTCAGCCATGGACGAATGAACGCTTGGTATACTTTTCCAAGTAACTCTTTGTCTATATTTATGAAAGTTTGCTTAATTGCAAAGAGAAAACTGGTTGCCCTTTTGGCTGTCCTAGCGCACTTAGAGGAAGGCTCAAGAGTCGACAAAATGTTGATTCCAAGATGATTTTGCTCGGTCACATTTGAAAGGCACCTTCCGCCAAGCAGGTAATGGTGATCCTCGCCATCGGCTCTTCCATTCGTTTTGAGTCGCAGCGCGACGCACTTGCCAAGGTTAAACTTAGCAGCCACTTGATGTCATCGGCAAACATGACTACTTTGCAGTCCAGTCCATTCGTACAGTCATTGACACAAAAACGGTACTGGTCCGAGCACAGAGCCCTGGGGAACTCCACTCACAGTTGGCACTGGCCAATGCACACAGACTGCGATCGGCCGGTTTAAGAAGTCCTCTACCTAAGCTAGTATGTCCACCTCTATCCCCGACTCTCGGACTTTGTAGAGTAGCCGGTAAATTACCCTGACACCATAATAATACAACTGCCAGTGCGGTCGCTCCAATCAGTGTCAAAGCAAAACGCGCGGTGGACATATCACACACACACAGTGCTGGTGCATAGTGCGCATTTAGAAGAAAGTAAGGGACGAAAAACAAAAAGGAGAAAGAGAGGGAATACATTTAATGGTGTGTTGCATTACCGCCGAGAGCAAAGACGGCGTTGGAGGAGGTGAGAAGAGTGAACCGGCAGCGAGGCTCCTGCATACCGGCCTGTTCTTTCCACTGGCCGAGGGAGCTGTGGGCGTCTGGCGGC
>CACRXP010000237.1:453994-471631 GCA_902702965.1 Spirometra erinaceieuropaei | reverse complement strand
GATGGAATCGGCAGTTCAGGGGATCAGCGGCCGCGGAGAACGTCGGCGTGGCCATTGCAGTTACCACGTGGTTGCATAGCCGGGGAAGGAATTGATGGCGCCACACCGCATGGCTGCCTGCCTAGTGAAGTACCCTCGGACTAGCCGCACAGAATCGGCCGGTGAGAAATCCCTCTAAAATTTGTTGGGTGGGCGTCTCGGAGTGCTGGTTTCCTGTTCAGCAGAAGTAGAGCTTGTTCCTCATTTTAGAGAGCAATTTTTAATGGTCTTTGATGGTTCGACTCGCTTTTCGAATCCTTAATTTGTACCATTCTGGAAGCTTTCCAGATGGTGTTGTTCACGTTCTCTGTTTATACGGATTTGAGGTATTGCTGGAATAATTCTATATTGTAATTTTTTCTGTTCTTTGGGATGTCTGAAGTAGACTCGGGTATACCCCTCATGACGAGGGCATTTAGGCCCCTGGCGTTTATTTTTACACTCAGAGTCTGCATCGCGCCAATTTCCCTTGTGGTCATTTTCCAGTCCAGCGAGTGGCTAAGTAGGCTTGTTGATGTCATTGTTCGAACGGGTCGGAACTCCGTCAGTTGCACCAGAGTGAACATGCGCTGCGATTTAAACCGCGGTTCCCTCTGTGGCCTTACAGTTGTGATTGCGCTCACCTTATCGTCTTGATCCAGCAAATGCCTATGTCGTGGGGAGTGTGTGTGTACACGTCACCTTCGGTAACCTGATCGGCGAGTGCCCACTGTCATAATTGATATTCCCGATCACAACCGACAGGACAACGGGCCCGTAGCTCAATGGTAGAGCGTCAAACTCCACGACCAAAGATCCCGGGTTCGAATTCTCAAGTGATCCACACTTGGGGTTGGGTATGACTGGCTGATGACGGCCAATAAGCCAGAAATGGCCTTTCTGGTCTCCCTTGTCTTTGTCGGTACCACCTAATTTATATCATTCTACGTGTCGCTGTGCGACTGCCTGCGAGGGTTCTAGTATGAGCCCCAAGGCACAACGGAACGAGCATGTTCCGTAACCTGATCGGCGAGCGCCCACTGTCATAATCGATATTCCCGATCACAACCGACAAGACAACGGGCCCGTGGCTCAATGGTAGAGCGTCACACTTCATGGCCAAAGATCCCGGGTTCGAATCTCAAGTGATCCACACTTGGGGTTGGGTATGACTGGCTGATGACGGCTAATAAGCCAGAAATGGCCATTCCGGTCTCGCTTGTCTTTGTCGGCCCAATCTCATCTACACCAAACATCGATTCGCATGCGCTTTCCTGTGCCTGCCTTCACCTCCGTTCACGTTCTTTTTCCCTTTCTTATCCAGTGAGTGGCTCAGTTAGGTGCGTTAACGGTATTGTTCGGACGGACCGGTATATCTACGGTTCCCTTACAGTGTCCACGCTCCGTAGAATTCACATATAGTTTCCTCCGTGGCCTTCCAGTTTTAACTGCGTCCTCCTTATCCTCTTAGTCCACCTAGCGGTTGTGTCGCGATGCGTATACACGCCACCTTCGGTCACACGAAGCATTGATTCACACACACTTCTCGTGGCGCGATTTGGTCTCTGTTTGCCCTTGGGCCTGAATGATACATCCATCAGGAAGGCATCTTTGAGCACGTGGGTGACAGGAGTTGGCTTTCGCCGAGGGCTGTGATCGTGAAGTTGGTGGCGAGGGGCTATGTTGTCGTAACGGACTAGGGGAAAGTGTACGCGCGTCTACTCTATGAAGATTACGAGTATTACACCGTCAAGCATTGCGACACAGGCCTACTGGAGTAGACTGAGGAGCGAATTGCGTGACATTCGGTCGGTATCTGGTCGGGCCCTGTAGGCTCATGTGGACAAAGTTGAATGTTAACTGGTTTGGTGTAAAGGCTGACAACCTCTCAACGGCCATTCTCGCCGACAAAGCTGACGCCTGCCCGTAAGCGGCCCCTATAGCCCGTACGAAAATGGATATGGTTTCCCTGATTCTCACCATGACCTTTTTTCGACATAACCGGTGGAGAAATTAGTTGACTGTGTTTTCTCCCACGCATTAACTTGTGCATTCTACTAGTTCTTTCGAACAGGTTCTTCCTCGCCCGTCATTGGTTGTCAACTGCAAATCCAGTCTGCAAATTGGCCTCTGCATGCTTCATAATTTGCGATTTTATACTAGCCTACAACTTACTTCGGACGGTAAAACGGGGAGTTCCCTCGGTACACTGAAGGCCAATTCTTTCGTCTTGGACTTCCGTTCAAACTTGCCGTGAGTTTACTTTGCCGAATTTTTTGCTCAAAAACTGGTGTGCCTGTGTATTTATGCACTGTGACAGTAGCTGGGGTCGGATTTAGTCCGTCCGTATGTTTTGTGTCGAGAAGGTAGACAGGAGTTGTTCCCAAAAGACGCAATGAATAGCCTACTTTGTTCTTGCTGATTCCTGCTAAGTCATATCCCTGTTCTCGTTTCAACTTTTTCGTTCGCGGTCGGATTGATTCAAACCCTCTTTGCTGGGAACCGACTGTCCAGATTTGTTGCTACTGGACAGGCGTTAGCTGATTCGACATGGCCGGAGATGCGTCCTATAGGCCATATGTAGGGCACCTATCCAGGACGCTGTCCGTTTCTATGGCATTAGGCATCTGTCCGGTCTTCATGGAGTTTGTAGTCTTGATGAAGCGTATTGTCCTGTTAACTTACGCTCGTTGCTGCCGTTACATTGACCCGTTTTTACTTCTTTTAATCGTTTGCAGGTTTTTTGTGAACTTGGGGAGGACCGCCTCACAGAAGGGCGGTTACGCAGCCGCGACCTCCAATGTCAGTCGGGGAGCTGAAATCTCCAATCTGGCACCGCGCGACCGTCATGTCTGAAACGGACTGACATTCTGTGTAGCGGCATTGTCCTACGGATGGCTGCCGCACCTCTACCCAAACGACTCTATCCTGTCGGCACTCCCGTAGTGATAGAGGAAAGAGTCACAAGAATAGTTTTGAGCCTTCGCCTACAATACCCGGAAATCAGCCCTCAAGTACTGAAGAGACCGCTTCTTGCAGGGCCAATGGGAAGTGACGAGAAGGCGAACTGAGCACCCAACTACGTCCATGTTTTCAACGGGTTTTTAAAATCAGTTAGCTTCCTTTGGCGGACTTTGTGGATTGCCTCACTCTCCAGAACAACTTTCAACACGCAGCCATAACCCATCTCTGAACTCCATCCTCTGGGTAGGTTTTTCTCGGGTCTACTCTATACTTTCTAGGGCTCTGGTCGTTGTTCTTTACCTACTGTCACATTCAGGGCTCCACTGGCATTTCCGTTTTTTTTCAATTTTAGCCCCTTGAAGTCTTCTTCAGGATGCAATTGCAAGATTGACTGTCCTACCCCTCCACCCGCCCTTCCTCGACTCCTTTTTTTTTCACCAGCACACCCCGCCGCTCTGGAACTAAAACCAACGGACTTCTGACAGAAGGAGGCATGAAGACTGATTGTACTGTCTTGAGCGACTTCTGTGTGGTCCGGTGAAGCGTTTGCCTCATGAAACGGGTCTAACAGCACCGCATGTCAACCCGACCCCTCAACATCCTCAGACAGCCCCTTTCACTTTGACATGAGTGCAGTCGTTTAGGGGATTCTTGCCGCTCCCAGCTAAAATGCTGTGCACTAGCCCCTCTCTTAACGATTAGCACAGGGCCGTAGTTGGCGCGCATCCCGAGCGTATACCGGTGGTTTCACTGTTGACCTGTAACGGCGAGCCCTCCGTCTTGTTTTCCCTCTGGGATTGCGGGGATCTTGGGTTTTACGCCTGTGAGACCGTCTATACCGGCAACGCTCTGTTCTCTCCCCTGCGGAGTACGGCCCCACACTGTACTGCCCTCCTACCTTGGGGCTCAGTCGGCTTTGATGAAATCTCCCCCTCCCCCTCGATAGGGGGGAGGGAGATGCGTTCCGCCACCTTGTCTTCCCGTGAGTTGCTTCTTTAGGGTCGGTCGAGTGCATGCGGCTGTTTGCGCCACAGCATCCCCTGAACGGTTGCACTTTTGTCTTCCCCCAGCTTCCTATGACGAACTTCACACATGCAGTCAACTCTAGCTGTTTTACTTTTGGTACTGGTTTCACAATCATTTGTCTATCCTGTTGACACCTCCCCCCGTCCCATTTTCTCCGCCTTCCCGTCAGAGTGGCTCGCAGTATGTGTTTTTAACCGGCCTGTTTTGAAAGTCTTGTTTTCTTCCTATCTATCTATAAAAATCCTATTGACTTGCCCAACAGTTGACTTCACGTCTCTTAAAAAGAAAATGTGTAAAAGGTTGGCAGTCGATGCAAGTGGGAGGTATTTTTTGGCTAGAACTAATGTATCCTGGTTGCTGGATGCACCAGAGACAATCCCTTTGGCCTTAAGACTATGCATTTAGGTTAATCGGACCTGGGTTCAAACCTCGTGTCGTCCCTCCTCCCCTCCATTGGGTTTGAACACTGGGAGCTGGTGACAGTGGAACCGTGTATGTCTGCCCCGGCCTGCTCTGCTTTGTGCATTGGCACTCCGGGGGGAGGGCAGACTTGTCGAAGACAGTGAGGAGAAGTTACTGGTAATAAGAGAAACCTAAATTCCCTCATGGGATTTGAACATCTGTCTCACTCGGGAGGAGCGGGTCCAGTCATTATGGACTAAATTCCCTAATGGAATTGGAGCATTAGTCACACTCGCGGAATCGGTCCAGTCATTGTTGGCATTCCTTTAATATCCACAGTGGTCTTAAACTTCTGCATATGTGCTGCCGACCCAGCGGAGGTAAGCTTGCGTCCAGTCGTTACTCGTTTTTCGTGTATACGACAATTATTGTAAACATGACCTCTGCGGCTCAAATAAAAGGGCTAGTGGCATGTTCAAATCGTACTTTCCCTCCCTGAAGGTCTAGGTCGGGATGTGCGGTTTGAAATTCAGACGGCGGAGGCTCGAGCAATATGGTTTGGGTGTCGCGTGTTTTTTGTCGTGACTTTCTGTTGCCAACGGGGTAAGCCAGAGGTCATGATTCCCACTGGAATCATTGTTTGCTAGGAATACACTTGAGTAATTAAAAGGCGGCTGGGGTCGAAACATTTGGTGACGATGCAGACTCCGTCACTTCTGTTTACCGTCATTGTCGTAGGTGGCGTAGGCCAATTAATCGGGATTTTTGCATTTTCGGTAATTGCACAGGGAGTAAACGAGTAATCTGTGATTGCACCGAATACTCGGTAAGTCCGATTGTATCTGCACAATGTGACACGACAGTAGATGATGTTGGAGGGGCTTGTTGGTGGTGGCTGCGACTTCCTCCGGCCATGGATCTATGAATTGGGTCGTGTGAGTTAATTGCTGCTTCTTAAATACGCAATGACCTTGGGAGCTGGACTGGTTTCATAGTTGGTGCTGCTACAATCATGTCTGATCTCTGCGGCACTGATTTTATAGCGCATTGTATCTCCTCATGCACGGCAATGATGATCGTATTCGCTTATGAACAGTTGGTATGTCTGTTGTTAGAATGCAGCTGAATGTTCGAAGTAGTCGGTTCATTTTCCGATGCAGTGGCTTTGGTGTTTAACGGGCTGTACAATCATCGCCAATCCTTGCAGGTGCGCTTTCGATGTGACTTTTCAATGAAATGACCTAGAAGCCCTTATTTTCACGCACGTCTCAAATGCCGAGCATGGATTCTGGACACGTTGTCATACGTATACCTCCAACGTCGTCTACATATTTGCGTTGCTGGAAATAATTTCACGGGGAGGTTGTCCGCACATGGTCCTACTACCCATCAAAGTCAGTCATTGTGCTTAATACTGTGTGTACGTGGGATGACGGGAGTAAGACCTTAATACGACTTCTGGGGCACTCTCGAAAGTGAGATCCAAACCGCCGTCTATTCTGTGGAAACCTGGTACACTTTGCGGCGGGTACCAGGTCGTCTTTGGGCCTGCCTAGACGGTCGTCCGGTCGTGTCAACCACCGCACATGAGCTCACCTCCATTCGTTTTCATATTGTTTCGCCGTCTAACCCTGACGGGTATGGGAGAGAGAGAGTGCAGTAGGTGCAGCACAAGTCCGCCTCATCATCGACGAGTTCACGTGGAAGTCGCCGGTGTCCGTGGAGCACACGGAAGTGGATGGAAGCACGACTACGTAGACGTACGCAGGCGTCAACACGCCCATCACTGCAAGTACTATGTGAGTGTCTCCCTCCTCAATTCTGTGTCACCTGTGCCAAGTACAAAAAGCCCTGTCATTGGTTCACCAGATCCCTCTCCAAACTCTGAATATCCCTGCTTCATTTTGACTTCCAAATGCCCAGGAAGGCTGTTTAAATTAAAGAAATGGCCAATAAGCGTTCGTTCAAAAACATATATTTCATTTGTCGTTTTTAGGTAAACTCAACAATCAGGTCACCAAGAGTCAAATGAAAAAATAGGGAAAAATTCATTAGCAAGACTGGAGCCAAAAGATAAAGTGTCGTTAACAGCTTTCCCGTTCTATTTCCTACTGCGGCTGAGGGACACAAATCCAATCCTTTTGGGAACTTTTTGAGGCGTAAAGCAATCTCTTGGGATAGAATCGCGACAAACCCTCATACCGCTGAGTCACACATTTTCCCCTTCCATCTTCCTGACGCCTGCTGTCTCAGAAAGTTGGAGGTTTATTTCGTGGGGCAAGAAGCAGGAGAAGGACGAAACGTTGCTGGTATAGATGGATTCACAGGCGTCAACTCACGTTCCCGGCCACACCACACCATGGAGAACGTGCAGGTTCGCCAGCCCAGATCACATTGAAACCACCGGTACACGTTCGACAGTATTGCAACGTTGTACGAATCCGCGTGCACATGCTTAAGACGGATTGCACCGAAAATCTCCTAGATCATTGCATCCATGTCTACACTGTAGGAGCTGAAAGAAATGTGGATCAGGAGGGAAGAAGTTCAAAAAAGAAGGGTTTTTGAGCAGTCCACTGCCTATATAACCTATTCAGACCACTTTGAAGGTCCAGGTGAGTCCCAGCACACGTCATACCTAGGTCTACCTTTTGTCGAATGAAACAGTAGCCAGGTTTCCACATTAAATAATGAAAGACAGTGTCCCCAATGTTCGCTCAGAGAGGAGGGAGAGGGGAGAGGCAAAAATGATCGCTTCTTGTTCTTAGGCATTTACGTTGCATAAGCTCTAGAAGACGAAGACGGACGGTAAATTTCAGGCGTCCGGAAAACCCAGTCAGTCCCTGAAGCTGATTAAGCGTAAGGGTGTCGTCATTTCGGGACTGCTGTCCTAAACGACGTTCGATCCAAATCACTAATCTGTTATAACCTGATCTATCGTACGGACATCGGGTCGCTTGTGGCACGCGTACACGAACCAATCACAGCATCCGAGCCCACCTCCGACCGTCTTGACACTGTCTTGCCGTGGGTGAGGGTGGGAGTGCAGTAAATCAAGTTAAGCGCTGTAGCCCCAGAATCGATTAATTGTGAGGGGATGTGCGAGTGTCGACATGGTGCAACCACAGCCACTCCCGTGCACTTTAGAATTGGTTGGCTGTTATTCCAGCGGGTCGAGGTTGCCCGCGTACATCGGTTAGATGCTGCTTCGGTTACAAGAGCGTTGCTCGACGAATGAACCTGCCGGTTTGGAGCCCTGATTTTTTTCATTGTAACTTCCTAAGTAATTTCGAAAATAGCCTATTACTCGATCCACATTTGTGCTGGCTTCTCCACCCGGCACAATGTCGCGCTGACGCCGAACTGCTATCCACTGCCGGTTCCGGCTGATCTTTTCATATTGCTGAATGATGGCACTCGTTTTGCTAAGTTGGACCTCGCTGATGCGTACCTGCAGATCGAGGTCGCCCCAGAGTCGCGCACATTGTTAACCATCAACACCCACCGCGGTATGTTCCAATATACCAGCCTGCCCCTTGGTGTCAAGACCGCCCCGGCCGTATTCCAACAAACGATGGACGCCATGATCTCCGGTATCCCTGGCACAGCTGGGTACCTGGACGACATCATCATCGTGGGTCGCTCCCCTGCCGAGCTGCAAGACCGAGTGTGCGCAGTACTCAAACACGTGCAGGAGTATGGCTTCCGCCTGCGGGCCGACAATTTTTAATACTTCCTCAACTCCGTCAAGTACTTCGGATTCATTTTTGACGTCACCGATCGCTGTCCGGATCCTGAAAACATTCGGGCCATTCAACGGATGCCTGCACCCAAGAATGTATCGCAACTTCGTTCGTTCCTTGGCCTGATCAGCTACTCTAGCGCCTTCCTACCATCGCTGCATGACGTACGGGCCCCGCTCAACCATCTGTTGCAGACGGATGCTCCCTGGTGCTGGTCCCCCGACTGTGAAAAGGCCTTCGCCCAGCTAAAGTCGATGCTGAGTTCAGATCTGCAGCTCACGCACTACGACCCGACGCTGCCGATCGTTGTTGCTGCAGATGCTTCCAACCACGGAGTTAGTGCCGTCATCTCACATACTTTTCCCGACGGGTCTGAAATGGCGATCATGCATGCATCTCGCACGCTAACCCCTGCGGAGAAGAACTACGGACAAATAGAGAAAGAGGCTCTAGCCCTCGTGTTTTCCGCTAGTTGAGAACACCGGCGCACACAGAGGCCAATGGACAGGTAGAACGTACTGGACGCAGCATCATTAAGCCTTTTGAAGTCGTTTCCCGAGGACCATCACCGATTTATTTGGGGTGCTAGATTACCGTTTGCTCTGATGGCTTACCGGACTACCATTCATAGAACAGGCCCAGCCCAATTCCTTATATTTACTTGCCGCCAATTTCTCCCGCTACCCGTCGACTCGCATCTCCCCCCACAGACCACAAACACCTAGGCTGAAGGAAATCAATGACTGACACGATCTGTTACCGTCTTTGCTAGAGGTCTTGAGCGCAGGCGACGTATACACAGCCTCACGGCCGCACAAGTACACGTCGTCCCTGTCTTCAACATTTTGGAAATCTGTCATCGGCGGTGTCGACGGCGACGATGACGCGACCGTGCGCACTTGTCGTATCTTGTCGTCAAAATTACAGTGGCTCCGCCTGTCTGACTGCCTGCGACCGACCTGTTAACTGTCCAAAGTCATTCTGACAATCAGGCGCATTTTGCGACCAGACACTTCGGAGTAGGGGAGGATGAAAGTACGATTTAGAATGGAATGTGGTTGTCGATCCACTTTTCTCTATAAAGGCAGTTCTGGAAGAGAGATACTTCACAATATCCGCTCTGAAAGCTGCGCGGATGAAAGGCGCCTACCGCACTAACCCCAAAGTGAGAATTATGACCACGCGAACATTCCGTGTTTTAGACATCCGTGATGAATGAAACGACCATATCCATTGAAGGTGTCATAAGTTATTAGTGATTGGTATGTGCTGACAGAGGTGCAAGGGAGTTTGGGACCTTTAGACTTATTTTTTCCAAAATTGAGACTTTGGTTTTTCTTTGTACTTTTCATGTACTTCGAGTCTTCAGGCGCCCAGTCAGTAGGCTTTATCGCAAAGAGATGTCTGACTTAGCCATGTATTTTTTCAAGCAAACTGTGAGGGTCCTTCGTATGTAAATGTATTTGTCCATGATGCATCACCGGACTATGGTCCTATGTCCGGGGAAATTGTTTGCCGTGTGAGCGCCTGCGGCAACAACACGACGGATAAGACAGTTTATAGCGACAGTCAAGGCTGAGAGTGAGACGTTGCCAACCACGACCTCTATGCCCGGTCCCGAATGCAAAGAGGTGGACGCCAGTTGGGAGGATGATGAATTCGGCACAGAATAACTGGAGAAGGGGTTGAAAAGAGTTAACATCCGGACGAGGGCACGTCCGGCGCCGGGAGAGCGGCGTAAGGGAACGCGTCAAAACTTCAAAAGAGGGGACACGTCTGACTCGGCCTTGAATATGATTGGCCAGTTGGGGAGCGGACTAAACGAATGCCGGACAGCTCTGGTGCGCAAGCGCAGACACTCGCGAAAGTATAACGTCCCTTGACCTAATTGGGGTTGTTTGAAGAATGTGGTGGCATTTTTGGAGCGCAGATCCAGGACGGAAATCGTGTGACCGCATTTCGACGAAAATGACCGGTGTTCTGTCTTCAGGTTCCCGCCGACCCCTCTACCGCCGTTACTGCATCGTATCTCCCGCTCTTGGTCGGTACTCTCCACGGCCCCACCCCGCAATTACAGACAGCGCTGCATTCTCCACCGGTTGTCTAGTTGATTTGTCGGTACCGCCTCTTCATCCAGACGGATCATCATATCTGCTGTAATTCTCACTCCGCCCTTGTATCGTTTAACGTTTCCCTATGTACCTGTGCCGAGGCGCCAGACTATCTTGCCTTTACCTACCTGTTCAACATTCTTGAACTTACTGGCTGTTTAACTGAATGAAAGCAATACAACACAACGCGACGCGACGCGCTCGGCAACTGTCGGATTGTCAGGTCGTTGGACATTTGATTGTTACTTCTTTCATAGCTCTGGTCTTATCCTGATATCCATAGTCTGGGATTGACAGTTGTGTCCTTTGCGCTCGCAACATATCTGCCCCGCTACTATTAATATACGTATTGCGCACTACTTGGCTTTTTCTACTGCCAGTTTGGATGAGATCGATGACCCGTTTGACAACTCTCTTCAGACCGGATTAGCCAGCAATTACATATATTGCTCCACGTTCCCGTGTGTGCTACCCTCGACGTATTCGGCCGCTACAAACGGTCTAGCTGTATAACAGGTTCTCGGAGTAGGGCCACTATAAATCTTCACCGCGTGCTCAAACAATGGCATATGCGCTACATAAGAAAAGAATCGGGTTACGTCCCTATGGTCAAGGCATGTTCACAGTGCACAATTAAAGTCCGAAGAGTACTGTCATAGAAGGTAGTGCAATTCTTGTCCTAGACACGTTGCAGCAGTACAGAAGAGGCGAACTACGCATTCGTCAGGTGCTCTTCTCCACCAGCTGGCATTACCTTCTCCCCTTTACAGCCATCCGGTTGATGTCCTCTTCCGTTCTATGTAAGAATAATGTGGGCTATAGGTGGCAATTATTGGAATTTTTTACATGCGAATTTGCTATGTTTCATGGACATGAACGTATGGTATGTTGTGCTCCCAGCATTATTAATATTTCTGGCGCAGTTAAAGGTCATGGAACATCATGAGTCCTTTCTCTTCGATGTTTATCTGGGTAGAACTAAGACTGATGCGAAGCCAATCGGTGTCCTTTGCAACAGATTGTTAGCAGAGAAGAAATGTTTATTAGGCCTTTAGGGGGCCGCTGCATAACGTGAATGCGAGGACAAATCAGACTAAACCCCCTCACGCGAAACAGGCCGTACTATTGTCTTTCACGTTTACTATATGGCAAACGCTTTCCATTGTATCCGAACGATTCTACGGGCTGAGATTTTTTCAGATCAGATTTATTAAGGGAAAAGTAGGCGAACGCCTTTGAACTCCCTTTTGGTTACAATAACGTCATAAAAACAATGTGCAAGGCAAGTGTGAAAAAAATTAGGTAAGTAATTACATACAACAAGCATTGGTCACTGGTATGAGTTTGTCTGTGAATGCCTTCTGTGTCAAGATTGTACAATATCCAGTACGGCAATGAATGGACCAAGTAATATCAAAGCAAGCGCATATGTGGCGGTCAGGAGATAGCGAAAATTGTAAAACGTAATGTTACTAAAATATAGGGAGTAGCATGCTTTGTAACATAAAACGTTGGATGGGACGGGTGGCACAGGGGGGAATTCGTTAGTTCCTGATGCTGTGGAGGTACATATCCCTGTTCTGGTCAAGCTTTCTCTTAAATGAGTCCACGGATGAGGACATGACGACATCCACAGTTAGGGCGTTCCATGCCTTTACCACTCTGTGGCTGAAGAAGGACCTTCTTGCGTCCAGTCTCGCTCCTGTCACACGTAGTTTCAGAGGGTGTCCTCTCAAGCTAGTAGTGGTGGCCAGCTCAAAGAAGTCGCCGGATGCGAGGCAGCAGTTCTGACCCCGTAACATTCTAAACGTTTGAATTAAGTCGCCACGGAGTTGTCTGTAGTCCAGGGGAAAGAGGTTAAGATTTGAAAGTCTGGTTTTGTAAGGTAGGTTTTTATGACCTCTGACAAGCTTGGTTGCCCGTCGTTGGACTTTTTCGAGGGTGGTACGATCCTTAACAGTCCAGGGTCTCCAGGCCTGAATGGCAAATTCTAACTGTGGGCGCACAAACATCCCGAAGACCTTGCGGAAGCACTCTTCATCGAACTTTGCAAATGCCCGCTTAATGAGATATAAGCTGGACATTGCGGATTTGGCTGCTTTCAAGCAGTGGAATGATGGCTTTAGTGAAGATGTTATCCACACCCCTAGGTCTTTCTGAACCTCTACCAGTGGCAGCGGTGTGTGATTTAGATAGTACGTCTGCCGGTGCGCAGAGCTGGTTCTGCCAATCCTCAGAATGTTGCATTTGGTAACATTAAATGGGAGGAGCCAGTGGCCTGACCATTTTTCGAGTCGGTCTAAGTTTGCCTGTAAATTTGCTTCATCGTCCTCGTTGCGGATGACGGTCCAAAGCTTTATATCGTCAGCAAACATGGCAATCTTGCAGTCCAATCCATGGATACAGTCATCAATATAGATGAGGAAGAGGATAGGGCCAAGAACGGAGCCCTGAGGTACTCCGCTCGTAACCGTCACCTCTGCCGAGTGCTGGCCACCAAGACGAACAGTCTGGGACCGACCGACCAAAAAGTTTTCAATCCACTTCAAAAGCTTGCCTCTTACCCCTATGCGGCTGAGCTTGTGTAGGAGACGTTGGTGTGGCACGCTGTCAAATGCCTTCTTGAAGTCTATGTAGGCCACATGCACAACGTTTCCTTCATCAATCGCTCGGGTCCACTGTTCAAGACAGTAGAGTAGATTGGTTAAGCAGGACCTCCCTCTGCGGAAACCGTGCTGTGCATCGCACAGAAGATGATTTTGCTCTAAAAACCGCATCAGTTCGCGTTTGATTATTCGCTCCATAACTTTGCAGCATATGGAGGTGAGGCTTACTGGTCGGTAGTTGTTTGCGGAAGCGCGACTGCCATTTTTATGAATCGGTGAGATCCACGCAGTCTTCCACTCAGGAGGCAGTCTGCCTGCATCAAGAGAGGCTTGGAAGAGGACGCTCAGAGGTTCTGCCAATTCTGTGGCTAATTCCTTCAACAACTTTGCCGGTATTTCGTCAGATAATTAACGGTACCAACGTGCGGGCATGTTTCAAATGTAAACTCTCCTTTTCGATACAAAATAGCACAGAGGCTGCTTAAAGAAGTCAAGTCGATTCCCCGTAATCTCGCTTCATGGTGATAAAAAGAGGGCAGGGGTCGGTTACGCTACCCTGGTCCCAAGTGCTAGCACGATGTGGGCATTGAAAGTAAACTAAGCCGAAGAGACACGATGAGGTTGGAATGAAAATGGTAACCTGTTTCATGACGAATCTGCTGCGAGATTAGGAGAGGCTAGAATCCTCACAGAAGACCTGGCTGACAGGAAACGCAGCAACGAAACACCAAACGTAACGGTAAGCCCAACCATGACCTCAAAAGTAGATCCAATAATTAACTTAATTATAAACTTAACACTAACTCTGAACTTTACACTAAACCTGCCACAGACCCTAGCCCTAACATTAAGTCTAACCTTAACCCTGATCCTGATCCTAACTCTGACCTTAAGCGTAACCCAGACCCTAAACTTAACCCCAACCTAAACATAAAACGCAGACCTAGACCGCAATTCAAACCCTAAACCTAGCCGCGGCACTAACCCAGACCTAGCGGTAAAACTAACTGAAATCTCAAAGGTAAACCTAATCCTTGACGTGATTACAAACCTAACGGTAACCCTAAATCTGCCACAAAACCCCAACCCCACACCCAAACCTAAGCTTAACGCTGACCCAAAGCCCAAACATAGCCCCAACCATAACCTTAACCTGTAACACTAACCCTAACCCCAACCCTGGCACTAATCCGCAATCCAGACCCTGAATCTAGCCGGAGGCCTTGTTGTGAGCAAGCGGCGAATGTAAGTGCTCCGAGCGCCATAACCACCGGGTCGAATCCCATGTTGGAAAGAAGAAGACAGATGGCACTAGAATGAGGGATTTATTGTGCACAGAACCGGGAGTTGTCCTCTCAGGCGACAGTGGCCACTGGCGAGTCCATGGCTGGTGTTGACTGCGTTCAGTCATGCCTGAGAGTTCTTGGGACAGTGGTGGCTGCCGCTTTTGTAGGCTCGCGGGCCAAGCTCAGGTGGTCTCCAATCGGTGTGTGCTGCATTTGCAGAGGGGTGGTGCCCCAGTGGCTTGTTTTGCTGGTTGCAGGTGGTGGTGCGTTCAGGTGGCGCATGGGCAGCTGCGGCTGTGCGGACACAGGTATGCCGGAGCTGTCGGTCGTGGTCAGCGCGTCTGGAACGGCTCGCTTCAAAGAGGTGAATGACCTTGAGGCAGCGAGGTCTTGAACAATGACGCCAGACCGATCATGATGGCTGCCGGCTACAGCCCTTAAACTTAACAGAAATCGTAAGCCTAAATTTAATTCACAGCCGGACACTGACCCAAACCCGAAAACTAACGCTACACCTAAACCGAAATATCACGGCACCCTTTTCCGTTTCAGCTTTGGCTAATTTTTTACTAACGATCTCAGCATCGCCCTGCGGCTGACTTTACTTACAACGCCCGCACCTGCGCCTACACTTGGGACCGGGCCAGCGTAACTGACCTTACCCAACAAAAAGTTTAAGAAGCGCAGCAGGGCTTCCAGGTGAGTACACAGACTTCAGACTTCGTTGGTAGCACAGGGCCTGCTCGAGGCGTATGGAACGTCGAGGCGGGAAGTGACGGTTCGAACCGAGGAGCTTGACGCATGTGCCGGTTGCTACGCTTGCCTCCGATCTACCATACAATAGTCATTCGTGGCCCCGCGATACTGCAACTTGTTTCAGGCCAGCCACAAATTTCCGGCCTGCCAATTGTCACTCACTTTAAAGCAAAAACTCAATGACCGACTCGTCACAGTGAAAAATCCGTTGTCCTTACTGGAGCCAAAGTGGCAACAATTACCAACTGAGGCTCTGTGCTGGACAGACCGCACACCAAGACAAAGAGACCGAGATCTCCATCGAAGGGATGAACTCATTAACAGGAGTCATATTACAAAGTCGGTTACCACATAGGAGTATTGTGATTCGTGTATACGCGTCGGTGAAAAGCATACCAGTGAAAGTACACAAAAGACCCCGTTTGGTTTCCACCGAAAATTATGCCTGTTTAAGGCAAAGGGGAGGGGAGAAAACATGTTACATTGACAAAACTTACACCTGAGTAGGAGCAGTATGTTTGGAAGATATTTGCTAATTTCGACTCTTTAGAAATTTAGAACTTTTGTAACAACGCAAGCCCGGCACCCCAGCAGAATCGTACGCAGACCACCGCGAAGCAATCACTAAGGCCCGCCCCATACAGGTCGCTAAAGTAATTAGACGTACAGTAAATGTGCTATCTCGCAAAATGATTCTGGCATGTTTCTGGTTCTAGATGAATGGACATTTCACGGCTCAAGGAAATCGCATAACTAGAAACATTTTTGGTGTCAACCACCGGGCTGGCCATTACTCCTAACGACTACTTAATCAGGGATGTAATACCAATGATCCTGCAACAAAATATTTCAGTCAAACCAGAATGCCAGCTTTTGAACGAGTTTCTGTACGGCCGCCTGTGAATGTCACGCTGTGTGAAAAAATGAGTACGTAAGCAGCATGAGAATTTCCCGCTGATTCCCACCCACCCCATAAACTCAAATTTAGTTTATGGAGAACGGGCGCAGAGACATTTTATCTTGCACCCATTTGGTAGCATAGTACCTGAGGAGGGAATGTCTTACGATTTTTAGAAACTCCCCCAATGGCCGAGCAATGTTTTGCTTCACCTGCCGGTAGACTTGCGTCCAGAGTTTACAAGGCAGGCGATGGACAAATTCTGTCAAATGAATATCACATACTTCTCGGGCCAAAAACATGTTTCGGGATCTGGGTTAACATTTCATGAGATAGCACATCTACACTGCGCCGAGCTGGTCATCGCCTACTTGGAGTCAACCAGCGGGCTGATCATCACTCCTAACGATTCATCACAAGTGCAGCCATGAAAAACTGGCCCTCGTCCAGCAGCCTCCCAACCACGGAAACCGCGACCCCGCAGGTTAGCTTTAGCAACCACCTTTCCTCTTCAACCTCCGGACCGGATTAAGCCCACCAAGCCTCCCACAAGTCTTAGTGACACCTCTGCCACAAAGGCAGTCCACGTGACTGCTGTCTACGGCCTTCGGCAGCGGGAATGAGGACATTAATTAACGTCCCATAACTGATCGGAACCCCCTCAGCACCCCAAAGGAACACTAGAGGAAACTTCTTTTTGATATGGTCTGATAAAAAGAATTTTGTCGTGCACTTAAACCAAAACAGACTGACAGACCAACGAGGTACATAAAGATCCACTCGATTATAAAGCACAGGAAATGATGTCTGAATTCACTAACAGAAATCGGGGTCTGTTTTCACGGTAACGAAATAAAATGCAGCCATTTAGGGGGGATTTTAGCGCACAAAAAGCGTGGCGTGGATCAAAGGGAGCAACTTGTAGGCACACACACAGGCGAGCCGCGCACTTTCTCCCATCATCTCTCTCCGAAGGGTCCTGACGCCTGGCTGCCTTTAAGAAGGTGGGGTGGTTGGAGGCACACTCCACCAAGGTGGAGGGCAGGGCAGGAAACGGGAGAAGAACGAAACGTTGCCGGTATAGACGGATTCACAGGCGTCAACCCAGGTTCCCGAGCCAACCCCCGTCGGGTAGACCCTGCAGGTACGCCATTGCAGATCACAGTGAAACCACCGGTATACGTTCGGAGTGCTGGCTGCCTGGGGTCCGGTGCTCATTCCGAGAGCTCGCACGCACATAAGTGCAGCTAAAACCCCCTAAATAGCTGCATTAATGTCAGGGTGGGGAGGAGGCATCCACTGACCGGGTAGAAACCACGGCATCCAGTTCAAACTTTGGTGAAACATTGATGGTGCTTCCCGAAACAAAGTCCGGTGAGGATGTGGAGCTCGCGAATTGAAAAAAACTGCAAGCTATTCATGACAGATGGGGGTTCAGGGCATCGTGCATGGCTCCTCAAACGAGACAAGTAGCATCCATTACCGACTTTCGTCCAGATTAAGCAAGCAGATCACCGTTTATGACCAGATTTGCACTGGAGAATCGGAGCAGGGTTTGGGCGGTTTGAAAGTGCTTCTCGTGTTAAATGCCAGCGTCAACGGGAAGTGATTTGTTTGGTGGCGTGTACAATGCACCGGCGATGGCCTTCGTTGGGAATCTATGAAAAAAAAGATGAGGACAATTGAAGAGCGCTCCACTGACAGAAGAAACAGAAACAGGGAGGAGGCAAGTGTATTCACAAATACGAAAGCAGCTGAAATTCGGCGTAACCAACCTGAAGTAATCATTCGCCGAAGGGATGAAGGCGGAGAGGACTTTTATACAGG
>CACRXP010000237.1:417960-430903 GCA_902702965.1 Spirometra erinaceieuropaei | reverse complement strand
AGCGCATCGTTCTCGGGGCGGCTAATGTGAAGAAGAAAGTCACCCTGACAGGGCTACTGTGCGTGCACTCCCAGACATAATGAGAACGTAATCACAGCTACTGAAATATAGCCAGCAGGTGCAATTGTAGAATCAGTGGGCAGGGCTACCAACTACCATCCTGCCGCCTTTTTCCATTGATCAGTGACCATCACAATCCCCGGCGCAATCCACTTCTTTATGACAGCCCTTATCAACGGCCAGCTTCGATCATTCACATGCTCGAAAAAGGCTTTCTTTTTGGACGAATCATACATGCCAACCATGGAGTAATGACACGCTGTCCACTTACCTATAATCCAATTCTGCTTTTTGAGTCACCCAACATTGTATTTGCGCCGCGAAATCATCGTTTCGTCGACTTGGACTTCGACGTCCGGTCCACCAAGTTGACTGACCTCTTGCAGGAGGGTCTTTGTGCATACGTCTCGCCACACACCGTAACACTCCACTGCGGTCTTGTTACATATACCAACTGCGGTTACACATCTGATCACCCCAGTGCCTTCAATGAAAGCAAGGGAGGTTTTCATCGCCTTCGGCAGTGACAGGTGCCTCCCGTCAAACACTGAGCCCATTCTCAGTGCTCTCTTATCACCACAACGGGCCCATCTTAAGTCTGCCTACCACAATACACAGATCTTACCTGATGGCATAACCATCGGTGTGCTGTCGCAGTATTTGTAATGGCATGACCTTTCGACATCTACATAAGACCCTACAGGTCAGTAGTCCTTTCTGTTGGAGATACTGCACTAGGTAGGCGGACTGAATTATTTCTAAGACACTGGGCTCTGCATGCAGGACAAAGTAGAACTTCACATACAGAGTGCTCATTCCTCTTTTTATCATACACCATTCACGTATAGCACACAACTACTGTCATAGTTTTAATCCTAAATGTGGCCACAGTTGCAATAAACGATTATTTGCGGATTTTCTCTTCCGCCGAACCACATTCTTCGAATTAAAGTCTTACCCCGCTTACGTTGTGGCGTCCTGCGTGTCGCTGCTTGATTCTCGTGTTTTCTTAGGGAAGACCAGCTGCGATTGTTTACCTGTTCAAAGATCGCCTTCCGTTTGTTTGTGTCGTACATGCCTACAAATAGCCATCAAGTTGCAGATCCTTACCCACAATCCAGCGCTGATTCCTCAAACGTCCGACATTGTATTTGCGTCTTGTTATCATTGTCTCATCAACTTAAACCTCCACTTCAGGTCGTCCTAATTGGCTTACCTCTTTGACGAGGGCTTGCGTGTAAAAATCCCGCCAGACGTCATACCATTCGACTGCAGCATTCACAATTATGCCGACCAGAGCTGCGCACCTTACTACACCTGTGTCCTCCAAAGAGGCATACCGGAATGCGAAACCGTCCGTGTGTTGACGCAATATTCGCAATCGCATGGGTTTCCGACAACGACATCTGACTTCCGCCGCCAGGACTCCTTTATCTCGTAGATATTGTACTAAGTTTGGGGATGCATGGGTTTTCGACAACGACACCTGACTTCAGAAGCGAGCACTCCTTTCGGTTGCAGATATTGCACTAGGTTTGGCGACTGGATAATATCGAGGTCGATGTCGTGTACACTGAAAGGCATTTGACACAGTCCCGCACCAGCGCCTTTTTCACAAACTGAGCCACCTCGGCATCCGAGAACGCCTTATGAAATAAGATATTTGTTGCTAAGTTTGTTTTAATTCCTTTGTTAATGCTCTCCTGAGCGACAATCCGCTCTCTTTGAAGCCACGGTGACGGATCAACAAGCGGACGCGCAGGAGGTGAAACCCCGCGTACCGACGCCTAGACAGGGAGGCGGGTAAATCGGAGGAAAGCTCGCGCATACCTTCTGGTTCCCTTACACCATTGTTGCCCCCTTTACCCCTCTACCCCACAATTTACAATTCCTCTTACTCCTAGTTCTCGATTCAGTAAACGTTCCTTTGTTGGAAGTTCATTTCTGGTATAGGCTGTTGAAATTCGCGTGATCATACCCATAAGACCCCCACACAAAGGAGAGACGTGATGGATATGTCTGCTATGCCTTCTACAGACGAACAGCCTCAACTACCTCCCGAAAACCCCAACATAGACGGGACCAAGCCATCAGGTAACTCGAGTATTACAATGGTGGCAGCGCACACGACAGACCCGTTTAGCCCTAGCCTACTAGCAGCCTAGCCTAGCCTAGCAGCCTACTACCACGCCATCCCATCCTCATTTCATATTTTTTATGGAGAAGAAGACTTCGGGGATTGGCTAAATCTGCTTGATTTCTATTTGGAGGAAGTACCTGACGACGAAAAAAGCCGCGACTTATTGAAACATCTGGCAAGTAGGCAACTCCGCCAAGCACTTAATTCTGGAGTATCAGGACGTACTCCATCTAAAAACCTTTGTTGCCAACTACGCCGGCTCTTCTCCCCAAGACCGTCCGTAGGACAGTCGACTGAAACATTCCTCAACCGCCGTCAGCAGCCACACGAGTCTCCGCGACAGTTCGCGGAGGATATGCTGAGATTATGTAAAGAGGCTTATCGCTCTTTGAACGCTGCGGACGCCGAGGAAGTCACCCTTTACCATTTTATAAAAGGGTTGTCCTCTCGTACTCTAGCAGAGTCACTTCAATTACAATCTCCGGCATTTTTAGAGGATGCTATCGACCGAGGAGATCGGTTCGTCGAAGTTGAAAGATCCAAGGTTTCCCCTGGGCAAAATTGGCGGCCGGCACCTCAACGCCCCCAAATAACAAATGCATCTAATTTTACACCACAGCGTTTTGGGCATAATTTCTTTAACGGCGCTAGATTTCGTCCACCACATCCCAGGTATCAACCACGCAGTAATCAAATAAGGGAATATCAACCACCGCAGTGCCAGTGTGGAGTGCGACAGTGGCTGCCGGAGGACAGACACTCGTACCAACAACCTGGTAGCGTTTCTATCCCAGTTTGTTCTGTGCCGTCTGATGACCCATCATTCTTTATTTATGTTGAAAACAAACCTGTTAGAGCCCTTATAGATACTGGCGCTACACTCTCACTTGCTAACCCACTTATCTTTACTCATCCTCTACACGGACGTATACATAAATATGGGCCCCTCCCTACGTTAGTCGCAGCTAATGGATCCGCCTTAGAGTGTTTAGGGATTGTCCACATCAAGTTACAATTCGAACGTTCGTGTAAGGACCATGACATTTTGGTTGTCCCCGGCTTGACATGGGACTTATTGTTAGGTATGGATTTCCTTAGCAAATACGACTGCTGTATCAATGTCAGAAATCGAGCGGTCAGTTTTGGTGGAGAAATAGATGTGGCAAATACTAACGACTCGTTTGATGAGGCCGTCGTGAATCTTCCACCTACAAATATTGATGATGTACTGAAAGACCACACGGACATGGACATGGAGCATAAGGAAGGTCTGACCCTGAGTCAGCACTTACCAAGCGCCTGAATAGGTCGCTCGACAGTTGTGTGGAACGCGTGACGTGACACTGCTTGCATTTACCTCCCATTATTATTGATTTAAACCTCTTGTCTGCTGTTTCTATCTTTACCATGTTTAGGCAGGAATCCCGGAGAACAGGATTACGACGTATTAAGAGGTATGGAGACGAGGAGTTCCGGGAAATCGTGGGGGCTGTGAAACGTAGACGAAAATCGCAAAGTCGCCCTTTAAGCACGTTATGTGGCGGCTCAGAACTCTTACAGCCTATGCAGGAGGACAGGACCACTTCGTCGGCCGAAAGTGCTGTCCTGAGGACGAATGCAGGAGCGTCTTCGGACGCTGGAGACCGTAGCCGTTGCCCCGGGCGACATTTACGTCAAACGATTGCGCGAATGGGCGCTGGACTTTAAGATTGCACACGCTCCCATAAGAGCCCTGTTGGCTATTTCTGAGCCGATTGTGCCCCAACTACCGGCAGACTCCAGAACACTCTTGGGAGCGGCCTATGATCTAAAGGTTGCCCCAATGGGTTGCGGTGAGGATGTGCACGTCGGCATAGAAAGGCAACTACGTCGACTTATAAGTAAGAATATAGTAAACCCAGGTTGCGATATAGAGCTTCAGTTAGCCATCGATGGTCTCCCAGTATTCAGAAAGGTAAATACCGAAATGTGGCCAATCTTAGGTAGAATTTCGCGGCCCATTGTCAGTAACGTTTTTCCAGTTGGCATTTACTGTGGTGCTGGAAAACCGTCAGATGTCCGTGCATTCTGTAAGTTAGTAGTTAGTGAGTTAACATCATTAAGCGAGCAAGGGATCAACAGCAGCGACAGCGTCGGACTGCAGACCCGCGTTCGCGCCAGCTCTGTTATCTGTGACGCTCCTGCGAGGGCTTTCGTTAAGCAAATCAAGAACGTGAATGCGTATAGTGTGTGCGAACGTTGTACAGTAACGGGTGTTTATATGGGAAAAGTAGTGTACCTAGAGAAAGGAGTGAGGGATAGGACGGATGAGGACTTCTTGCACTCTGTGGAGGACGAACACAGAGTCGGAGTGTCTCCATTCCTCTCTTGCAACGTTGGCCTTATTAACCAATTTCCTCTAGATCCCATGCATCTAGTTTACTTGGGTGTAGTGAAACGCTTACTTAGTTTGTGGGTTAGAAATCATCGTTCAAAGGACAGTGGTCGCACGACGCCTTCGGTACTGAAGGCAGTGCAGGTAAAGGCTATAGACGATAGGTTGCGTTCTTTAAACGCTTGCCTTCCATCAGAGTTTTCACAAAAAGCTAGGTGTTTAAGTGAGTTCGAGTCCTGGAAGGCTACAGAGTTCAGGCAGTTTGCATTGTATCTAGGTCTTGTTGTTCTCCCGAGTATCCTGCCTCTTAATCATTATAAATTGTATTTAATGCTTTTTACTGCCCTCAGATTGCTTGCCTCTCCTAATACCTGCTACCGAAACGTAGGTTATTGTAGGCAGTTGTTATTACTGTTTACTAGAAGGTTTGCGAGTCTATACGGTGACGAACACAAGGTTTACAATGTGCATAGCCTTATGCACATTGCGGACGATGTTGAGCGTCACGGTCCACTGGACTCATTTTCGTCATTCCCTTTTGAAAGCTATTTAGGCAGATTGAAGAATTTGCTTAGAAGCCCATCACGGCCTTTACAACAGGTAGCTAGGCGTTTAAGCGAGGAGGAGGTAGCTACGCGCGATACCTCAAAGCCTTCTTCACCTAGATTCCTGCATGAGCATAATGCAGGACCGATACCAGCAGGCTATGAGGGGAGTCAGCAGTATAAATGTCTAATCACAGACAAATATCGCATTGACATTACCTCAGGCAATAGGTGCATAGAAATTGGCAATAGAATAGTATGTGCTAAAAACATACTATGCAATGCAGGTAGATGTATACGTTTAGTCTTTCATGAATTTAGCAATACTTCAGATTACTTTGACTATCCAAAAAATTCCTCACTTATGAACGTTTATAAAGCCAGCATAGATAACAAGTTAGTCTGCTTACCATTACCCAATGACTACATTAAGTACGTATGCATTCCAGAAGATAACCAGTACGTATTAATTGAAATTATATAGATAATTAGGGAAGCCACTTACTATCCTTTTGCCTATGCAAACAGTGCTCGTGAACCCTACAAACGCACAGGTATTATAGCCAGAATAACCTCACTAGGTATTGGTTTGCGAGCACTGCAGGGAAGAAGTGGCCATTACGCTAGCACATAATTCACCTTATTTCCTGTGCGTTTGTAGATATACACATGAGCCAACTACCGTCCCGCCAACTGCCGGCCCGACAAAGGAGGTCTGCGATTGATGAGGCGATCTACCTACTGGAAGGTGAAGGCATTTCATCGCCAGTAAGTTATGGAAAATAACGCTATCATACCTTTCAGGAGCCGCAGGTGGACGCCGATGATTCATTCGACACCGTCCCCCTCGGTGACGACACCTTAACCACAGTGCCGAAAGCTAATGCGCAGGAAGATATCCTGCTGCTCATGTGCAAACACATGCGTGCACAGTCAATGAAACTAGACATTCTGGTGGAGACTGTTCGCAAATTACTCGGCCGTCAGCGGCTGTTAGAATCAATGATTCAACAGCATGCTAAAACCCCGGGACCGGTAGCATCTCACCTGCCGAGGAACCCACTCGACCACCACTTACGGTCTGCAGCCGAATTTCGTAATTTGAATGTCCAATTACTGGACAAGAGCTTCCGACAGGAGCTGGTAAGCCACCATATTAATCACACCCTATTGCGTTAGACTTCCTTCCTTACATGCCTTGGTGGGCAGAATATTGACGAATTCGTCAAGCGAATTTTCTTCGCAGTCTTCGACGATGAGATCAGCCTTTATGTCAATTTCAAAGGCAGAAAAACGAAAGAGAGCCTCTGCGGTTATAAATTGTATGAGGTTATACTTGGTAGGTGTGCCGTTACTTACAACTATACAACATGCAGAAGTCTTCGGAGCGTGGAATACCGATTCCACCGTAAAGCTGTCTAACCTTGAGTCAGCACTTACCAAGCGGCTGAAGAGGTCGCTCGACAGTTGTGTCTAGCGGAGGAATAAGTCACAACTGACGCCCAATGACAGTGGTAAATTAATTGTAGTTGTCCAGTAATGGATTTTAATTTCTAGACAATATACCCGAATCATCTACTGATTCCTCGCCTGCGTTACCTATGTGAACACAGAAGGGGTTCAGCAAACTATTGTACATATTAATTTAAATTTTTTGAATGAACAAATTACAATACAACCGTCTCCAGTGTACCTATGGGTAATAGAGGGGTAATATACATACAACAAGGAATGGATGGGGGTAGAAAAGGGCATTGGGATAAGCAAACGATTCCACGCGTAGCATATTACCCCCCCCCTTTTCGCCGATAGCGAAGTATCTCGATTAATCGATATCTAAGAGATATCTATGGTTGCGTCAAAATAGATATCTAATCGATATATATATATATATGTATATATATATTAGAAATGTGTCTGAACTCGTTGCAAGACACCTGAGGAAGCACCAAATACAAGTGGCTCACAAACCGACTACCACGCTACGCAATCAGCTTGTACACCCTAAGGATAGGGTTGGCTATTTGGATAAGAAAGAAGTAGTCTATAAGATTCCATGTGGCACTTGTAATGCAGTGTATTGTGGTCAAACCGGAAAATCCGCCTCTACACGCCTACATGAACACCAATTGGCAGTGAAGAGGCAGGACCACTTATCCCAAGTCGCCATGCATACTCTTGAAACTGGGCACAAATTCGCTTGGGATAAAACACGCATTGTCGGTTCCTGCCCCTATAAGAAAGGCCGAGAATTCCTAGAGGCCATTCACTCTGATGATTCATGCATCAATCGACGCATCGACCTTGACAACATGTACACAAGTCTCAAAGAAAAATGGAAAAGGTAATAGCCAATCAAGACGTGACATCAGCCCACAGCATTAACCCATCCTAAGTCATGACAGAGCAATATCGATTTTTTCGGCATTGTTTAAATTTTGACTGTTTCTTCACACTTACTACACGTCTGAAGACGAGCTGGGGAACCAGACTCGAAAATTTACGAAATAAAGTTTGTTTATTTTCCCAAAGGACTCATTCTTCTTCGAAATATATATATATATATATATATATAGCAGCGAGGAGGGACGACGACGATAAATAGATATCTAATAGATATCTACTCGATATAGTTTGCTACTACGGATATCCCTCGATAATTATGTACAGCGCCAGCATAAACAAATCGGCCACAACAGCTGGACTGGTGAATACAGTTCATTTTTTTAATATTATTCCTCCCCTCTAGAAAACAACCCAGGTTGCTCAACTAGTGATGTTTCGTCCGTGGCAAATGACTCCCCTATGTATTAAACATATTTCATATTATTTTTTATCAAATAGACTTTTTTCCTATTAACACGTCTTCAAAATAGTTCCTTTTGGTGGGTCTAGTTGCATCGGTTGCAATAGCGACGACAATTAGCCCGTTAAAAGCGCTGTAAAGTGGACAACAGCAGGCAAAGTAAGCCGGGATGGGATGACTAAGGCGAACAGACAATAATAAAATTAGATATGGGTATAAGAACAAGTAACCGCAGCATGCGCATGCCCTAACGTGTCCCTATCGCCGATTTCGGTGTATCTGGAAAAATAGATATCTATTAGATATCGTCTCGATATAGTTTGCTACTAGGGTGCTGCTTAAATTCAGACACCTCGAGTTGTCTCACTTTACCATAGATTCACCTGAAAAAGTGTTCCCTGGAAATTTTCGGCGTACCCACCATAAGCATAGACACTGTCCACAGTTGTGCCTTAGGGAATAGCTTGCTATTCCTGCAGATTTTCACTGCCTACTGAAGATTTGCGCAGCCACCCGAGATAGTACGCTGCATGACGGAATCGACCTACCGACCATCGACATCTCAGTCGCGCAGGCTAACCACAGCCCCGCGGCGAGCGATGTCGCAAAGTTTACTTGATAGTAAATGCGTGCCGCATACCGATCGATTTTGCAGTGGATGCCAGATATTGGCCGGCAAAATCAACCGCCTTGAGGAAGAGATGGAAAAGATGAAAACTCTTCTACAATGAAGACTAGACACAGGTGACAATGCGAATGTACCTGTTGGACGAATAATTAGAAGCAGGGCAAAAGGGCGTCGCACAAAAGACACGCCATCAACGCCTTCTGCAGCTTTCACGGCAGACCCAGCACAAACACACATAAAATACAAGACGACAACAACCAGCGAAGCAACGAAAAAAGCCAGGGGAAAAAAAGAAATCGTGCAGCAAAAAGGTCGAAGGACGTGCACAGCATATTCCCAGGAATACCTCCGAAGAACCGGAACCAGGGACGTCGGCGTCCGTGTCACCCATCACGGGAAATGACATGGGTCCTAAAACCCTCAACCGATCGCAAAAAACTTCCGACTTTGATAAAAATGCAAACGAAACAGAGACGAATGAGGATCTTAATCGACTGCAGCTTATATCCTCGTCAGATCATGGCAACCACATATTGCCTTTGTCGGGGCACGAAACCACTGTGTTCTCCAGAGTGTCGCCGGTCAGAGGGCATTGTCTGATTATTCAGAGACTTCCCGAATCCACAGCTAGTGCCTCCAAAGAGCGGGTCTCGGCTGACCTGCAACTCTTCCAATGCCTACTCAACGAACTTCTGCGCCCCAATGAGGAAGTTTCGGTTCTCAGGGCCTTTAGACTTGGAAAGCGCTCAATCGACATATCAGAGCATTCACGTCCCCGACCACTCAAGATTGTGTTAGCCAACCAAAGACAAGTAGGACTTATTCTCTCACGACGATTCCGAATCAAAGACACCAACCGCGGCGTTTTTTTCAGCCGGACTACACACCGTCAGAGATGACAAAGCGTCGACAATTAGTTCTGGAACTGAGAACAAGGTTGCAGAATGGCGAGACGGATATCGTGATCTACAACAACCAGATAGTGCAGCGCCCTCCCCTAATCCGTTGGACCGAACCGATCCGGATGAGGGCACAATAGCTTCCTTAAATAGGATCTCAAGCGGCACCATAATTAAACGCCCCAAAGCTCTGAAACTAACATTTTTTGCACCAACTTGCAAAGTATATTGCCCAAGTTAGACGAACTGAAGATCCACATCTGTGACCTTTCCCCTGACGTTGTCTCTTTGACAGAAACCTGACTGTCTGAAAACGTGGATGACCGCGAATTAATGCTACCAGGATTTCAGTTGTTTCGAAGAGACAGGAGAGAGCGTCAGGGAGAAGGAGTCGTCACGTACGTAAAACACGGCCTGCTTGTGTCAGAAAAAACAGAACAGTTTGCATGCAGCACCGAGACTATCTGGCTCACTATAAGGGTACCAGGATCACATAGCCTTGAAGTTCTGACCGTCTATCGACCACCGAGGAGTGACCCCGAGGCTGACGCTCGTCTGCTAGAGGAGCTAGGAAGATTTGCTCTCCGGCCTGACGTCCTGATCATGGGCGACTTCAATGCACCGCTCATTGACTGGAGTTCACTATAAGCGCGCGGCCCAGAACTAGCTTTCGACCGACGCTTCTTGGACATGGCACTCAGGTCATTTCTCACACAGCACGTCCTATTTCCCACAAGGGTCCGTGAGGGGCAGCAGTCAAACTGCTTGGACCTGGTGCCCACGAAATCGATGGACAGCATAGATGAGGTACAATGTCTGCCTCCCTTAGGTCGAAGCGATCACGTTGTACTTCAATGGGACTATTCAATCTTTTCCGTGCCTGAACAGCCCACCAAAATTAGAAGAAATATTTGGCGTGGGGACTTCGATCAAATGAAGGCCGAAATCAACAATACGGACTGGGAATCAGCGTTTTCCGGAAATATAGCGGAGGAGTGGAAATGGTTCAGTTAATTATTGCATGTTCTCCTGACAAACCACTGCCCGCTTTCACGGAAGGGGCTAAACAATCGACCCCGGTGGCTGACCCAGGCGTTAAAAAAGGAAATAAATAAAAAGCGGAGATTGTGGCAGAAATCTCTTACTGATGGGACTCCTGTATACATAAACGCATACAAAACACAGAGGAACCTAGTCAAGCGACTCACCCTAAGGACACGGCAAAATTTTGAAAAAGACCTATTGAGTCGTGCTATGGAAAATCCAAAATTATTCTACAGCTATATAAGAAGCAGCACACGAAACAGAGATCCAATCCCCCTTCTGAAGACAAGCGGAGACGTAGAGATTAGTGGGGACGGAGAAAAAGCTGAGCAATTTTTACATTTTTTCAAATTCATCTTTACCAGTGAAAATGCATTTACTCCTCCTGACTACGACTTCGATGAGGGTCCAAAAATTGAGTCTGTATCTTTTGATGAAGCGACGGTTCGCAAAGAGCTAAGGACGCTAAATGAGTCGAAATCACCAGGTCCAGACGACATGCCGCCTAAGTTACTGAAGGAGCTCGCTGCCGAACTAGCCAAACCATTGTCCATGCTTTTCCAAGCCTCGTTCGGAGCCGGCTGCTTGCCCGCCGACTGGAAATCTGCGCGGATCACACCACTGCATAAAGGAGGCAGCAAGGCCTCTGCAAACAATTATAGGCCAATTAGCCTCACCTCCATCTGCTGCAAACTCATGGAGAAAATAATCAAGCGAGGGCTGATGCGCTTCCTAGAGCAGCATAATTTATTATCTGATGCGCAGCATGGGTTCCGTAGTGGCAGGTCTTCTGTGACTAACTTGCTCAACTGTTTGGAACGTTGGACTCGGTCAGTTGATGAAGGCAATGCGCTGCATGTAGTCTATATCGACTTTAAAAAGGCATTTGATAGTGTCCCACATCAGCGACTCCTGCACAAACTGAGCCGAACAGGCGTTAGGGGTAACCTCTTAAAATGGATTCAAAGCTTCCTATAAGACCGTTGTCAAACTGTCTATATCGGTGGCCAGCAGTCGACGGAGGTTGCCGTTGAAAGCGGTGTTCCCCAAGGCTCAGTTCTTGGTCCTACTTTGTTCATTATTTACGTCAACGATTGCGTGAGTGAACTGCATTGTGGTGTCGCCATGTTTGCGGATGACATTAAGCTCTGGAGCGTCATTCGAACTGCAGATGACGAAGAGCATTTGCTGGCGAACCTGAACCGACTCCACCAGTGGTCAAAGGCCTGGCTTCTGCCGTTCAACGAGAAAAAGTGTAATATTCTACGAGTCGGCAGAGCTCGCTCTCCGAACCATATGGCCTACTGCCTAAATGGTATACCACTGCAAGAAGTGGACTCGCAGAAGGACTTGGGGGTATGGATTACGACCTCGCTCAAACCCTCGCTGCACTGAACGAAGATAGCCAAGTCTGCAATGTCAGTCCTCTACCTTGTCAAGCGGGCTTTCTCGGCCTTTGATGAAGACTGCTTCGCTAAAGTCTTTCGAACTTTTGTGCGTCCGCAACTAGAGTTTGCTACCCAAGCTTGGAGACCCTGGACCGCGAAGGACCTCAGTATCCTTGAAAGGGCTCAAAGGCGTGCAACGAAACTTGTGGCAGGACAGGGTTCACTACCATATGCAACGCGGTTAGCTAACCCTGATCTCTTTCCCTTGAGTTACAGGCAGTTACGGGGTGACCTGATACAAGCCTTCCGTAGCATACGCGGTCAGGACTGCAGCCTCGTCCCGGCAGACTTCTTCGAGTTAGCAACCACCACAAATCTACGAGGCCATCCATTCAAACTACGTGTGACAGGGGCCAGACTGGGCACACGAAAGTTCTTCTTCAACAGAGTGCTAGAAGCCTGGAATGCCCTGCCTGTGGATGCGTTATGTCTCCTTCCGTCGAGGTCTTTAAGGGGAAGCTGGATTTGCATAGCAGTGTCCACAAAATTACTACCCGATCTCTAACCTCGACGGATTCCGTTGTTATAATACTACTTGCTATATTTCAGTAACATTTTAAATTGAATTTCTTATTGTCCCAACCCATCGCCTACGCTTACTGACATGAACCTATGCAAATTTTGTCACCGGATGTATTATCTTCTTCGCTGCACTAGAAACGACCGCTCTACAACTGCTCGTACCACTAAAATTCGAGACAGTTTGTCTGTACAGACCTGACGCTTTTCCGATTATTTGTTCCTTTATGATACCTTTATGATATTTTTGAGATTTTGCAGTCGCTTGTAAACAAATAGGGAGTTCAACGGTGAAGACCTACATTTCCCTCAATAAACTGAACTGAACTATCAAGCAAATATCCCCAACCCCTACGGCCCCAGCCCCTTACTGGCACCTGAGATGTATGAAACAGACCAAAACATCCGCGAATGGTTACGCGACCTCTCGATCCTGCTCCTAAGTGTCCCTCCACATGAACATACTTGTTACCTCTAACG
>CACRXP010000237.1:390225-411817 GCA_902702965.1 Spirometra erinaceieuropaei | reverse complement strand
ACGCTGGGATTAAACCCACTACGGACTTCGAACGAGCCACAGAGATACTCGTTCAACTTTTTGACCATCCCGACGCCCCAGGCGTTGCCAACCAACGTTTTGCCACCTTACGTCAACCCCCCACACAGTGCGTCGACGATTTCGCAGGGGAGCTGATGCGCCTGGCAACTATAGCTTACCCCAACTTGCCGGAATCAGACCGTGACTCTCTCATTCTCGACCGATTCATTACCGGTCTACACGACCACAAGGGCGACCGACATTCCTCTTTTACACCCTCCCAATAACTTATCTTCGGCCATTCGACAATGCCGGCTATACGAAATCCATCATTCCGGCAGTAAGGATAACCCTTTTCATGACCGTAAACCCCTGCGCCCAATACCTCCGGATCCCAGCAAGCCGTCCACTTTATCGGTACGCTTTCCTGACTTCAACCCAGGATGTGCATACTGTACGGCCTTTGGCCCGCAAGCCAAGCGTTGAAGTCACAACACCCCCAGTAAGTCCACGTTCGTTGCCCCTGCCTATTTAGATACTGTTTCCCATTCACCCCCTTTTACCGTACCGGCTAACTTTGAAGGCCACTCTGTGCAGGCATTAGTCGACACGGGGGCCAACGTATCGTTCGTGAATGCCTCTGTACTATCCCGCAAAACCTATGACCAAATCGAACCTATAAGCTACCCTCGTAACCTCCGTGCGGCGAACGGTACCACGATCCCCATCATGGGTCGGATAACTCTCCAATTCGTACTCGAAGGGACAGTCGTTGCGTACCAATTCCTCGTAACACCCAATAACCCTTGGAACCTTGTCCTGGAACTAGATTTTTTAGCGAATCATGATTGCCTTATCCATGCCAAAGACCGCCGCCTATTAGGAAATTCTAACCATATTGTCACATCTCCACTACAATCGCTCGATTTCGACTACATCTACAACGCCGAATTATCAGCTACCGCTTTAGACCCTATCAGTATAGACGACATCTTGCCTCCTCCCACATCCTTAGCACCCGACGCACGTAACCAGCTCCGCGAACTCTTACTTTCTTTTCCCGATGTATTTACGTGGACAACCGATTCCATCGGCCGCACAACCAAGGTGCAGCATACCATAAACACTGGTGATGCCAAACCCGCCTGGCAACCTCCACGACGCATACCAACCCGATACCGGGACGAGGTTGATAATTCAGCCGTCTTCCTCACCATCCACCTGCACATCCAACTGCATATCGACGGAATGAAGATATTCAAGGGGTCTAGTCAGGGCCTGTGACCAATTCTTGCTCGCGTTCGTCATCCAGTTGTTGGTCAGCCCTTCACTGTAGGAGTATTCTCCGGTCCCGGCAAGCCCGATCCGTTGGATGACTTCCTGGGCAACTGTGTTGGCGAGCTGAAAGATCTCCTGGCCAGTGGTCTGCGCATTCCACATACGCAAAATAGCGTAAAGGTGATCTTAGACAATGTTATCTGCGACACCTCTGCCCGATGTTTTGTGCGGCAAGTTAAAGCTCACAATGGCTATTAAGGGTGCAACAGGTATGTTGTTTCGTACCTTTAACTAAAATCACCGCAGGTGTCCGCATATGGGCAAACGTATTGCAAACCACATGACGTTTCCAGTATGCAGTCGGCGTCTGCGTGACGACAGGTCATTCCGATTTCGAAGACAGGAGTCGCACGACGAGGGCAGGTATCCTTCCCTGATTTGTCCGGGCGTCATGCGGAAGTTGCTGCATACTTGGCGTCTGGGCTCCAGCAGGCACTCTAACTCATTGAATGCGTCTATTAACATGTGCAGCCAATGTTTGCCAGCCAAGTTTTCACGTAAATGCAGAACACTCGATTGTCTTGAGTTTTAGAAGGCTGTCGAATACAGGCAATTTCTACTGTACATAGGCCCGGTCGTTTAGTCTTCCTTTTTAAGCGAAGCCCGGTACCAACACTTTTTACAGTTTTCCCTCGCAGTGCACATATTCTTTTATCCCATATTGCATGCATCCTGGGGAGAATACAGCCGGCTTCTGTTAAATCGCCTTGTTGTTGATTTCCCCACATTCAAGGTGCAGCATACCATAAACACTGGTGATGCCAAACCCGTCTGACAACCTCCACGACGCATACCAACCCGATAACGGGACGAGGTTGATAATTCAGCCGTCTTCCTCACCGTGGGCTTCGCGCATAGCTCTAGTACCTAAGAAAGACGGGTCCTTGCGGCTGTGCATTGATTATCGCCGCCTAAACGCAGTCACCGTCCGTGACTCGTTTCTCCTACCCCGTCTAGATGATACCCTCGACACCCTGGGAAGTGCGGCATGGTTCTCCACCCTAGACCTCAAATGTGGATATTGGCAGGTCGAAATTCACCCGAAAAACCGCCACAAAACAGCTTTTACCGTACCACAAGGTCTATACGAATTCCAGACACTCCCCTTCGGACTTTGTAATGCCGCCGCCACCTTTCAGCGGCTGATGTATCACGTGTTACGACACCTCACACCCACCAAATGCCTTGTCTACCTGGACGATATCATCGTTTTCGGGCAGACCATCGACCTACACAACCGTAATCTACGGGAGGTTCCAGAAGCGCTCCGCGATGCCGGCTTGACGCTAAACCCCCATAACTGCGTCTTCTTACGTTCGGAGGTACAATTGCTGGGCCACAAGATATCACCCGGCCACATAGCTGCCTTCCATGATCGGCTGCAACAAATCCGAACATGGCCAATCCCGGTAAACCAGTCTCAACTCCGTAGCTTTCTTGGACTGGCGTCTTATCACAGAAGGTTTATTCGGAACTTCGCCCATATAGCCGGTCCACTACATAAACTTACCGAAAAAGGCCGGGAATTCAAGTGGTCCCCGATTGTGAGGAGGCTTTTACTAACCTTAGAGCCGCTCTCTGCTCAGCCCCACTTTTAGCTCTCCCTAATCTAAACCCTGATGCACCCCCTTTTATCTTTGACACTGACGCCAGCGGGTTCGCCATGGGAGCCGTCCTGTCTCAAGCGAACGATAACGGGATCGAACACCCGATATGTTTCGCGAGCAACACTTTGACCAAACCCCAACGGAACTACTGTACCTTCCACAGGGAACTCTTAGCCATCATAACATTCATCCGCCAGTTTAAGCACCTACTCATTGGTCGCCATTTTATCCTCCGCACTGACCATCGAGCGCTCCAATGGTTGCAATCTATCAAAGACCCCATGGATCAGCTAGCACGGTGGCAGGAATTTTTACAAGATTTCGACTTCGAGTGCCAATATCGTCCTGATCATAAACATGGGAACGCTGACGCTTTCTCACGTTTTCCCGACACGCAACCACCAGATCTAGACCCCAACACCGCGTCAGTCAACGCGATCACGATGTCCGAATCCACTCGTCACGTCTGGTCGTCGGCTCAGCAGACTGGCCCTGACACGGCTATCATTTATAACCACCTATCCCAACACATCAATAAACCTACTGAGGCGGACATGAAAGGTGCTAGTCAAAACGCATGCCTCCTTTGGCACCAGTGGCCCCACCTCCTAATCGACAACGATATCCTCTTTTTCCGCGACCCCTCGTCAAAACAACTACGCCCAGTAGTGCCAGGATGTTTGATCGACACTGTACTGTCTGACCTCCACACAGAATTGGGGCATTGCGGCCAACGACGCACCAAACTGGCAGCCAGTGCACGATTTTGGTGGCCCCAACTCCGTTCCTCTGTCCTCCATTTTTGCCAATCCTGCACCACTTGCACTCTGTTCAAGTCACCAAACCCCTTTCCACGTGCTCCCATGCAACCCATGATCACGGGTTTCCCAGGCGAACGCGTCGGTTTAGACATTATTGGTCCCCTACCGATATCAGTCCGTGGATATGAATATAGCCTTGTTGTGGTAGATCACTTTACAAAATGGGTCGAAGCCGTACCTTTACTCCGCCAACTTGCCACATCTGTCGCAAACGCTATTAACCGGACGTGGGTTTGTCGTTGGGGAGCACCCATATCCTTCCACTCCGACTGCGGTAGCAATTCTGACTCCCAGCTCTTCCGTGAAGTGTGCAGCCTCCTAGACATACATAAAACTCGCACGACACCATATCACCCCGAAGTTAATGGCCTTGTCGAGCGCCCCAACCGCACCATTCGCAATCTCCTTCTTGCATTTACGAAAGACAGCCACGAGCATGACTGGGACGTACAACTCCCATTCTGCTTCTTAGCCTATAGGAGCAAAGTCCACTCGTCCACTGGATTCACACACCATTACCTCTGGACAGGTCGCGAGCAAGTGCATTTTTACCTGCTGACGACTTTGTTCTTATTTACTAGTTTAACTGTTGGGATACTCCTATCTTCGTTTCCCGGATGGCCTACTCACTGTGCCCAAATAATGTGTTTATTACTTACACTGGCGTATCCACACATACCCCATATAAAAACATTTGTTGTCATTTGCGTCGTCTATTCTCACCAAGACCTTCTGCGAGACAATCCATAGAATATTCCTAAACCGTCGGCAACAAACACACGAAACCCCGCGGCAGTTCGCCGACGAAATGTTGAGGTTATGCAAAGAGGCCTACCGCTCTTTGACAGCCGCGAACGCCGAAGAGGTTACCCTACACCATTTTATTAAAGGGTTGTTTTCTCGTGCTCTGGCAGACTCCCTGCATTTTTTGGAGGACGCGATCGAACAGGCCGATCGGTTTATTGAGGTTGAAAGGTCCAGGGTTCCCCCTGAGCGACATTAGAGACCGACGCCTCAACAACCTCAAATGGCAAATAACCCAAATTTGACACCATATACCTTCGATGAGGACTGCTTCCTTAAAATCTTGTGAACATTTGTACGGCCACAGCTGGAGTTCGCTATTCAGACATGGAAACCCAGGACCTCTAAAGGTCTCAGCATCCTTGAGAAAGTTCAAAGGCGGACAACCAAACTCGTAAGTGGACCGGGTTCACTACCCTATGAAACACGACTATCCAATCGCGGTCTTTTTCCACTGAGTTACAGGCAGCTAAGAGGCGACCTTATACAAGCATTCCGTGTAATGCGCGGCCAGGACTGTTATCTCTTACCTGCTGATTTCTTTGATTTATCAACCACAACGAACCTCCGAGGTCATTCACCTCAACTACGCGTGACTGGCGCCAGGCTGGACATTCGGAAGTTCTTATTTTCAAACAGAGTGATCGAGGCTTGGAATGCTCTGCCTGCAGATGTCGTCACGTTCACGTCCGTGGAGGCTATTAAGCGGAAATTGGACCAGTGTACCACTAAAACGTCATAATGTCACCTGACCGACATCGTCTTACCATTTCGTTCGAACAGTTCATTAATGTCATTATATTACTGCCTGTATTTCCGTAAAGTTGAATGTCCGTTGAATGTGAGTGTTGACATTCAATTCGGCTCCCTCAGAAACTGAGATAGCACCAATTATCCATAGACAGACTACTGTACAGCACATTTAATAACTTTAACACTTGGAACAATTCGTTTATCTGCCCGGTTTCGAAAACTTTGCCAATCTGCAAAAAACTTCTGTAGCTGTTTGATGTTTCCATTTTTAAATTTTCGATATAATTCGCTTCCTTATAACAAATAGGGGTTTCAAAGGTTCAACACCTATGTTTCCCTCAAATAAACTGAAAACTGCACGCGGATTAATCAATAAAATGGTAACTTTAAAACGCAACATAGGAAGGAAAATGGGAAGTTATACTGATTTTAACTGTGGAAGTTCAAATCTCTCTATCTTTCTCATTTGTTATCTTTGTTATGTAACGACAGCCTTCAGTTGATAAGCCGTCGCGAAATTTATTGGTTCCAATAAATGCTGCTGTCTATGTTTACTCTAAATAGTAAGTAGTGATGGGTGTAAAATTTGCCCTGGTCAAATAACTTATCCTCACCCTGTTTATGCACGGTGATGAAGACTTAGACCACTGCAAATTTAAAGGCAGCACAGACTTACCCCCTAAGACTTGGGTGAAGCCTAGAAAACCGTTCAGGAAGGATGTTGGGACATACCCTGACATCAGGACAGTTATGAACTGTCGAGTCTCGGGGTTGTCATGATGAAGAAAAAATTCAGCCGGGATTCAGTCGATCCAAACAGATTTATCCTTGTAGTTTTCCAGAAAGGACGGACATTCACCAAGGACCGTATTCCGCTCAATGGGTTGACCAGAACATCCGAAGGAACGACTGGAAAGATAGGGATTTCGATAAAATGGGGCTAGAGGTAAACATTTCAGAGGATCTCAAAGGCGGGAGAATTGTCTAAATAACCGCAAAATTAACAAATATTCGAGACTATTTTCAGGGAATATGTGCAAAAAAATTAAGATTCGCCACAAAATGCTGTCGTTCAACTGGCAAATATAATTTGGCAGGGTGCGAGTTATGCCGGCAGGAAGAACACATACGGCAGAGGAGAATGGCAGTACCAACCATAGCCAACAACAAACCCAGTTAAGGTGAAGAAGTGCATTTAACTACATAACAGTGATGGCAATCATTCCAACTACCCAGCCTTTTACACTATTTGCAATGCTGCAATCCACCTAATGCCTCACTGCGCACAAAAGTGGCAACTCGCATTGTCAATATGTGTTAACAGCTACTGCATTTCTGTTACAGTTGAAGTTTCAAACATTATAAGTAGTGAAACCCCCAATAATTCAACAGTGGCGGCAACTGGCAGTTGTGGGAGTTTGACGGATGCAAGCCTTGAAGGGACGGCCTAGTTGACAGTAACTCGGAGAACCGCAAGTAGCCCGTTCAGGAGGCTATGGGTTATTCATTTAAACGACTGTCCGGGTTCCATCAGGTAGACCGCAGTAATTCGCCCCTAAGCAACATTGCAGAAACAGACTACTGTCCAATGACTCAAAAAGGTGGGGCAATCTGCCAGTTGTTGCAAAATAACACCACACCAGACAATGATCCAGGGCAGCAAGACATGGAAACAATGCGGGTTAGGTTCAGGTTAAAAGTGCATCGCCGGGTGTACCTCAGTAGCCAGTGCTTACCCATTGTCGTAGACTGGAGAGGTTTACACACAGCAAAAATGATATGGGGCACTTTTCTTGATGCACAGACCGGCAATGCCAACTTTGGGGCCAATACTGTTTCAGTTAGTAGATCGGAACAGTCAATGCCCTCTTCTAGCGGTGGTTCCCGTACTGGGCGATTGAAGTGTACCATGAACACCCCTGAGTAGGGTCTATCCTAGCCCCTTTGTCGTGCTGTTCAGAAGCAGAAGTTAATGCCTACACGGCGGAGGCCATCGAAAAGTGACCCTTTAGTCGCACGTAGGCCATCCGGTCCCCATCGATTGGTTCCCAAGCAAGCAAAGAGAAGCCCGCCTGTTGCGAGAGGGCGATCGCCACATGTGGACGCGACGGGTAGGCAGCAGCTGGGCTAACGGTTAACTCTCCTTCCAAGAACAGTGAGTTGTGTAGACAATGCCTAGCGTCTATTTACTTACTTCCAACTCTCACATACGGCTCCATGAAACGGCCGCACATCGGAAACCGCCCCGACCAGCAGGCTACACCATGTGAGGGTATCCGTATGTGCATCTCCACACATGGTAACTCGGCTGCATTCCCAACATCTTTGGCCAGACGAATCACCGCATCGCCGCCTACAAGATGAAGCTTCGTCTGCAACCCCGCTACAGGCCACAAGGTAGGTGCTCTCCCCACCCTCCCAGGTAAGCCGAATATTGAACTGCTATCGTTGATTTTGCTTGTTCTTGCTTTCCTTTGTCTGCTTGTCTCCGATGGTCCTTCTTGTAATCTAAATACCGTTTTGCTGAATGCTTCTGCCACCATTTATATCCCAGCAACCAATTAAGCTCAGAGGGACGGAAAACTGCTTCCCGTCTATCTACTATCCCCTCATCTCCCTACCCGCTTTCAACTCCTACGGCGATGTCGTAGGTGGCCCAGGCAAAATTGGGTCAGTCTCCCAATATACAAGGTCGTGGACCATAATTGAATCCGGAAGTTGTCCGGGATGTCTGCGCAACCCTACTTATGGATAGCACTGCTTACCGCGAGGAAGACGGGGCTTGAAAAGGCGACCAAAACAAACGCTTGGATCACGTCCTCTGCGCGCTGATCGGAGCTCACAGACGCAAAACACACGGTCGAAACAACAAGACAGGAAAAAATCTCTCTTCCCCCCCCGCATTCTCCTTGTCGCTCCACCACACGGGCTGGGAGAGTGAGTTCCCTCACTATGGCAGCCTGGAATGTTCCTTCCTGTTTGCACAATCCAAGAACCAACCGGCCGGAACGGAGGACGATGATAGTGGCTCAGGAGCTGGCGCATTACAAGGTGGACATCGCCACACTCAGCGAGATCTGTTTCTCCGAACAAGGCCAACTGCAGGAAGTGCGTGCCGGCTGCACCTTCTTCCGGAGCAGTCGACCCAAAGCAGAGCGACGAGAAGAGGACACCCCCATCGTCCCCCGGAATGACATCGTGGGACGACTGTCCTGTCTGCCACAGAGCGTCAACGATCGCCTAATGAGCCCCCGCCTGCCTCTCCAGGGAGATGAACTCGTCACCATCAGCAGTGTCTACGCCCCACCGATGACCGGCCCTGACAAGGCGAGGGACAAATTCTACGAGGACCTGCACGCCGTCCTGACGTCTGTGCCGAAGGCGGATAAGTGGATTATCCTTGGTGACTTCAACGCCCGCGTCGGTGCGGACCATGTTGCCTGGAGAGAAGTGCTGGGTCCCCATGGTCTCCAAGGCTCCAATGGCAATGGCCTGCTCCTACGAACCTGCGCAGAACACCGCTTCATCCTAACCAACACTTCCTTCCGCCTTCCGAGACGAGAAGAGGCCACCTGGGTGCACACTTGGTCGCAACACTGACACCCGCTAGACTATGTCCTTGTCCAGAGGCGAAACCAGCGGGATGTGTTGGTGACAATAGCGATCCCGGGTGCCGACGGGTGGACCGTCCATCGCCTCGTCATCTCTAAGATGCAGATTCGCCTGCAGCCTCGCAAGAGACCTCAAGGTAAGCTACGCCAGGAAAGCTGAATATTGTTTTGCTGTTTTTGCCTGGCCACCATCTCCATTTCAAAAATGAACTAGCTCAACTCCTAGCTAGTTTTGCAGTCGCCGCCGCCGCCCCTGACGCTCACGTAATGGCCTTCGTGGAGAAACGATGGTGTCAACTGCGGAACACAGTCCAGTCGATGGCCATGGATGTCCTTGGTCACGCACGACGTCCACACCAGGACTGGTTCGGTGAAAACGACGCCACCATCAGCAACCTGTTCTCCGTGAACCGCCTGCACAAAGCGTCAACCGCCCTACCGAAAGCAACCTTCTACCGTAGCCGCCGAATTGTGCCACAGCGACTGCGAGATGAGCAGGACGCTTGAACGGCTCGCAGGGCCGACGAGATCCAAGGATACGCGGATAGCAACGAATGGAAAAACTTCTTAGCTGAGATTAAGGCCGTCTAAGGTCCCACGGCCAAAGCAACTGCTCCTCTCCATAGAGTCGACGAAACTACCATACTAACCGAGAGGACAAATTCTTCAGCGATGGATCAGGCACTTCAGAAGCGTCCTCAATCGTCCCTTCACCATCTCCGACGCCGCCATCGTCCGTCCGCCTACTAGGCCACATGTTTATTCACGAAAGCCTGCGGCTAAGCATCACCATCACATCTTTCCCCACCAACACCTACATCACACCACATCATCCACCACAAGCGTCCAATCGCCACCTCGCATGCAAATATGTGCCTCAGCTCCGTCTCTACGGGGCTCCTCCGTCTCATGCATGATCCGAGTCCAAGATTATCCTAGTGCGTCAGGCACAGTAGCTCGGAAGGCTGCTGAGTGACGTCCCAACTCCGTCCACGGAGTCTATCCAGTTGCATGTTTTTGTGTGCTGTGGCAGCTTGGTACTCTAAAAGTCAGGCTGCAGTGCCCCCTTCTTAATGTGGCCTTTATGGCACTCCTACTCCGTGAGATGAGAGCTAGGTGTTACAACGAGTAGGTGCGGCCTCGGTCGCGCCAGCTCCCCACCCTCTCGCTGTTGGTTAAAATCCTGGTCATTTGCTGTGTGAGACAGAGTGTGAAGTGGAGCGCCAAGGTGCGGCCTCGACCGTGCCATGTATTTGCGTCCTCCCCCATTTCCGGTCTTCTTGACTCTGTCTTGACACCGGGTCCAGGTGCTGGAGTAGGAGAGTGCGGTAGTTGCTGCGCAAGTCTATACTCACTATAAACTAAAGCATGTGCATGTCACCGTACCTGCTCCGCCTTACAGTGGACATCGTCGGATGCAATGGTCAAGCTGTATTTGTGTGGCTGCTATGGTTTTATCCCGGAGAGGCCTCGAGTTTCTGTCGACAAAAGCTTCTAATAGATTGCTCAGTCTGATCGCTTCTCTCGACGTAGCCGTTACCCTGGAGATGGTACACAGCCGTATAGGTTTACTTAATTTTCAGAAATGTCTGCAAATCATGTACAACAGCATTCCAAAATGACGAGCCTCGATCAGAATGGAGCTAGTTTGGTGCCACCAACGGCAAACCTAACCGAAGTACTGTAGGAGCAGGTGCGTCAGATAAGGACACTGTCTCAGCCATTTTGGTGAAAAGCCCACCATGTCGAGGATGGATCTTTTTCCTCTAGCGGACGGTGCGAACGAGCCAACAAGGTCATCTCCTACCCTATCGTTGAGACAGCCTGTGTTAATCGCCCGAAATGGGGATCTTTATGAAAGGCTACATTGTAAGTATAAACAAAACCCACACGACGGAAAGGCCTTTGGAGGTCTCTTTCTTGGTTCGGTCGGAAGTAATGTCGACTTAGTGTCGGTAATGCCTGATTGACCTAGCTCCGCATTTATTCTTTCCACCGCGTCATTCTCCCTCAAGAGTGGCAGGAGAAGACAAGTTTTGGCAGTTGCTTTTTGTCGCGGTTGACTGAAATACCGTTTTAATGGACGATTTGCCCCTTCTGTTAAATGGGAGTAATATATGGGCCATCTAGTTAGGCCGCAGCCTAGTGCAGACACTGGTTGCTTTGTAAAGTGACAGCGGACATAGTGACGTCACAACTTGACGGACACGCTCCATGGAGGTAATGAGGTTTCCTCGAGAGTCTTTATGGCCATGTCGTCGACCTGGTCGAAGCACGCATTCAAAGTCGTATTCCGTCAACTTTTCTTACCACCTTGTCCTTAAGATTTCTTAAGGTTTCGCAACCAAGTCAAAAAGTTATGTTCAATGCGCGCGATAAAAGGGTTATACCGGAGGTAGGGTCGGCATTTTTTCACAAATGTGTAGATGTCAGTAGATTATTTATATGTGGATAACTCGTCCGGTACCGTCTGGCTGCTGCTAAAAGAGAATGGCGTCAATCGCGGTGTCACTGGCATCGGTGTCTAAAACAAACTTCCCAACATCACTGTTAATATCGTGGACGACCAGAATTGGCGTGAAACACAGTTTAGCTTTTAGCATCTGGAAACTATTGGTACAGTCGGCAGCCAACTGAATTTGACGTTTTTCTGCGTTGACTTAGGGGGCAGGCCTGTTATGTGGGCGTAGTATTCCATAAATCGTCCGTTGTACGAAGCAAGAACCAAAAAGCTGGGAACATCGGTCACGTGTGTAGGAGTGGGCAACTCTCGAATTCGTCTCTTCATTTCGTCATTTGTTTCTATTCCAGAAGCACCAAAAGTCGCCAATTACATCGCTTGGCTTTGTGGCGCTAATTTCGTCAATATGAGTCGGAATAAGCCCCTTAACTGTAATGGAAACTGTACATGTGGGTAGTTTGCGAGGTTCAGTAAAAAGGGTAAGAAAGGGTACACTAGTTGACGTCGTCGCAGTAGATGTTTACGAAAATCAAGTCAACACTAAGACTTGGTCATAATGTTAACTTACACGGTGCAGTCCTAGGTTGTCTGGGAATACGGTAAAATGGTGGTCAAAACTAACTCCGGACGTGTTTAGAGAGAATCCACTGCTCAAGCATGACTAAGACTAGCACCATTAGCTGTACGAAGAATAACGTTAAGCTTGACGCTATACTTGGTCCTTGCTTAAAATTATGAGATGGACTGTTGTATCAAAGAGCAACCGGCGCCAGAATCTACTAAGCATTGAATACTATAATGGCCTACAACACGCTTAACTAAAGGGCAATTTGTGAGCCCGAGACAGATCAAACTGATTCCAGTTGCATGTGGCTGTTAGGCACGTCAACATAAAACGCAGGAATTAGTCTTCTCATCTGAAAAGATCGCCGGAGGCACCAGTAAAAGAAACCTTAAATTGCGATACCGTAGTTCGTCCTCCCGTCGGAGGAAGAATACCTTAAAGACCTGCCTGCGATGGATGATGGAATACTTCGTCCTAACCGCACGAAATATAGAGAATATGAAAGTAAAATTAGATGCAATTTATGAAAGTCGGCATGCACGTGAGTTTTACAGCAGCTCCACACCCACTCCAGCGCACCATGGGCCTGTGTCCCAACGCACGGCCACCGTGGAGGAGCTCGATATCTTCACCAGCGTCTTATCGGACCCGCGTTCCGACAACACCCAGCAATTGCGAATTGCTTACTCGATTTCAGACCTAACGACCGACGGAAGTGAAACAATTACTGCCTTCCCGGACAGTCCGTCCGGTATCCTATTTGATGACAGGGTTGCATTGCAGTTAATATTCTACGGCCGGCCCCAGGGGAAGAGGGTCTTCTCCGGACCAAAGGCATACGGTTTAGTTGTGGGTACGACCATTCAATTTTGTAATATGTTACGTAACAGCATAGATGATTTCACAGTTTGGAACGCTGCGCAAAACTGTGACAAGCATCATTTGGAAAAGGCCTTTGGATTGCCTTTAGGAATGCCTATGATCGATTGCGCAAACGAGGTAGTAGGCAATCTACCTCATAATGTGCGGGCGGTTGGCGATCTCTTCATAACGTTAATACCCGTAATCCGTTTTCAAGTGCCGCAAGTCAGCTTGCATACCACGTTTCGATTAACACTGCAATTAAATATTGTCGTCAATGACTTTAGACGACAACGATGAATATGAAACGCCATACTACTAATCCCTTTTTTAACAAAAATCTCATTTTTTAAAACAACCCACACTTCCACATCTTTTGTTTAAGGGAAACAAACGGTTGGGGATCGGATAAGAGTTGTTTATGAATGAAGGAAGGTGTTCTGTCCGGTTGAAAACGAATGCAAATTTCGCTGCGCAGACTCTACGCAGATTAAGTGTGACAATGTCTACGCAGATTCTGTGCAGAATAATCTAACCGTCTGTGCAGATTCTATACTGAATCATTATTAGGGGATACCTCTTCAAAGTACGTCGTCGTACACCCCATGTTCATTACGATGGGTAAAGAAGTGGCATAATAACCCTTCCTGGAGTAGGGGAGTGAAAAATAAAGGTGAAAAGGAGTTTAGGGTAGAAATAGGTAAGAAAACGACCTCAATCGTACCGTATTACCCCAATTTCTGCCGCCTGCAGAGTATCCCTAACAATCGATATCTAAGAGGTATATATATTTTCGATAAAACAGATATCAAGTTGATATACCAATCTCGATATAGTTCGCCACTAGGGAGGTAGAAAAATAGATAAGGGTTGGGCTAATCGGGCCGTTGCTCGTCGGTGGGAGGACCGCACGTGCTCCGGCGTCATTAATCATCGACATAAAAGTGATTAACGACTAATACAAGGGGTTTTTGATCATTCAATTCTGCTGCAGCAGAACACGCCCAGCAAAGGACACCAAACCAGGCGCCGCACATACTTTAAATGAGCAAGCGCTTCCACTCAACAAAAATGGCCAAGATCAAAGTAAAAGTCTGCACCTACTGAAGAAACGTAAATTCTCCTAGCTATGTAGTTACATTTCTTCAAGAATCTACATTATTATGAAATGTAGGCCAATCACTAAAGTAATTATAAGATTATAAGATATAGTTTGATTCTTTGACTTGTATTTGATCATTTGTGTCTGCTGTTTATTATTTAAGACTGAGGACAACATGATAGCGCGAGACAAGATACAGTCATCCCTCATATCCATAGCCTTTTCCAGGAGCATGCCGATGTCCCCGTCTGCACTGTATGACACGGGGGAGCAGCCAAATAATGTCATTAGAAATCAACCATCCCGGTGGACAGCTGGGTTGTCAAGTGATGATTCAACTGGCGATCAAAGATTTTAGTAATTAATTAGTGACGGTGAAATAAGTTGTCATAGAATCCAATTTCTGTCGTCATTTGACTGAGCATATAATTGGATGCTTGTGGTAGCCTGGATCCTAAGATTACTAAATAACGCTGAACCTTTCGGCTTTAAGGTAGGTGTGCCGAGACCGCTGATATTTGTAATGGGAAACAAACAGCAAGCATATTCCATCTTGACTTATAAGCCCAGGCTACGAAACAACCATTACTAAGTGTCTTCTACCGGATCGCTTGCACTAGCTCAGACGAAAGTTCTGGCATTGGTAGCAAAATAGAGGAAAAGTTAGAGTGAGGAGAAATAATTCTGAAAACTGCAGAAATCAAAATCGAAAAATGAATTGCTCGTTTTTGTGGAAACATCCGCGGAAATTGACGGTCTGCAATATGACGACTTTGTTTACGACTACGTCCACCATGTGCTCCACAACAAGGTTAGAGGACGACGTTGACTTGTGCATGGTTGAGTTTATAGTAAATGTGGATTTGCACAGCGTCTGCCGCAAGCTCCCTCCTCCTTCATCCACCCCTCCCCTCCTCCGCCTCCTCCTGTAATACGAAACTTAAAACAAACACGTTGTTAGAATGTTGCCAGCAGAAAATACATTTTACAAAATATTGTTTATTCAAAGTACGAAACTGCAAAGCCGTTAACTATTTAATGAATAACAAGCATCCGCATCAAATGTGGAGGTATGGATTGAGTTGGTTGTCAGTGATGAGCTCGGTCTCACATTGCTATTGTTACTTTCAAGCACGAACATGTCAGGGCTCTTTGATGACTTTCGTACCTACGGTTCAGTTCAGTTCAGTTTATTGAGGTAAATAAGCGTGAGCGTTTGAGTACCCTATTTGCAATGTAACATCTAAGGACAGCCTCCGATTTTCCAGCTTTGCCTACTAAATGAGCTGTAATAACTAGAGATTTCGGAGATTGGCCGTTGTAGCAAATTAAGAAAGCACCCTTAATGGTATGGTCAAATACTTTCACAATGCAAAATGCATGCAAGAGATCCCCGCGCGGATGCCTATAACTCAAAGTGAAGACGTTCAGATTTTTAAGACGGAGTGCGTATGAAAATGAAATTCAGCTGCAAGCCGTTTTTATGACTACTCACCTGACCCTTTTAAGGTTATCATGATCTTGAACTGCCCACTGTCTCCAGGCCTTAATTCAGTATTCCAAGTGCGGCTGCAAGAATGATCCAACAATTCTTGAGAAGACGTCTTCGTCCAAATTCGTAAACGTACGCTTGATGGCGCACAATACTGATGGTGCAGGATTCGTCACTCTCGAACAACGAGCGGATGGTTTTGCGGAGATCGACGTCAGCACACAAAAATCCTATCAGGCCTTGAAGGTTCGTAGAGCCAAACCGCTAGAAAGTAACTTAATTTACTAGCAAATCTGTCAGGGTTAAATAGGCGAAGCATAGTATAAGTATACGCGTTGAATTTCTTAAGAACACACCTCCAAAAAATTTATATTGGTCTATGGTCTACCTCTATCACCAGGGTTCTGGATTACATTTCACTTGTTCATGTAATCGGCAAGCATTGCTGCTTCCCAATTCAAAGCTCCTTTGCAACTGTCCGCTTTACTTAGAAGCAAATGGGCATAAGTAATCAACCATGGAGAGCACCATCTCCGAACAGAGCAAACAACATTATGCCGATCCGCGAAGAAGTTTTCGATATACTTGAGGAAGTTAATTCTAGCCAATATGTTTAAGGGTCCAGTAATACTACTAATAATAATAATTTTATTTAATGCCAGTTTACAGGCGTTATCCGGGTAGAGTTAAACAAAAATCCGGCCAGCAGTTAAAAAAAATCCTGTGGAAAAGGAATAAAAATATAGTTGATGGTGGCTTTCATGGTCTTGAGGTTTCAGGAGAAAAAAACTGCTGGCGACAAAATTTTGACCGTCAAGAAGGGAAGGGGTGCACGGTACTGGAAATTATCAGACGTCAATTACTTTCACGAATTTGGGGATAGTCAAAGTAGAGGCGCCGAAGAAGAGCTGTCACTGATGGTCAAAGAAATTGTCCCTGGTGAGACCGGCCATAGTGTCCAGAGACCACAAACGCCATCGCTACGGTACAGTCGATCAGTGGATTCAGTACCCTCAATTTGGGGGAGCTTTTCTGAATGCAAAAATCGAGAAATAGTTCTCTAAAATAAAGGATAATTTTGCAGAGTTTTCACACTCATGGGTAGTTTATTCCAAATAGCAATTGCATTTACAGAATAGAACCGACGATATTTAACAGTACGTGCCAGAGGCAGAAATAAAAAGACCTCACGGTGACTGTTACGTCGTGGGTGTATATGATGTCTTAAAGAGGTGAGTGGGTTAAATATGTGATTATATAAGAGTTTAAATAGCAAAAATAGTTATTTTTGTAATCTACGGAACCACAAAGGATCAAGGCCCGTAAGCCGGCAACGTTCTTGGTAAGACGAATGTCGGTGTTCTGGAGTTAAAGCTCTCTTGGGAAAAAAGTGTTGAACGGATTCTATTTTCTTCCGCTCAGTAGCACGCATAAGGCTAAATGAAAACGAACAGTATTCCAGACCAGGTCTAACGTACATGTTGAAAAGGCGCATTCTAATGTCCCCAGTTTTAAAATTTCAGAGGATAAACCCGGTCGTTCTGCGTGCTTTGGAGACTATCGAGGCACAGTGCTCCGAGAGATTGAGACTCTTGGAGTATGATATGCCCAGATCTTTTATAACCCTGGGCACATATATGGAGTGACCTTCAATGTTTAGTTGAAGTTGGTGGCCGTCGCCAACCACCATGACTGAGCATTTATGTCAATAAAGAGCGAATTGCCATTTGCGGCACCACTGGGCGAAAGCCTGTAGATCGCTCTTAAGGAGCTCAAGCACGATGTCACGATCTGCCGGCTGATATCGATATGCAACTTTGAGATCATCGGCATACATGAAAGGCTTACCATTCTGAAATAAATCGGGTACATCATTAACGAAAAGGCAAAATAAAAGCGGGTCGAGTACACTACCCCGAATGACTCCACTCCTCACACGTCTGGGGTTGTAGATAGCATTGGAAAACTTAACTCGTTGTGTACGAGTGCCCAGGTAAAAGGTTATAAAATTTAAATTTTTGCCACCTATTCCGAAAGAGGGTAGTTTCAAGAGAAGGAGAGCATGGTCAACACGATCAAAAGCTTTAGTGAAATCGAAATATACTGTGTAAAGTGCAAAACCATTTTCCTTTGATTGGAGAACATAGTCCAAGAAAGAGAGTTGACAGGTGTTACAAGATCGAGCTTTGAGGAATCCATGATGACCAGCACTCAGCAAGTTATTCACTGTTAAGTGACACATCATCTTATCCTTGATCAATGTCTCTAAGATCTTCGAATCTGCGGGGAGGGTGTTTATTGGCCGAAAGTCATCAGATGTTGTAGATTTGCCGTGCTTAGGAATGGGCAAAATGTGTGATTTCTTCCTCAAGGTAGGACAAGTTTCCCATTCAAGAGCAAGATTAAATATCTTGCATAAGAGGGATGGGAAAATCGTATTTGCATCGATTTTTAAAATGCTTACTGGGACACCATCAGGTCCTGGACTATAAGATCGACGAAAACCGAATCGCAGCAGTCACATCTTACATAGTGAAAGTTATAGTTTCAAGGACTGCCCCAGTCAGTGCCTGGATGGTCGCAAGCGGAGTGGTCGAGAATTCAATTAAAGTTTTGGACAGGAAATCATTGAAGCTATCCGCGGTTAACTGGGCATCAACTATGGGATTTCCGGAAGCGTCTCGTAGGGTGGGATGCTACGTCTTCCTGTGAGTTCGTATTTTTCTAGAGAAAATTCTTGAGATATTTAACGAATGTTTTTCGCTAAACTGTACCTCTTCGGATAGCAGTTTTTCTTCAGACTATCTCTTAGCCCGCTCAAAAATATCACAAATCAATGGCAGGACAGAAACTTCGTTCTGAAGATGGAATCGACGAGAAAGTCTGCGCGATCTTCGGCCAAAGGGTAAGGGTAGGAAAACCTCATCCCCAACATTAATAATTTTCTTACGTGGGACACAACGAGAAATAAGCGAATCCAGTATTTCGTACAGTTTTGCAGGGCAAATATTTACATCCGAACTAAGGAGGAAATCAGTCCAGTCTTAGGAATTAAGGTCTGTTAATAATTCGGTTGAGTGAGTTGATCGGAAATCGCGGGAAATTTATACTTTGGGGACAACGCTTTGTCGGCCTCGAATTCCAATGCTGAAACAACTATATCATGGTCTGAGCCCCCGAGTGGGCCAAAAGATGACAATGACGAAGTCATGCACCCTCTACAGAAAATCTGGTCAAATATGCTTGATCCTCGGGTGGGAAAATCGACAACCTGAGTCCACATCCCAACATTCACAGCCTCAGGAATGTCTTCGAACTTTCTGGGGCATGAAGGCTTAGACCAGTGGACTTCAGCGAGATTAAAGTCACCCGCAACAAATTGATACTTAAAGCTTAAGTCGGCCGCAGCATGAAATGCCTGTGAGAGTAAACGATCAAAATTGTTGTTGGCGTTGGGAGGGCGATAGATGCAGCTAACGAGTAAGGCGAACTTTTTTTATTACAACTTGGAGCCAGCAGCTGCCTTCTACTGCGGAAAAATGCGGGAGGTTAAGCGGCAAAAATGCAAGTTCATATTAACTTAACTGTGAAAAACTCGGCGCCTCGGTGGGATTCGACCCAAATGTGATAAAACTCGAGTCGTCCGTTGGGGCCTCGTAGCTCAGCTGGTTAGAGCGTTGGCTGTACTGAAGCCTGCCCCTTAATGCGTGGGTTCGAATCCCACCGAGGCGCCGAGTTTTTCACAGTTGGGTCAATATGAATTATTCAAAATCTGCCAAAATACCTATGAAAAATGCAAGTGTTTGCTTAACGTAGACGCAGCTGTCTCCACCACGGCTATCTTGGCGATCATTTCGAATGCAATTATAGCCTAGAAGAGAGAGTTCGGAGTCAGCTACGGAGGCTGATGCCCATGTCTCAGTTACTAAAACAATATCTGGACAATGGACGTACACCAGAGTCTGAAGCAAAGGCATCTAATTAAGCAAGGATCCGGACCGCGTACCTGTCATAGCGAACTCCGGTCCAACTCCGGAGACATAGAAGCAGGTTTGTCGCGCAGGAACATTATTTTCATAACCCGCGACGACAGCTCGAAAGAAAGTTTTGAACCGTTTTGAACTGCTCAAATTCACCCCTATTTGTCATCTCTACAGCTTTGCTGAGAATGCCTCTCACGGTTATTTCGATTTCACAAGTGCTTTGATTGTATCTACCACGCGTCACTTCTCTTGATATTTTCCTCTTTCGGCATAGGTTACAAACTTCTGAATTTTATATCCTCTTACCTGGGCGCTCGTACACAACGAGTCAGGATTTCGAATGCTATCTCCAACCCCACATGTGTGAGGATTTGATTCACTCAGGGTAGTGTACTCGATCCGCTTTCATTTTGCCTTTCCGTTAATATTATAGCAGAATTATTTCAGAATTGTAGGCCCTTCATGAATGCCGATGATCTGAATGTTGCATACAGGTATAAGCCGCAGATCGTGACATCGTGCTTGAGCTCCTAAAGAGCGACCTACAGGTCTTTGCCCAGTGGTGCCTCGCATGACGCCTGTCTCTTTCTTGGCATAAGTGCTCGGTCACGGTGGTTGACGACGACCATCAATTCAATTCAATTTAATTATTTTTATTAAAGACCCGTCGGGGTCCCATCAAAGCAAGTAAAAATAAATTTACATGCGAATTTTAGACGAGGTAGGCAAAATCAACCTCAACTAAGTATTGACGGCCACGTCATAAATGTGCCCGCGTTTATTGAGGATTTAGGTGTATCATACACCAAGAGACATAATCTTTCAGATCGATGTGCTTTGATGGTCTTCAAAGAATGCAGAACGACCGGGTTTATCCTGCAAGACTTTACAAATAGCGATATCAGAATGCGCCTTTGCAAAATGAACCTCGGACCTGATCTGGAATATTGATCGCTTTTGATTAGCCTCATGCGTGCTGTTGAGCGGATGAAAGTAGATTCCGTCCAACGCTTTATTTACCAAGAGACTTTAACTCCGGAACGCTGGAATTCGTCTTACCAACAACGTTGCGTTCTTACGGGAACGTCAAGGTCAAGCCGCTGGTTTTAAATTTGAAGATAAGTGGAGGATATTATTTTTAGTGGTTTTTCTGTGAGATCTAACGATTTTAGTACCTGTTTTTTTGTTTGAATTTCCTTAAATACAGGCCTTTTCTCTAAGAACTGCCCGCTGCCATCTCCTTTCGAGTTTTGCTAGTCTATGCCCGTTGTTCACCAATCGCACTTTGCAATTCTCATTTTGTGCATCCGATTTCTCTCTAACTGTTGTAATTTATTTTTACATCGTTAGCGCCTAGCTGAAATTCAGTCAACTTGTATGCCAGAAGTTTTCTTAATCACAAATTGCCTCGAGACAAGATGAGACCAAAAGTCACTGGTCGACGTAAGCTCTCGGCTCTTGTAAGTAAACATGGCCTAACTAAACGTAAGTCAGAAGCTTTACCTAAATCTAAGTCAGATGATATTTCTAGTCAGTCGTCACCCGTTGTAATTGGTCGGCAGCTTTATCTGTCTGCACTTGACCACTGCAATGAATTTATGCTAAAGTTTGGGTCTTTGCTGACAATTCTTGGACATTTATTCGACGGGAACATCTCCGATATTCCCTCTGAAGAATGTAGGCGTCTCGACTCACTTGTTCACCTGATCGCCAGTGAATCTAGTGATAGACAGAAGCGTTCTTACAACTTTCTGCTAAAAATATTCATCGATCTGCCCGGCCAATTGATGTTGCGACTAATTTACTGTATTCATGTGGTTTCAACTATAAAATAGCCGATACCAAACGCTTGACATTCCGTAGTACAAATCCACCCATCTTAGTCAAATTGTTTTCATCAATCGAAGTTGACACAATCTTTGCCCATCGAGAGCGTGTCACTGCGTACCTAGAAAAGGCAAAATATTTCCTTTGTCATGATCTTACTCCTATGGAGCGTAGAATCGGGTCTCTATTCTCACGTAAACTCACTGCTTCTCAGTCTAATGCTCCCCAACTCGGTCATAATACAAGTGGCCGTAAGGATTCAGCTTGTCCTACTCATGCGACATCTGACTCCCTCCTTCCTCTTTCTCCTATATCTCCATCTCACTCAAGCCACTTGACGCTTTTGCCTGCTACTAAACTAGCTGCA
>CACRXP010000237.1:348370-385103 GCA_902702965.1 Spirometra erinaceieuropaei | reverse complement strand
AGCAGAAAGTTGTAAGAACGCTTCTGTCTATCACTAGATTCACTGGCGATCAGGTGAACAAGTGAGTCGAGACGCCTACATTCTTCAGAGGGAATATCGGAGATGTTCCCGTCGAATAAATGTCCAAGAATTGTCAGCAAAGTGCCAGAATTTAGCATAAAGTCATTGCAGTGGGCAAGCGCAGACAGATAAAGCTGCCGACCAATTACAACGGGTGACGACTGACTAGTAATATCATCTGACTTAGATTTAGGTAAAGCTTCTGACTTACGTTTAGTTAGGCCATGCTTAATTACAGAAGCCGAGAGCTTACGTCAACCACTGACATTTGGTCTCATCTTGTCTCGAGGCAACTTGTGATGAAGAAAACTTCTGGCAGACATGTTGACAAGTTGACAGGTTCGAAATTGCGATGAGGGTGTTTATTGGCCGAAAGTCGTCAGATGATGTAGATTTGCCGTGCTTAGGAATGGGTAAAATGTGTGATTCCTTCCAAATGGTCAGAAAATTTTCACTTTCAAGTGCAAAATGAAATAACTTGCACAAGAGGGATGGGAAAATTGTATTTGCATCGGCTTTTAAAATGCTTACTGGGACACCGTCATGTCCTGCATTATATGATTGTCGAAAACCGAATCGCAGCAGTCGCATCCCTCAGAGTGAAAGTTATAGTTTCAAGAACTGCCCCGGTCAATTCCTGGATGGTCGCAAGCGGAGTGGTCGAGTCTTAAATAAACGTTTTGGACAGGAAATCATTAGAGCTATCAACGATTAACTGGGCATCAACTATGGGATTTCCGGCAGCGTCTCGTGAGGATGGGATGCTGCGTCTTCCTGTGAGTTCGTATATTTCTAGAGAAAAGTTTCGAGACACTTAACGAATGGCTTTCGGTAAACTGGACCTCTTCGGCTAGCTGTTTTTCTTCAGACAATCTATTAGCCCGCTCAGAAATATCACAAATCATGGGCAGGACAGAAACTTCGTTCTGAACTATTACTAAGATGCACATTAAATGTGCAGTTCCTGTTCGACAACCAACTCTATAGACAAGTAGACGGCGTTGCTATGGGCTCACCCCTTGGACCTCTCCTAGCCGATGTCTTCATGGGAAAATTGGAGAGATTCCATCTAAGCGAACAGATCGATAAGCTTAAACATTGCGGTCGCTATGTTGACGATATCTTTGCCATTGCCACTGCAGAAACCGATGTGGCAACCCTCTTAGATGCGGCAAATCAGGTACATCCGTCGATCAAATTCACGCTGGAGATGGAAACGGCCGGTTCGCGCCCTTTCTTAGATGTTCTTCTCAGCAGGAGACCTGACGGGAGTGTCCGAAGAAGCGTCTATCGGAAGAAAACCTGGTCTGAACAATACACGAACTTCGCCAGTTTCGTATCCCTCCAACAAAAACGAAATCTAGTCCGATGTTTGGCACAAAGGGCTAGAAAAATTTGCTCAACAGATAGCATCGAGGAGGAGCTCAGAAAAATCCAGGACTTCCTTCGCGAAAACGGATATCCTGAAAGGTTTATTGAAAAGAATATTGCTGAACGACCGATCAAACCCGCCACACCGACCGCCGAAAAGAAGACTTTATTCCTCAAGGTCCCTTTCCAAGGGGACGCTGAGAGTGAACTCCTAAGGAGACGCCTTGATCAAGCTGTCTCGCGAACCTTCCCAGCAGCAAGGGTTCAAATAGCATTCTCCACTAACCCGATTTTACGTGGAGAAGGGAAGGATAAGTTGCCACCGCAGACCACCTCAATGTGCATATATTCCTTCACTTGCTCCTGTGGAGCAGGTTATATTGGTCGCACGAGTAGGCGCTTATCCAAGAGAATACGCGAACACCTTCCCGCATGGCTGGCAAAAAGGTGAAACTAGGAGAATAGACAGCGCCATTCTCGCGCATGTTGTCGATTCCGGACATCGCGTGGACCCCAACAAAGCATTTCGTGTAATTTATAAGGTCCCATCGAGCTACCCTAAGCTACTAGGCCAGCGCCTGTTAGCGACAGCGGAAGCAGCCGCCATTAGGCTACGAAAGCCAATCTTATGCGCGCAGAAGAACCACGTTCAGGCTCCGCGCCTACAGTGGTCGAAGGTCGACTAACGCTGCTACAATTCGCGCCTTTCCGCTCTCACCCCGCCCCTGACAATTACTGCTATTACCCACCCCCCCCCCACATTCCCACACCCCGCCCGTGTTTTAAGTAGAACTTTTATCGATTTTTCTTATCGCTGACGTGTTTTCTTCTACCCCGTTCTCATATAACTGTACTGGCCCGACGAGAATTTATCGAAAGCTACGTATGCTCGCCACCTCGTCTTCTGATTACTGCTATGGGAATTTTCGCAACTCTGAAAAATTTATACTTTGGGGACAACGCTTTGTCGGCCTTGAATCCGAACGTTGAAACAACTATGTCATGGTCTGAGACCCCGAGTGTGCCAAAAGATGACACTGACGATGGCATGTAACCTCTACAAAAAATTAGGTCAAGTATGCTTGATCGTCGGGTGGGAAAATATACAACCTGAGTCCACATTCCAACATCCACAGCCTCAAGATAGTCTTCGAACTTTCTGGGGCCTGAAGGCGGAGACTAGTGAACTTCAGGGATATTAAAGTCGCCCGCAACCAATTGATACTTAAAGCTTAAGTCGGCCGCAGCATGAAATGCCTGTGAGAGTAAACGATCGAAATTGTCGTTGGCGTTGGGTGGGCGATAGATGCAGCTAACAAGTAAGGCGAACTTATTTTTTAGTACAACTTGTAGCCAGCAGCTGTCTTCTACTGCGGAAAAATGCGGGAGGTCAAGCGGCAGAAATGTAAGTGTTTGCTTAACGTTAACGCAGCTGCCGCCACCACGGCTATCTTGGCGATCATTTCGAATTCAATTATAGCCTAGAAGAGAGAGTTTGGAGTCAGCTACGGAGGCTGATGCCCATGTCTCAGTTACTAAAACAAAATCTGGACAATGGACGTACACCAGAGTCTGAAGCAAAGGCGTCTTATTAAGCAAGGATCTGGCATTTAAAACAAAAGGTTTGAGGAGAAAGGCTGTTTGTTTCTGAGGGAGGTGGGCCTCGTCGTCCAGTGCTTGGCTGCCCACGGAGCAAACGGTCCGGATGTAACCATCCGGTTCTGCAAATATTTTGTGGCATCAAAATATTCTGAAGTGGATAAAAAGGTGTAGGATTTGGGGGAGGGAATGACGGGAATGACTCAAGCCACAACTTTGTAGGAACAAATGCGCTCCCTCCATAGCAGATACGTGGCTCGGAATGTTCCGCAGTACGTAATTATGCATGCGTTTAATTCTCTCCTACCTTTTAGAACTTATTACCGCAATAAATTTAAAAGCTTGTTCAATTACTATTTCAGAAGTACTGTTTATGTCGCCATATATCAACTGATCAAGTATTTCGTCGGCTGATGGCCTGCTACGACTAGCAGAGGCGTATTTTTGGACGACTGAAGGGTCGAGAGGTTCTACATGTATTAAAGGGATTTGTGAGCTAACCTTATCTGCAGAAGGCGAAGAACATATGCTGGCAACTGCTATGTCTTCGGTAACGATTCCAGCACCCGGAGACAGTGGAGAGGCAGCAAGCTTTCGTATTTTAACACGTGCTCTGCGAGACATTACAGACAAGATATGTTTTTCGTTACAGTAAAAGAGCAAAACGTTGCTAGCGTACAGAACTACGCACTGAACAGCAAGTACTATTGTTATTTTACTACGAAAATTAGTAAGACTCGAATCACTACAATGGTTTTTTTTACAAAATACGACTATTTTGCCAGACTGTCAAACAAAACTTGAAATAATTATACCTTATATTGAAAGGCGACTTTTAAAATGGACTCAAGTAAAAAAAACATGCATAAGTTGCTTAAGAATATCCAAGTAAATGCAAAGCTTCACTTATCTTTGAAATTGAGCCGCGCGCCTTGAACTTGACCTCCGCGGAAGGCATGTAAGAGATCCCCGCGAAGTTGCCTGTAACTCAAAGGAAAGAGGTTCAGATTTACTAGGTGGGTTGCATAAGCAAAGGAGCTTTGACCCATAACAATATTCGTGGCTCTCCTCGGGACTATTTCGAGGCAGATTTGGACTTGAACCGTTCACGGCCTCAGAGCTTGTATGCCGTATTCCAGATGCGGCCGTACGAATGTTCCGAATGTCTTTGAGAAAGCATCTTCATCAAAGTCCAAAAATGCACGCTGGTTGGCGTACAGCGCGGACATTGCGCCTTTTGCCACTCTCGAACAATGGGCGGATGGCTTTAGAGAACTCGTAATCAGCACACCGAGGTCCTTTTGGGCTTCGACCTCCTGTAGGGATGCACTGCCTAGAAAGTAGTCTCTTGTGCTGACGGATATGGCTGTGTTGCCTAGGCGAAGTATGCTACATTTGCCAATGTTGAACCGCAGGAGCCAACGGTTTGACAACTCCTCCAACCGATTCAGATTCATCTGCAGTCTGTCTTCATCGGAAGGACCCAGAATTACACACCATATCTTCTTTTCATCGGCAAACATTGCTAAATCACAGTCTAAAGCTCTTGCGGCATCGTCCACGTAGATAAGAAACAAAATGGGTCCCAGTACTGAACCCTGTAGGACACCACTCTTGACTACAGCAGGATCGGATTTTCCCCGTCCGATGCACACAACCTGGTGTCAACCCAAAAGGAAGTTTTCGATCCATTCAAGGAAGTTGCCAATGATCCCTATTTTTAGTTTATGTAAGAGCCTCTGTGACACAGTGTGGAACGCCTTCTGGAAGTCGATGAAGGCTATGTGGACCGCGTGCCTGTCGTCGAGAGCTCGGGTACAACTGTGGAGAGATTGCAGCAAGTTTGTCGTGCAGGATCTTCCTTTCCGGAACCCATGTTGGCAGGCCGATAACTTCCAGCAATTGCATCAGTCCAGTCTGTACGGTATGTTCCATAACTTTGCAGAGAATGCATGCCGAGTTTATGGGCCTGTAATTTGTCCTCGACGCCCTTCTACCTCCTTTGAGTAGCGGAGTAATATGCGTAAGCTTCCAATCGATAAGCAGTGTTTCAATGTCTAATTACGTTTAAAGTAGCATCGACAAAGGCATAGTTTAGATAAGGAGCATACCAATATCTCCTACTCAGATAGATGTAACCTAAAATTTTTATGGGTTCGAAGACTAGAAGCGGGCTTCTGTCTCCTCTTTCGCATTAATCATAGTTCAAATTTTCCTCGGATTTCAGCACTTACCCCTAGTAATCGCCCATACAATCTTCGCCATTCGTCCGTGATTATACCTCCTCCAGCGTCCTCCACCTCTAAGCGCTCTCTTTTTTCGCTTCCAGATATACTTTCCTGTGGAATAACCTTCCAATAAATATAAGATCTTCAGAAAATCTACACACCTTTAAGAGTAGGCTACGCCTTTATCTGAATACTGACTCAATAAAACTTTAATTTTCCTCATTCCTCCCAGACAATATTTTCTATGACACTGAGAAATGGCCACCGGGAATTTAGCATGCCGTCACTAAATTTCCGTATCTGTTCACATTTCCTTCCTCTGTGAGTAGTCTCGCTTCCTAAGATCCCTCACCAGAAATGTTAATTTTTCCAATTTTTCAGTTCATGCATCGTGCCCTCACAGAATGCGCTCCATCGATGCTCTTGGCGAAACCTTCTGTATTCGCCATATACTAGTAGTCTGGTCGCATCTCCCTTGCTCCATCCTCGGATGGACTCGGATGAATGTAACCGACCACATCTGGGTTCCTATGCCCTCGAGACTGGTTTTCAATTTCGCCACTTATTTGCCTTATTTAAGGCCACATACAGGCCAGTCCTGACCGACCCGCCTACTTAACCCTTCACAAAATCCGTTATATAATGCCATATACAGCTGACATTTATTTCGCCCCTGACGATGTCCGATTATAATCCATTCTATACCGCCACATGCAGGCCAGTCCTGACCGCATTTTTCTGTTTCGGTTGTTTTCGAGGAGTTTTTTTCTCCTGTAAAATAATCCATTCATTCTCTAACTTTCATGTGGAGTTTTTTTACCCCTCGCTTATCATTTTTCTTAACGGCCTTCTAATTCAAAACCCATGTATTTCACTTTGTACAGATTTTGCCTACCTCGTCTAAAATAAGCATGTAAATTTATTTTTACTTGCTTTGATGGGACCCCAATGGGTCTTTAATAAAAAATAATAATCATTATTATAGAAGGCTCACTGGCAAGTTCCTTGAGAAACTTGGGTGGAATCTCGTCTGGTGCTGGCGACTACGATTTGTTCAATGCCTCTAATTCTCTTCGGACAACGCCTTCTCAGAAGAGTATATCACTGACGCATGGGGTCGGCAGTTCTTCTGTGGAGGGAGGAAGGAACCGTGCCTCGTTTGTGTAGACCGATTGGAAGATCCGTGAAAAATACGCAGCTTTATCCCTACTACCAGCTGTTATGTATGCAAAAAGGTAGCGGTGTAGGCAGCAATGAAGACATGTTCGTTAGGCTGCGTCGCCAATGTTATGTATGCAAAACAGAAGGCTAATTGGAAATAGGACGTGTACTGAGTACGATAGACAGCACAAATGAGGAGGCTTGTGGAAACGGCCGGGTATATGGCAAGGGGGACTGTCATAGGCTGATGGGTGGCCAATCAGCACAAAGACGGTGTGAACAGGGGGGCCATTACCTTGATCGTTCGCTTGTCACGCGTTTGTGGCATGATGTCCTGACGGCCCGGGCAGGATACGCTGCACCAGCAATCTCAACGCAATCAGGGAATGGGATGTCAGTTCCTTGTACTTTGTCTGAGGTAGCTGTAAAGGAATTCTGGGTTCTGCGTTGCATTTTAGCAGTTTCTTCTCGAATTTCCGCTGCATTTTTATACTCACTTTTCTTAGTTTTTGTCCTCTATGTCTTGTAGGTATTGAAATATACAACTTCTTCAGTGACGGAGTATTTTCTGCACACTTTGTGCTTCCTGTTGATTTCTTTCTTTAGATTGCTATTTAGCCACCCTGTGTGTTTGTTCAGTCTTACACTAGTCAGTGGACAGTGGTTGTTGATGAGCTGCAGAAAAACATTCTTGAACAACTCCCAGTCATCGTTGGCATTTCCCGTAAACAACGAGCCCCGGCTAAGTCTGCCCTCATCTGATTGAAGTCGCCTCGCCAAACATTCCGTCTTTTGTGGTCTGGAGCATGCGAAATGGACAATAACGAATACTCTCACATAAGCACTGCTTGATCACTTCGGCCAAGGGGCGGCATGGAGGCGATCTCGTCTAGGCTGTCTGGTGTTTTCGTAAAAACCAGATCCAGGCTGTTTGTCCTTTATCCTTCACGTGTTCTCATTGGGAGCATTACATGTTGTGTGAGGGACGCTTTTAATGTTTTGTTCAGCAGACGGCAATTGAATGCCGATTTTGGACCTGACGCTTGGAGGGTATTCCAGTTTGTTCCTGTTGCGTTGAAGTCGCCCATGATCATGATGTTAGGTCGACTGGAAAATTTCTCCAACTGCTCCAATATTTGAGGGTCGGTGATTTGGTCTGTCATAGGTTGTTGGTAGAAAGTTAGGACAGCAAGACACGGGGACCCGGCAGCCTTGATGGTATACCAAATAGCTTCCGTGCCGCACACAAACTTACTGGTGTTTTCCGACACTGCAAGGCCTTCATTCACATAGAAAAACCATGAAAACCACCATCAACTATATTTTTATTCATTGATATTTTATTGTTTAGTATTTATTTATTTATTTATTATTCCTTTTCCACAGGAGTTTTTTTCACTGCCGGCGGGATTTGTGTTTAACGCTTCCTTGAAAATGCCTTAAAATGGCATTAAATAAATTTATTATTATTATACCACCATCCTGACGATGTCCCCTGTCCCTCCGATATTATGAAATGTGTTAATGCGGCACCTTGGAGAAAACAATTTGCAGAATGTGCATAAATATCATTTTAAAAGGGTTGATCCTGTCCTACCAACCGTCATACATGCATAGTGATCAGAATGGAATCCACAGAAATGGGTTTGAAAATAAACGCAGCGTACATTGACTTCAGAGAGATCTTTGACAGTCTTCCAAACAGAGGACTGATATTCAAGTAACACCGAGTAGACAAGCATATGAATGTACTGAAATAGCTGACTGACCTTCTCATGGACAGATCTTAGCATATTTATATTACTGGCGTTATGTCGGAGTAGGCATTTTTTCATATTGACATTCCACAGGCTAGCGTTCTGGATCCATGTCTGTTTTAATTGTATGCGGACGCCTGCATGGATTACCTGAACTGTGAGCGCCTAATGTTTACCTTTGATCTAAACTTGTGGAAATCATAAGAAAAAGAATGTTTCACTGAAACTGTCAGTTAGCTCGCAGCGTTTGCAATTATGATGTGCCAAATGGACTTTTGAACTAAAATTTAACCAATGCCATATCATTTGATTACGAACTAGCAGCAGGAGGCCGTTGCAATTTGAAGAGGACTACTTCATCGAGACCACCAACTCGAACCAGCCAACGAGTCAAGAGACCTCGGTTGACATAAAATCTCAAACCTACGTCTCATTGCGCCAAGTTATCAAAGAGGGCTATGGGTGTACAAGGCGCGGTCGAGCGTTTGGAGCATTTGTTCGGCAAATGTTCGAATATTGTTTTTAGGCGTGACGCCCCTAAACGAAACACGACCATACTCTTTTGGAAAGCGTACAATAGAGAACAGAAAAATATGGTCGGCGGATTAAGACGTTTACATTATGAAAGACGACTCTAAAGGCAAAAAATATATCCTATCTTTTATGGCCAATACTCATGCTTGCGTTTAATTCATCTTGCTCGAGAAAACGAAAGAGAGCTTCAAACACCCTTCTCGCCGTGCAAAATTGGCTGCGGTTCCCAGAGAAAGCACCCGGGCTGAAATATATTAAGTAGAACCATTATAATATGGGAAATTGGACCTGAGTTTCAAGGGTGGATCTCGATCCCTCATGGTTATTTCTTATTTCGGAACATGAATGTGTTAAGGTTCCTTTTAAAGCTTTTCATCAACGGTAGTATCACAGCATCTGCGAAGAGTATAGTCCATGTTTTGACCAGTCTGAGAGAGAAGGACTTCCGCACATCCAGTCCTGAATGATGAATTTGCAGTTTTAATAAATGAACTCGCAGTTCGCGTGTGGTTTCAAATTCGAAAATCCTCAAAGTCCGGGCCGAAACCAAATTACTTCACAATGTGGAATGCATGTAAGAGCACCCCGCGCAGTTAAAATATAACTAAATTAAAGAGGTTCTGAGATTCAGGCGGGTTGCATAATGAAAGGGACTATGGCCCTTACCCATTTTCATGACTCTTCTCTGGACTCTTTCAAGATTATTTTGATCTTGAAGTGCCAGTGGCCTCCAAGCTCGTATGCCGTATTCCAAGTGCGGCCGCACTAATGCTATGAACATCTTGCAGAAGTCGTCTTCAGCAGCCGTGCGGATGTTTAAACAGCCCTCCCTGAGCATGGCACCGTACACCTCGTCGCGGGGTGCGGGATAGAAAAGGATAGTATCATATGCATGCAGACCATGACACGCATATATGTGGTGACATTTAAGTCCGTTTTGTTTTAGTCAGTTGCAATACGCTTTTTAACTAACTTGGCACAAGTTGCAATGATACAAGGGACAAATACGTGCGCTTTTACCTACTGACGACTTGGTTCTTATTTACTAGTTTGTAACTGTTGGGATACTGATATCTTCTTTTCCCGGATAGCCTACTCACTGTGCCCAACCAATGGGTTTATCAATAACAGATGTACCACTCACGGGTGAAACAAACAACGACCCATGTTCCCATCTACGCCGTCCCATACCACAGACTGGTAGAGTGAGTCCGCCCATTCTGACAGCCTTCAATACTCGTCCTCTTCTAACCAGTAAGAGGAGAAAATGACTGGAACGAAGGACGGCGCTAGTCAGCAGAGAACTGGCGCAATACAAGGCGGACGTCACTGGTTTCGGCGAGACCTGCTTCTCTAACACGACCAACTGAAGAAATGGGTGCAGATCACGCCTCCTCTGGCGCTTCCGCTCAAAGGGAGAGTGACACGACGCCGGAGTCGCCTTGGCCATCCGCAACGACACCGTGGAACCCCTGACCTCTCCTCTGCAACGCGTCAGCAACCGTCTTATAACCCTGCGCCCTTCTCCTCGGTGGAACAAAGTTTCGACCATCACGAATGTCTACATCACCTTCCACTCTCTAACCGTCAGCCCCGACTATATGAAGAACAAATTCTAGTAGGGCCTGCACGACCTCCTAGCGACTACGCCGAAGGCGGGCGAGTTGACTGTGGTTGGTAATGGTAATGCACGCGTCGGTAGACTACGCTGACTGAAGAGGTATGTAAGGTCCTCATTGTCTTGGTGACTTCAAAGAGACAGGCTTTTTCCTGCGAACCTGCGAGAGCCCCGTCTTCTCGTCGCCTACATCTTCCGTCTTCCGACACAGAAGAAGACTAGTTGAATGCACTCCAGATCGCACCGTTGAAACCGGCCGGACTACGCTCTGGTTCGAATGCGAGATTGACGGGATATGCTGAGAAAGAAGACAATCTGTGACGGTGATGACTAGATCGACCATCTCCAAGATGGGGTTCCAACTGCGAACTCGCAATTGACGAGGTGTAATCCGAGCTACCTTCTGCTATTCTGTGAATAATTCTGACGATCGTTTAATGGGGCCGGGACTTGTACGTGGCGTGCAGACGGGTCCTCTAAACCTGTCGGACATTGGGCTCACAATTATCATCAGACAGAAGATCGGCTTGGACAGCGGACTTGTGTCCGGGAATAGGAGTCGACGGTCTCAGCGCAAATTTCTCATGTTAATGAATTCGACGCATATTGATCTATCATGATGCGCAAAAAGTCGTGGTTTGGGAGGCTGATGAGTGACGGAATAACTCAGTCCTCCTCCAATGAGAACGAGGCAGACTCTAACGACCGCTTCTTAATGTGGTTCTTATGCCACTCGTACTCGTTTCGGATCATATCCGTCCAACATTCTCTAAATAGTTGTATTTAATGCCAGTTGACAGGCACTGTCAAAGGAAGATAAAGCACCAATCGGAAAAAAGGAGAAAAAATTCCGCGAAGAAATATTTTGTAGTCTGGAGGGTTCAGGAGAAAAAACAGCTGTCCGTGAAAGAGCGTCATTCCAGGAAGGGATACAGGATCAAAAGCCTTGGTGAAATCGAAATAGATCCTGTAAAGTGCGAAACCACTGTTTCTAGAGTGGAGAAAATGATCAACAGAAGAGAGCTGACAGGTGTCGAAAGGCCGAGCTTTGAGAAGCCCAAACTTAGCAGCACTCAATAGGTTATTCTCTGTTAAGTGACACATCACCTAATCTTTGATCAATGTCTCTAAGATCTTCGAAACTGCAAAGAGGGTATTTATTGGCTGAAAGTCATCAAATGACGTAGATTGGCCGTGCTTGGAAATAGGCACAATTTGTGATTATTTCCACAAAATAGGACAGGTTTCACTTTCAAGTGCGGGATTAAACAGCTTGCATAGGAGGGATGGGAAAATTTCATTTGCATCGGCTTTTAAATGCTTACAGGGACAGTCACATCCCACAGAGTGAAAGTTATAGTTTCACGAACTGCCGCAGTCAATGCCTGGATGGTCGGAAGCGGAGCGGCCGAGTTCTTAATAAAAGTTTCCTAGAAGGAAGCACTAAAACTATCAGCGGTCAACTGGGTATCTGCTATAGGATTGCCAAGTGCGTCTTGGAGGATGGGATGCTGTGTTTTTACATGAACTTTTACATTTCGAGAAAATAGTTTGGCGACTTAACAGGCAGATTTCGGAAAAGTGCACCTCCTCCGCTAGTCGCCTTTCTTCAGATAGTCTCTTTGCTCGCTCAAAAATCCCACAATTCAAGGGCAGAACGAATACGGAATCTCAAACGGTTTGGTGGTGTGGAAATTTAAAAGCCCACTCAGCTTTTCTTGGCGAAACCAGAGGCATGGTGGCACGCCTGGTTGCGAGTTATAGCCGTGCCGGCCATATGCGCCTGGCCCTACCTTCGGCCCCTTCACTGTAACATAACATTGGGTCCCGGTGGGTGAGGAGTGCTGCAGATGCCACTCAAATCCACTATCCTTCCTGCCGCTTTAGTGTGAAGCACACGATAGACATCGTCGGGAACGACGACCGAACTGTTTCCGGTTGAATATTCTGAGGTGTGGCGTGTTTAAGTGGCGCATCTGACTACCGCGACTTTGTGGACGCATGCGTGTCTGAGCTCAATTTAACAGAGTGGATGTAGGTTAGCGCGTTTTGGACCATAGGAGGAAAGTTGAATGAAGTTGAAGCAGTGAGGACTTGAACAAGGACGATGGATATCGCAATGGTGGCTGTCAGTAATAGGAACAAAGAAATGGAGGATATACTAGAGGTTGCGAAGGACACACGAGTGATGCATTCTTAGCATCAGCCGGCGGGGGGGAGGGAGGGAGAAAAAAACTATCAGAATGGAGCTGGTGTCTGCATTGCCCTTGCAACAACTTAACATCCATGAGGTGATACATCAAGTTTGTTCGGGAGCTCCTTGTCGTCTACCTAGGGGACAGGGAATCTCTTATCCTCAAGCACCACAAGGCCCTCAACTTCGTTCTCAAATTTCAGTTCGACACTTCAAATATCTGATGACCGGACTACATTACCCAACTTATCACCGACATCCGCCACACACACCATGGGCTTAGAAACTCACTGTACTTGTAGCAATTCCGCTATTAGGACATCCCGACAGTTTGACCGCTGATTTCAACGATGTCCACAGCGTGCTCCACACCAGGGTAAGAACAGGTCCAGTGACTCACGTGTGAATTAGTTTATACTGATAGTAGACTTGCACAGCATCTACCGCACTTCCTTCCCCTCCCTCAACCAAGCCCAGTGTCATGACCAAGCCAAGAAGATCGGGGTAAGGCGGAAGTGTCCGACGCGTTCAGGATCGTTCCCTGGCGTGCCGCCACACCCGGCTAGAATGTCACAAAGTCCACACGGAGAAGACACTGCAGTCTGTCCTTCTGTCCGCCAGTCGATTAATTCATACAAACGCACACTGAGCTAGTTCCAAGGTCCGAGTCATCTCATCAAATGGCAACCATCCAAGTCACGGCTTTTAGCGAGCTGTAGTAGCCTCAAGCGCGTCAGATTGTTTGTGGAGAAGAATATTCGTTGAGGCCGCCGATCGCACCCTCTATTCTCATTCCCAGGCTGCAGCCAACGTGCGGACCGGTCCGATGCCTAGTGCGAGGGATGGGTGTAATGTCCGACCCAGTTACTAACCTCGTCTGCGCATACTGCATACACAACCTGGTCTCCGAACATAAGCACCAACATTTCACACGCAAAGCGATGGGCTGCATAGGACCTCACATGCGTCAGAGTGCAAGAGATCCTGCTAAGGAATCATTGCGGCCTGACATTCAGTCCGAAATTCGGTCACTCCCCACTAACACACACTGCGTTGACGGCGAGGTCTGCGTTTGATTGCCAGTTAACAACCTGCCAAGCCAAGGAATTTAGCGCGCGCGATAACCTCATGCCCGGATCCCACATGCAGCAGAGGAGCCACAAGAAAATGGAGCCGGAAACACACTTCGCACCTACTTGAGAGGTGTCAGTTATGTGTTTGCATCGTGTGATGCCGAGTGTAATTATGAGTTTTGTAAATGCTGTTTAGGAGAGAGGTTATGATAGGGCATAGCCACCGATGTTCTACCACGGGCATTTTAGAAGCGCATGCGATCTTAGGGATCCTTTGTCTCGTTCAAGGATTCCGCCCCGTACAAAACGTGAGTCACCGAGCGCCTAATTAGATGGAAAACCCATACTTTTTGAAGTTCTCGGTTTCGATGCCGTGTAATTGGTCATTTTGAAAGATGAAACATCTATCACAGCGTTTTGTTATACACAACCGACCGGAAATGCATGACCGTAATATTTGCGATACAACACTTTTATTACAGGCGCCTTCCCGGCGTATCTGCCGAAAGGTCCCGGTCAATCGAACTTAACACTTTGCGAGACACTGGCCTGTGGGATGTTCCAGTACCCAGATTTCCAGTACGACGACCGTGGACGAGACGGAATAACGACACAAGGACGGTGTCTACGGTAACCGAATGCCTGATGATTGTTCATATTTTTGGTTGCCAGAGCGAAAACGCCTTTTAGCCCTCGACAAACGGGCCACAATGAAAACGGCGAAATGCGCTTTGTCAGTGATCATAACAGATGATTCATTTTGTCTTTTCCAGTAAAAGGCAAATGACGATTCAGTTCAGGTGAACCACACAATCTGCGCGAGGACAGATTGCATTTCGGTCGAAATACGTCCTACTCCGACAGGCGGCTATTACTGAGGAACAGGGAAGGCGGACGTCAAACGTTTGGTCTGGCTCCGAATGTGCTCCGCTGGTACGCAACTACGTAGTGGAAAACGGGGGCGGATCCATCCAAAATAATGAACATCATTGATACAAATATTGGTCAATGCGCTAACTTTACTGATATAAAGATCCACAAACATTAGGCGTGCAGCAATTGTCTATCAGCGTACCAATGAATGTGGATAGAATTTGAGAGGCACTCACTGATTTAATTCCTTGCTGCATCGCACTGCGCCGTAGGCTCTAAGCTATAAATGACCTGCATACTACCGGTTGACTGACCACGCTTATAAGGCGAGCTAATATTGAACCATGCACGCCTAAAAAGTTCTCCGTAACTTGTCGCCTCAAAGAGAGTAGACTTGCGCGGCGTCTACCGCGCTTCCTCCTTCCCACGTGAACCCGGCGTCAAGACAGAGACAAGAAGACTGGAGACGATGAAGAGCTCGGTCGAACCCCCACCTTGACCCAGTCCTCCACACCCACTTGGCCACAAAAAACGCCAGATTAGGATTTTAACCAACAACAGAAAGGACGAGGATGATAAGTGGACAGCAACACAGGACCTATATACCCAAAGGGATCGTAAGAACATCTACAGCCATAAAACAATGTACCAGAGAACTACCAGCGCAGACCTGGCTGCGAGGGCCATGGTTTGCTGATTATGGGGCAGCAGGCACTCGCAAAACCTCGGCATTCAGATAGCCACCCTAAACGCTACCAAACATGAGTGCCAAGGGCAACCGCATTGGCCTCTATCGACGAACAGAATCAGAGTTAACTGCTGTAGCGGACAGTCATAATGGCTACGTCGCGCCTCTCGCTAACGCCTGCACCTACGTCCAAGCGACAGCCCGCTATAGCACGCACATCTGCCCGACCTCGAGTTGCCTCATTGCAATTCACTGTCTGCACCACACATTCGGTCGATTCTCTGCCTGCACCACACGAGGCCTGTCACTACCTTCGCGTGGTCTCGAAACCAATCAACGCAACTCCTATCGCGTCCCGCTTCTAACAACTTGGGATATGGCCTGAAGTTGTAGCGTACTGAGCGTACACCATCTTCGCATAGCCGGTACACTGCAAAGTTGGTTCCGGTTTAGTGGCAAAACTGGCCTAACAGGCGTTAGAAAACACTGCCGCACCGACAGCATTTAAACCCCACTTCGATTAAAACCTAGCCAACACCCCGTGATGACGGCCATCGTCATTTACAAACCCGGCGAATACCATCAGTGTGCGATGAAAGCCAAAAATGATGCTAGTGTGACCGCCGCAGGACAAACACTTGGTGGTCTACAACCTGGTAAGAAATGAGGAAAAGTCACTGTTTAGCAGAAAAAGTCTCGTTAAAAATAACTTGTCATGTCTACACAACGAAGTTGACAGGAAAGGCAATGAAAAAAAGTGAACAGTAATCTCCTCAACCACAGGTTGAACAGGAATTGTGATTGGCTTCCCACTAAGAAGGGGCCAGAAAAGCGACCATTTAGGGAGATTTAAGCGCACAAAAGACGCTGCGTGCAGCGCAAGGAGAGCGAGTAGCAGGGGCACACACAGGTCAACCACGCACCTTCTCCCTTCATCTCTCTCCAATAGGTCCTGACGCTCGCTGCCGAAAGTGGGGTGGTTGGAGGCAGACTCCACCAACGTGGAGGGCAGGCCAGGAAACGGGAGAAGAAAGAAAAGTTGCCGGTATAGACGGATTCACAGGCGTCAACCCAGGTTCCCGAACACACCCCGGCGGGTAGACCCTGCAGGTTCGCCATCACAGATCACAGTGAAACCACCGGTATACGTTCAGAGTGCTAGTTGCCTGGGGCACGCTGCTCATTTTTCACATTACCTTGCGTGCACACAATTTCAGCTAAACCTCTTCTTAGTAACTGCATTAGTGTCAGAATGGGGAGGGGGCAGAGTGTGAACCATGACACTCAGTTTATACACAGTCGACGATTCAGAAATTAGGAAGCAGACTTTGAAGAGAGCACTGCGTTCACCACTTGAGGAAATCACAAGTCATGCACTGCACGTCCAAGTTCTGGACGTCGAACAGGGGTCCCACGAAGACCACACGTAGCATCCAGACACGACTTTCGTCCAGACTCAGCACCTCTCATGACCAGATTTGCAATGGGAGGTGGAAAAACGCAGACGGAAGTTGGAATTCAACTTTGCTTAACGGCTGTAAAAGAAGGAAAAAAACTAGAGTATTAAGACGGCGACAAAGCAGGAACTGGCACACCCAACAGTGGCTTATGAGTGCTAAAACACAAAAGAAACAGGTTAAAGGCCTTGCAAATGGGAGTGCAGCTGAAAGCCAGCGCAAACTACCTGAATGAATTATTCGCCGGAGGAGTGGAGACTCAGTGTTGGCGCTAAGCCACATCTGCGCTTGCAGGAGGCATACCTTCCCGAAGATGCCAACACAGCTGAAGAGGATACACTTGGGAAAATCTGGTTAGCTGGAGACAAGAGTGACCAAATGTGCAAAGCCGTGGAAACTCCGTCTGAAATTTACTTCTATAAAATGGGAGGTTTTACACTTCCACCACCTTTACTTTCCACACGGGATAAGGCAACCTCGACCGGGAGATGGCTTTAAGCGCAGATGAAAATTGGCAGCCGAAGGTCTGCCGCGTGAGTCGTTAGCCAGTAATTTCAATATTAGCCAGGCCACTCTCTGGAGAATTATTAATAACAAGTGCCTATAGCGAAGCAAGTAAGCAAGACGATGAATCTATTCGTCCAAAAGTGTCATTATATGACCCACAAGGCTAGTAACAGGAAAAACCTGTTAATGTTTTCTTTCCGCATAATTAGAATAGGAATGAAATACCTCCCCAAAACGTCATGATAAAGCCATTATTAAGTAGGAAACTTATTAGAGAACGTTTTTGTTTACTCAAAATATATTGACCAGACTTTCATTCTCGAAAAGCATTAACTTTCGGGATAAGGTCTTGTTTTTAGACAAGCCTCCTAAGTCGGCCCAGGTGGTCAAATGTGGGAAGAACCTTCCACGAGAGCACACTATATCGACACCAACTTTCAAGAACTGTCGACGCCTGATGATTTGGATGGCCATCAAATTCGGAGAGCGATCGGTCTGGCATTCGAGAGCAGAGACGATAAACAGCAAGGTGTTCGTCGACATCGTAAAGGATGCCTTCGGTTACAACCGCATTCATCGACGTCGAATGGACACCGCAACGTTGCAGGATAATACACCTGTTCCGCTCTCAAAGGAGGTATGACTCCAATTCAGCCTGCGGTCTAATATGGATTATTATTCCCGCCAACAGTCCGGACCTGAATACAATCAAAAATACTTCTACATTTTTCAAAAGGCACTAGTACAAGGCAAGAAAACATAGTTCAGTGCAGCATGAATCGGATTTTGTGCTTAATAATTACATCGACTGAACCACCATAGACAACTTAGTAGTCTCTATGCCCTACCCGCCTATACTAACTTTAAAAGCCAAAGGGCAGGCGACAAAATACTAATAAGTTGTATCAATTATTGCTTTTCATCATTATGCCTTAAATAATTGATCAGTTATAAATTCAATTTCTCACTAGGTACTTTTTCGTGAAATATTTCTTAAACAGAAAATACTATTGCAGAAACCAAGCGGTGACTTGTTTTGAAACTCGCAGAATACCTTTAGGCGCCCTTCAGCAGTCAGGCTGCTTGTCCACCCCAGGACATCTCCAGTGCGGCTGCCTTGTGCACCAATGAGGTTTATGACGACTTCATCGCAAGACTACATGCTGAACCGCAGCTTGTATAAAAAGTGGAACGTATATGTGCAAACCAATTAACTATTTCCGTCTAACAGGTTAAGCAGCTTACTACTGTGGGGACCGCACTGAAAAGGAGTTTGTCTTTTCTATCCGATTTACAAGAATTATGTCTGAACACGCGAATGCCTCTCTCTATGATGAAGGCTTTGTTCGATATGCTGCGGCCGTACCACCCAGAAGTCCCGAAGGACCCACGAACTGTCTTGAAGACTCCCAGAACTTGTACCAAAAAGGTCCTAACCAACGGGAACTGTGTCCATCTGCACAATGAGCGGGCTATGCTTGATGAGGTAAACCGCTGGCAAACGACTGAAATTCCTGAAATGCGCATCCAATTGCACACTGATGGGATGACGTTGTTTAAAAGATCAGGTCAATGTCTTAGGCCAATACTAGCGCGAATCAGTCACCCTGTTATTGGTGAACCCTTCGTCGTTGGTGTATTTTCCGGCTTTGGCAAACCCGAACCAGTGGATGAGTTTCTTCGTGACTGTGTTTGCGAATTGAAAGGACTTCTTGATGATGGCCTGCGACTTCCAGGTACAGGGGATAATGTAAAAGCGGAGCTAGCCAATATCATTTGCGATGCCCCTGCCCGCTCCTACATCCGTCAAGTCAAGGCACACAACGGATACTATGGATGCGATAGGTAGGTTTGTTCATCGAGCTAACCTAAACCACTCTAGGTGGAATTCCCATTGCTAACTGTATGACGTTTCCGCCGTATAGTGGAGGTCCTCGGGACGACATGTCATCTCGGTTGCGAAAGCAGGCCATGCACCATAGGGGCATATCACCATTCGAGGACTTACCCATCGATATGGTGGCCTGCTTTCCCATCGACTACATGCACCTGGTATACCTGGGAGTAATGCGTAAATTGCTGCACATGTGGCGCCTTATATAGCCGTACCGGCTGTGGCGCGTTTTTCAACATCCAGTACCGCAGGGAGGGCTGCCTCGCGGTTTCATCGTCTCATTTGATCCATGGGCACGAGCCTGCGCCTGGGGCACCGCGTCCCTCTAAGCAAAGGAGCCCAGGCTCCCGGCTGACGGACTTTCGGGCATTGCGTCCGACCTCGCCGACAGGTAAGTAGACGCAATTTTGTCATGACCATGCCCCACAGCAAAGGGGACCAGACGCGCAGGTTATGCGCCGTATTTAAAGACATTTTCCAATCTGGAGTCTACGAGGACCTAATGTCGGCTGTGAGAGAGAAGGTTGCAGCAAACAGTGGCCGCTGTTGCTACGACCTGGTTTTGCGGCGGAAATAATATCTAACAGAACATTGGCCGAATAGGCACGGCATTTGCGCAGAATTCATTGTCAGAAAATGCAAATAGCAACGAATAAGAGCAAAAACAGGACTCAACAAGAAAGCGAGCTTACACTACGGGTCCCAGGGCTCTCAAAGCAGTGTTTTTACATCTGTGCGCTACGTTAGCTGCGTCGGTAATGGTACTGCGAAGGGTTTGTTAAAGACTCGAAACGGAAGGCGGAAAAATTTTCCAACAACCCAAAACCACTGACGTCCTCGTGGCGGTGAGCTAAACAATGAACATTAGAAACTACATCAGCAGCACTGTACAAAATGGCCAAATCTTAAACAATTTCATCTAACAAAAAATAGCAATAAAGGAGAAAATGCTCATAAAGTGATGGGTCAAGGTGGGAAGCTAAAACAACGGGGCCTATGTAAAAGAGGAATTGGCGGTACTCCGCGGTCTACCAGAATTCCAGACAGTCAAGAGGTCTGCACTTGCGTGAAAATTCCGCAGGCAAACATTGACTGCACTGCTTTATGGAGGCATTTATTGTGACGGACTGATTCCTCGTAGTCAGCCGCCACATAAGCAGCAGCTTACGTATGACACCAAGACAGAGAAGGTGCATGTAATCAATTGGAAAGGCAGCTAACATATCAATAGGCAAGTTCTCGAAAGGTGAGGTGCCTTTGTGGAGCTGCTCCTGACTTCTCATGCGGAATGACCTGTCATCCCGCAGACGCGAGTCGTCGGTGCCTGGAACGGGCTTCCCGAAGACGAAATAATGGCGGATACTACGAAGACGTTCAAGCAAAGACTCGATGCATATTTGCTTGGACACTATCGCTTGTCTGAACAGAACAGCTCTGTGGTGATAAACCAACGCCTTGCATACTCATACCGCTAATGCGGATGGCTGTCATTACATTTTACTGAAATCATCTGCAACTGAATGTTCTCAAGTTTTGGCTCTACATTTTCACGGAAAATATTCTGTTAAATGTGTATATTACTGACAAAATTTCAGTACCATGTTTATTTATAGTGAGATATTGCATGTTCCGTTTACAATAGGGTTTTCAAAGGCATTGTCTATTACTCTTAAAATATACTGACCTATACTGACTGACCTAATGCTTCCATTAAACAGTGCAAAGTTTCCCTGCTGATTTTTCACGCAAGTGCAGACCTCTTGACTGTCTGGAATTCTGGAAGGCTGCGGAATATCGACAGTTCCTATTGTACATAGGTCCTGTGGTCCTTGCTACCCATCTGGATTCCTCCCGTTGTGAACACTTCCTACTTTTGTTTGTTGCCGTTTTTTTCTATATTCTCCCATTCCATTTTGCACAAAACCTTCATTGATTTTGGACGTTTGCTATTAGATAAATTAGTTTCTGATTTCCCAATATTGTACAGTCCTGCAGATCTTGTTTATAATTTTCATAGTTTAGTCCACCTCCACGAGGACGTTAGCCGTTTTGGAGTATTGGACAATTTTTCTGCTTTCCCTTTCGAATCTTTTTTTGCAAACCCTTCGCAGTACCATCAAGGGTCCCAGTAATGTAGCCGCACAGGTGTACAAACGTTATTCTGAGAGACGTTTGCCTGAGTTGCCAACTAGCTCACTGCTGTTGGACGGTAAGGGGGTACTACCACGGTCGTTTCAGTTGCCGCGCAGGTAGACCGCTATTCTTCACAATGGCTACGTACTGTCCACTGAGGCGCCTGATAACGTCGTGCTTATTGGAGAGCGACCGTGCGTACTGACATCTAGGTCGGTTTCCGAAATAACATACCGCCCCTTCGACCGATGAACTACTCGTACCCCTCGCGGCTGTTCTCTTCCCCCAATTGGTTACAAGGCGGTTGGCGGCTGCTCGCTGATTGGCTGGCTACCCTGCGCTGCTGATTGGCTCATTGTTCAACGCGCGGGAGTTTTAATATTCCACGCTTGCGGCGCGCAATGAACTACCCGTACACTTGGCGGCTGCCCTCTTCCCCTAATTGGTTTTAAAGGCGGCGCGCTAATAGGTGGCGGCTGTTCGCTGATTGGCTTATTGTTCGACGCGCGGGAGTTTGAATATTGCACGCTATGGAGGCTGGCGATGTTGTGTCGGCGACCTTCCACCGTNACATCAGCCATAGCGCTTAGCTTGCAAGTGACATAAATTATGACTCCTCCTCCTCGGCTTAGTCTATCTCTCCTGAATTGCTGATATCCTCTAAGTGATATTTCTGAATCTGCGATATCTTCAGTAAGCCACGTTTCTGTGAATGCCATAATGTCTGGCTTAATTTCATCAACTAAGTCTCTTAGTTCATCTAGTTTGTTAAAGAGGCTTTGCACATTTGCGGATATAACCTTCAATGACTGATTTGTTGGAGAGGCCCGGCCTTCATTGTGACGGGTTCTGACCACAGGAAAGACCCCTTTGTTTGGACTATTTGTCCATTTTTGATCTTCAGCCCTTTCTCTCCTCTGCCAATTCTCTCCTTCAATTCTGATCTCAGTTCTCTCATTTTCAGTCTTTCCCTCGGTTCGTAGTCTGGTTGAAAAAACACTTCCTTGTGCGAATTGCGTAAGGTCGTTCTACTTTCTAACAAAAGCGCTGCTTGGGCTTCGTTTTCCAAAATAACTTTCAGGGGTCTTGGGGATTTTTCTAGGTCACGATTTGGGTCCGCTCTGCCTAGTCGGAAAGCTTTTTTAACGGTGAATATTTCCCCATCCTGCAGGACGGCACTGGCGTACTGATGGAGAAGGTCTAGGTCGTGCGTCACTCGTTCCTTCGGAATGCAGGACGTGGACTCTGGGGCGCCCCTTATGACAATATTTTGCTTACGATTTATGGAAGAGCTCATTACTGTCCCGTCCGCGCTAGGACGATATAATGCTACTGTAGTATTCCCGACGGCTGTTGTCACTTCGGCATTTGAATGGTTTTCGGCCGGCGAAGGGAGTTTAGGGCATGGATTTTCATCTGACGTACTTGCTTCGGCAGTGGAGCTCTTACAATCATTACCCTGTTGCAATGTACTGCACGAAGGCTTATCGTGTCCTTTTCCATAAACGGAATGGTTAGGACACTTTCCAGATGAGTTAGCCTTGTGAAGAAGTGGAGTAACAGCATTGCCTTCCAAGAATAACGGCGAGTCCTTGTAGTTCCTAACAGATCTTCTGAGGGTCATCCTGGCTTTCCCAACTTTATTGTTCGATGATTTGGCAGGTTTTGTTACTATAGCAGGTAATGGAACCTGACTTATTTTTAATGCATTAGTGTCGACTGCCACGTTATCCACCGGAACTGATTTGTCTAGAGTTTCCTCTGGAGACATAACTCGCTTCCTCTTCCTGACTGGCTTTGACTTTTCCGCGCTAGCGCCTTTATTAGTAGGATGTTCGTCGCCGATCGATCGGAAATTTGGCGGATTATCTGGTAATTCTATCTTAATGTGCTTAAGAATAGCCATGATGATGTCCGTCAGTAGGCCTTGCTTCTCTTCTAGCGTCTGGACCCGCTTCTCAAGTTCCTTACAGCCGACACAGCGACCGACAAGCGCAGAATCCGTCCCGTCTGTCATACAGTTTTCGAGGCCTCTTGGCAGTGCATCGGTTCTTATTTCCTGTCTTATCTCTTCGAGCCTATTGTGCGTAATCTCCCTGGAGTCTAATGATTCCAGCGGCATTTTATCGCAAGAGACGGCTAATGAATTAAAGACCGTTTTCAGCTGCTCTTCTGTAGTTGATAAACATATCTGACTAGCGCCAAACCGTTCATCGATAGCGCAGTGGCTAACACTGTGGCCTCCGAGACCGCAGGTACCGAGTTCAAATCCCGGTTGCACAACTTTTGTGAACGAGTTTTTTATAACAAATTGGCTCATTGCTGATGATTTTCAAACTCTTCAATCAGTTCTAGAGTAGTGCAGGATGTTTTCAACAATTGTTAGAATGAAGAATTTGCCAATTATGAAGTAAAATAGGAAACGACTCAGCCGTTTATAGTTTTCGACGTAGATCTCGGAGAAAAGTTGTCAAGTAGGGGGACTTGTACAGATGGTCGGACGATTGCAAATATCTTTTGATGGAGAATTTGTGGTATACTTCACCGGTGCGAATGAGAAGACTAATCAGTGGTGCTGTTCCTCGAAGAATTCGGGTAGAATCTTCCTCCTGATACCGTGGGAAATAACGTCGAGATCCGAAAATTCCAATAATGATAGAACTTTCGAGTTGGTGTACTTGTAATCCAAATCCAAAGGATACGTTGTCAGTTCGCAATTTATTTCCACGCGACGTTCAGTCTGCCCTATACTATCAAGTAAATTCGACGAAAACTCGGAGAGCTGACGATACGACTCAAATTCGAAGGACGCGCTCCTAAATTGTGGTAACTGACAAGCATGGGCATGCTCAGTCTGTGTTCTATGCGTTTGTAACTCGCGACGACGCCACTAGCGTGCGCTGGGTGGTTAATAAATTTAGGGAGCTGATGGGGTCTGCTACTGACAACTTACGCACGGTGTTCATAGACAAAGATTCTCGTGAGTTGAAAGCCTGGAAGGATGTTTTTCCTGGAAATCAAGTCTCGATTCTCATATGCACATTTCATGTGCTGCAGGCTTTTAAAAGGAAAGTGAAAAGTGTGTACAGGAACGAAAGGTCAGAGCAGGCTTTTGACCAGTTCCGAAGGGCGGTTTATGCCGGGTCTTTTAAGTTTTTTAAGATGCTAATTAATAGCATGAGGGAAATCTTCCCTGAACTATGGCCGTACATTGTGGCAAACTGGTGGCCGTGTAGACGCCGGTGGGCCCATTACGCTCGACGTAGTCTTGTGACGTACGGCGATAACACCACAAATAAGATCGAAAGTGTCAACCGAGTGCTGAAGCAGTGGTGTAAGCCTTACATGTCTCTCACCGACTGCGTGCAAAACATCGTGCAGTTTATTGAGTCGAAATCGGTTGACACTAACCGATTGGACGCCGAGGAGTATTGCCGCCGCAGGCACTACAAGGGCTTGAGGCCCCGCGTCCGTCGAATATGCCAAATGCTGACTGGGTACGCCTCAGATGTTATGCTAGCCCACCTGTCAGCAAATGCTGGGGTCCGGCTTTCAAGCGATGCTGCGGACACGTGCAGCTGTCAGTTCCACCGTAACTGGCAGCTGCCGTGTGTTCACATTGTTAACTATTTGGATCAGAATAGGGTCGATCCTGGTCAGGCTCTTTCGAAGAGTAGATAGGTTTTCCGCATGGACGTGTGTGAAAAGGACGTCGCCGACGAGAATGTTGACCCGGGGGTCGTTACGTCCTTTCCGGCAGACATTCTCGTCAGCAAAGTCCGCAGGCCATTGACGGAAGCCTACAAGTACAAGGTAGCCATGAGCCACCTGCAGCCTATCGTAGAGAAATTAAAGAGTTGCGGGAGTCAACGCTTCGAGGAGTTGTTGCGGGAAGTCGATGCGTTTGCCGACCGGATCATGAATGCCCCTTCTGGTTGGCCACAAGAGTCGCTTGTCGACTCCCCCTCACAGCCGAACGGGGATGAAATGGAAGCTGACACGAGCGACGGGGTTGTTCGTTGTCAGATAAGGGAGGAGGGTAATGTGTTTGTCGCACAGTGGGGTTCTGACCAAGACCCATCTGTACGTATTCTGCACAATGACACTTTACTCCCTAACTTCCGCATTCGTGGCCGGCCGTGTACTCGACGCCCCTGGACGACTCGCAAACCTCTGAGAAGTCGTGCGATGAACGTAACTGTCTCCACGCATAGTGCCAGCAGCAGTCTTACGCGCAGGGACTCGAGGATGCCCAGTCGGCATTTGGAAGAGACGGCCGTAGACATGGACGATATCCCGTTCGTAGATGCGTGTGGTGCCTGCGGCGGTAATACCGTCGTTAGTAGGGGAACTATTTTCAAATGTGTATCATGTCAGCGCAAGTTCCATGAGCTTTGTATTGACAACCCGCAGGTCTGTGATAGGTGGTTATGCGCCTTTTGCACCACCTTGATGTAGCTCAGGGTGATATCTAGCTACGGCGGACGAGGCTGTGATAGTATTTTAGTTTTAGATTTTATTTGCCTTCGTAACTTCTACGTTAGTTTGCGCTCTGTGATATCTAAGTTGGCTGTGACGTCTGACGCGGCTGCGATAGTATTTTGGCTTTTGATTTTATTTAATTTAGTTACTTCTAGGATGGTTTGCGTTCTGTGATATCTGGGTTGGCTGTGATGTCTGACGCGGCTGTGATACTATTTTGTCTTTTGATTTTATTTAATTTCGTTACTTCTAGGATGGTTTGCGTTCTGTGATATCTGGGTTGGCTGTGATGTCTGACGTGGCTGTGATACTATTTTAGTTTTACTTATTTTACTTTGTAACCCCTACTTAACCCGTGCGTAAGTTGTGGGCAGCAGACTCTGTCACACCTTCCCTACAGATGCATAGCACGGCAATGCATTGCCCCTGCCCATGGCGAGCCACCATTCAAGGCGTCAAGGTCACCAGTTGAGGTAGGAATGCTTTTTCTAAATTGTCGCTGCCTGTAGACATGCAGTTCCTGTAGTTGAAAAAACCTATCAAGAATGGAATGAAGGCCGGACGGCAAGCAGGTTAGTTTAATCCTCTAAAGCGTTCATTCTAATCTCTATATTTTGTAGCCAACCGTAATGCGGATCACCCGAAACAGGAAGCCTTCTCGTACTCGTCGGAATCTCGTGATACACTCCTCCAAGCCTGTCTGTACATTGCTTATTTTTTCCATAAGTAAAGACTTTACACTATTTCCCACTTGGCCTGTAGGTGTTCTACACCAAATGCGAGGGTAGAGAGCTAATGGCTATTTGGGGATCATTACTGACTACATTCTCATAAAAAGTAGTCAGCATAGTCGCCCATATGCGAACTAAGCCTCTGCATTAGTCTCAGGCGCATAGGCGAGTTCAATTGATTGACTTTGCCGGCGCACATTCTGGCCAGGCAGCCTCCTCGCGCATGCGTACTCTATTAATCGTGCTAGGTGGTGAGCGACGCGTATCCCGCCTGACGCGCATTAGCCTTTGCGGTCTACGCATTAGTCTCAGGCGCATAGGCAGGTTCTAATGATTGACTTTGCCGGCGCACATTCTGGGCAGGCAGCCGGCAGCGCGTAGGCGCATGAGTCATCTCTTTGCGCACTAGGCTGACTGCCTGGCTCGCGCGTGCGTACACGATTAATCGTGCAAGGGGGTGGGCGACGCGCATTAGCCTTTGCAGGTAGAGCCTACCTGCCAAAGGACCCTTGGAGGACGATTGTAAGGTGAAGAAAGATGAAGACTTCCTCTCTGCTGCGAACGGTGAGCATAGAGTCGGCGTTTCACCGTTCTTAGCTAGCAAGCTAGGGCTAATCTCCGTCTAGTTTACCTAGGTATAACGAAAAAGCTTAAGAGATTGTGGATTCGGAGTTAGAAATCAAAGGCGACCGGGACGGTGAACCCGCCCATGTTGTCCTCCTATGTGGTAGAAGACGTAAGCAGAGGTCTGATGTCTGTTAGCGCATTCCTTCCAGCTGAATTTTCACAGCGAGAAAGGATGTTAAACGATTTCGACACATGAAAGGGGACGGAATTCAGACAGTCCATCCTACATCCAAGTGTAGTTGTTCTCGAAGATGCATTAGCGACACTTCTTGTTGCTATTTAAAGTTGTCCGAACTTTAGCTAGTCCTCATGCATGTCAAAGTAATGCTGGCAATGCGAGAGAATTACTTAGGTTTAAAAACGCAAATTCCGAAATTTATATGAAAAAAGAGTAGATGGTGTACAATGTGCACAGTTAAACGCCCTGCAGGTAGAGCCTACCTGCACATAATGAAGGCCAGCCTGGCTGCCTACTCAGTAATAGAAGTCAGTAGTGCCAATTGTCGCGGTGTTGTGCAGGTAGAGCCTACCTGCACATAATGAAGGCCAGCCTGGCTGCCTACTCAGTAATAGAAGTCAGTAGTGCCAATTGTCGCGGTGTTGTGCCATTTTTCCGTTGTTTGTTTGCTTTGCTGTCGTACGTTTTCCATTTAATTAAAAGTAAACTTTATCATTCTGCATTTGTTTGCTTTATTCGCTTTATTTAATCTGTTGTTTAACTTTCCTGTGTTAGTTTACAATTTTTTGGTGTTTTGGTGGTTCTCTGTTCGCGGCCCGATACTGCGCAGCCGCGAAGTGTATGTTTAATACAAGCCGCCATTTCACGCTTTACAGAGGTGAGAATAAAACTCTTTTGCCTTGACTGTGCATAGGAGACGGGTTACCAATTCAAACCTGTCAATTCGCATAAGCTTCCCGCTGGCGGCCCCAATGCGGAGAAGTTTGTATTCTACAGTGGGAAATACATGTGCGTTTTGGCCTCAACTCGACAGTATGTTTAAATTTTCTTTCGATCTAATGTCATTATATAGCCGTACCGGCTGTGCTGCATTCTTCAACATCCAGTACCGCAGGGAGGGCTGCCTCGTGGTTACATCGTCCCATGTGATCCATGGACACGAGCCTGCGCCTGGGGTACCGCGGCCCTCTAAGCAAAGGAGCCCAGGCTCCCGGCTGACGGACTTTGGCGCATTGCGTCCGACCTCGCCGACAGGTAAGTAGACGCAATTTTTTCATGACCATGCCCCACAGCAAAGGACCAGACGCGCAGGTTATGCGCCGTATTTAAAGACATTTTCCAATCTGCAGTCTACGAAAATTTAAGCATACTGTCGAGTTGAGGCCAAAACGCACACGTACTTCCGACTGTAGAATACAATCTTCTCCGCATTCGGGTTCCCAGCGGGAAGCTTATGCCAATTGACAGGCTTGAATTGGTAACCCCGTTTCCTAAAAGAGTTTTATTTTCATCTCTGTAAAGCGTGAAATGGCATCCTCCAACGCATCAAAAGATGTGCATTTCCGCCCATGGAGAAGACGTTGGAAGGTCGCCGACACAACATCACCAGCCTCCATGGCGTGCCGCAAGCGTGGAATACTCAAACTCCCGCGCGTCGAACAATGAGCCAATCAGCGAACAGCCGCCAATCTATTAGCGCACCGCCTTTATAACCAATTGGGGGAGGAGAACAGTCGGGGGGAGGGACGAGCAGTTTGTTTACTTGCATGCCGGACGAAGGAACGAGTAGGCGTGTCGCAGATGTTGCCGAGCTGCACTCTAACTATGTTATCCGTATCTTTTACCTGAAGGCCGCTGGCCAAAATATGCGCATGAAAACGAATGATGGGTGTAGAGTCCGTGGAAGTCATGGACGACACAAAGGCAGTTGGAGTCAACTCCGTTCTGGAGGCCTTGCAAGAATACACTCTTGAAGTGCAAATGTCTTTGTCTAATACAAAGATGTTATTTAATATGTTGCGTCATTTCCATTCGGATGTACCTAAGGACCCACGGACGCTATTGCTAACGTCTCGAGCGTGCAATAAGAAGCCTCTAAGTAACGACACTTACGTTCACTGGGGTCTCACAGACGGTCAGCTTCATGAGCTTCGTCTTCGTCCGATAACAAGTACTTCCGACACACGCATTCAAGTGCACATCGACGGAATGACCAGGGTCTAACCAGTGCCTATGCCCATTACTCAGTCGTACCAGGGACCCGGTGTGTGGACAACGCTTTATTATCGGCGTATTTTCTGGATTGAGCAAGCCGGAGCCCCTGAACTTCTTGGGTTATCCGCAGATTAACATCTGAATCGGAGGATGATGACGACGAGGACATAGTGGACCGTGCTAGAGAGTCCGAAAGATGGTTGGCCGACGTTACCACCCATAGTTCAGTAAGCAGCAGTAACTCTGACGGTTTGCAGGACAAGACTTGATGAAAATGTATCTACCTCCTCCGACGGACGGAGCGGGCCTTTACCCTTAGCAGTGCCCTCACATCAGTAAGCAGGATGCTTATACGGCGCAGTGACACTTCAAGATCGATACAAGGAAGATTGATAACTCTGTGGTAAGGACGTCCTGCACGCCCTTCGATTAAATTCATTTAGCAAAAAGTCGACAAATTAGCCCAGAACCAGACGCTCATGCCTGAGGAGTTGCGACATCGCGCACTCCTGGTTGAAAACTTCATCGTCAAGCTAGATGATGAGGCCGATTTTCGGCACGCAGTCAGCCCCATCATAACTTCCTTATAACCCACCAAGCCCCGTAGGATTAGAGGGGGGTTAGCGGGGTTGATGCTGGCATCAAACTGTATTACTTATTGTGACACTTTGCTACCAAAAAAACTATTTCTCCAAAATAGTTGATAATTCACGGATAGGATTGCCATTCAGGCGACTGAACGTGGGCATGAATAAGACCAATGTATCTGGCTTTTATTCCTACTATGAAAAACGCGGCCCCTCGGTGAGATTGGAACCCGCGACAGTACAGTCGATGGTCTACCCAACAGACAATACGAAATAAGCTAAATTGAAATGCGATAAAGCCGCCACTTCCATCTATACACGCCAACAATGAGTCAAGTGGTCAGACATCAAAGCTAAGATGAATCGTATAACGCATCCAATTTGTTTTCCCACCGTAATGAAGTCAGTCCACTGCAAAACTAAAGGCAACACGGACTTACCGCCTAACCCCAGTTTAGATGTCTGGAGAACATACCCTGACACCAAGCCAGTTGGAGACTGTCGAGTCTCAGAGAAGTCGCCATGACGAATAACTTCCACTGGGGTCCATTCGATCCAAACAAATTGCTCCTTGTAATACGGGCATCCACAGAAGTCTGTATTCTGCTCGGCCAATTTCTCGGAAATCTCGAGGGTTTAACTAGAAAGGAAGGATCTGATGGTCAGACAAGACTATTCACTGGACGCATTCGAGACAGAGCGACTAATTAAATCCATAGCAAAATAAATTCTAGGCGTTTTTCAGGAAGTATGCGCATAAAAATGGGATTCGCCACAATGCGCCACTGTTCAGCCTGGCGAACGCAATTCGGTAGGACACTAAAAATAGGAGAGGGGATTGTCCGGAGGAACGAAGAAAGTAGTGAAGGGAACGAGATTACTAATAAAACTGACATGTCACAGACAACTGTCAAAAGCTCAAGGTAATATCTTCGGTTCAGATTAAGCACGTTTGAATGCACAGCAGTGGTGGTAGTCGTCCCTACCCACGTCACCTTTGGTACCATTCAGGACTGTCTATCGAAGTCAAGGTTCAAAAAGGAAGACCAATTAGACTGCCTACGCAGTGAAAATCGGTGATAGAAGCATCTAAATGCGCTCGATAACTTCTTTAATCCTGGCATGATCACGCCAGCGCAAAAACTAAATATCCTCTTTCTTAGCACTTTATCAGCACTACCGTAACTTTGGACAATCACTATGCCCAAATATATATGTTTTGAGGAGAGTGGATGGGTGTCGGAAAACATAAGGCCGCCAAAGCAGTCTGAAAAACGACGCCGTCAAGACGTGGCCCATGCTTTTAAAGCACAGGAGCCACTAAAAGATGCTAAGGCCGTGCTGCAGAAAATGGTTGCAAGGACAGAGACCCGATCGTCAGAATAAGAACCGGGTGTATCTCGGTTTCCTTAGAATCAAGCCCCGTGTTAATACGCAAAAATTGAATGTTATCAACTAAAACTGTGTTGCTTTACAGACACTGCTCACAAGCGACTAAAGGTAAAGTGCTTGTAATCATTCACCGGGTAGAAGGGCGGCACAGAGTTGCTTCAGATCACAATGTCATTCCGACCAGATTGACCACCAGTAATGAAGGAAACTAGAGGTCGACAAGGCCACAGGAAAAACGGCCGGACAATTATTAACTTTGTGCAGGTGTCACGTGGAATGACGGGTATTGCAGACACACGCAATGCCAGCTCGGACCCCAAAGTCCATTACTCTAAGGGATCCGGTACCACACAAGTCTACAGATCAACAAATGCCAAATAGTGTGAAGGAAAATGGAAAGAACAAACAGCCCAACAGGACAGGCCGGTAGTAAAAATAACTGGGCTAGAGTACGTCGTTGCCTTGCAAAACTACTTGTGAACTCATGCTCTTAGTTAAGATACAATTGCGAAAAAGCACGCTGACGCCAACATTGACTACTAGCAAAATGCAATGTGAAAAATGGTGACGATCGAAGTTTTCCAATACCTGTGAGTTATTCTGCCAAGGCAGTCAAAGCATGCAAAAGAGATGAACTTCTTCGGAAAGATGGATCACAGCAGGTTTGCCAATTCGATGTCCAACCAAAGCACTGCCTCATGGTTACTGCCTGAGTGGCAAGTACATTTGGTTCCACTTCAAGAGACGTTTCAGAGCTCCCAAAAAGGCGACACTGCGATGCGTCCCTAAGTCTGGAAAAACGAAAAGACATGAAAATTACTGGAACCTAACCGGAATTCACAGAATCATACCGTCTAAACAGCGAATGTGTACTCAGAGTGCTACACGCATCAGGCCAAATCCAGAGATGAAGGAGAATGAGGTGCTTAATGTATACGCAAACTTGAGTTGTCTCCCCAAGCGGCAGAGGCCGTTGGCGAAGACAGGGCTGGTGACTGGCAGTGGAGAAAATCCGAGTGGAGTTAACTTCTCGGTGCAAGGAAGGGGTCCACCGTGACACGAACATCGTGAGCTTCTGATAGAAGCGAACAGGCTAGTTCCAGGTAGCACTTCAGAAGACGAAGATGCGATCACTGGAAGAAGAAATTTATTGGCCTGACGTTTCGGATTCTCACTTGAATCCATCATCAGAGACTTTCGCAGATGACTGTGATGGTGGCACAAGGCGTGCAGTATTTATAACACGTGGCTGCCGTTGGACTATATGCGCACTGTAATTAACAGCTCTCGCAATCCCCGCTGGGGTCGTAATTGATGCGGCGGTGGCTTGTCGGTCCGAGTCCTTAAGTGCCGCGATTTCGTCATCCGTGCTGGATGCTGGTGTGACGATTGCTCGGCAAATGGCCTCACTGTCACTGAGATAATTACTCGCCTGCGCCCTTCCCACGTAACTGATTCTCCTGCCCAGGTAAAATCTCAGCACAGAATATGGTGCCGGAAGGTCATTGAGCTTGTTGATGGATTGCGGGCCTGAGAAGCATGACTCCAGCAGCTCGCGGCTCACGCAGTTGTCACCCCTTGCGAGGATTTCGGCCGGGTCTCGTCGAATGTGCCGCCACCTGAGAGCTAGCGTCTCCCCGCCTCACTGCCGGTGCGCGCTCGGCAATTCGCGTACGGAGTAATCGCCCAATTTCTCCAACATTGTTGCTTTGTCCGCGACTACACCAGATCTGGTAAACGACTCCGACGTTTCCTGTCGTGGCAGCGGGTCCTTCGGCCTCATGACTTGGCGCCTGATGATTGCTTCCGGCCTGTGTGCAACGCCAACTCCAAGTGGAGTGAGAAGACGACTGACGGCTTCCGAGACGTTCTTCACGTACGGAAGAGCCCGCCAAAATTTGGGACCGGTTGGATTTGGCCTCTGGTGTCGTAAGCTTCCTCATTTTCCTGATGACTGAACATTTTTGACAGAGAACGATCGTGGTAGGAAGTAGCACACCAAGTCTCACTAGATTGGCTCGTGCAGCGCACCTGCTCACCGACTAAGTTTGCCTTAACGAAAAGTCGGTTTCTGGTCCCAACAAACTAGCTCTGACCCTATCCCTAGAGGTCGATTTGATTACCATGACGGGTTTAAAACATGACGGAAACGAATTCGGTCCCAATTCTTGTGGCTGTCGGGTGGCGTCCGCAAATGTAACAAAATTTTGCGCGATATGTACGAATAAAGTAGAATGCCCTTCTTGTAGCAAATTACTGATTCGGCTGACACGAGGATCAAAGGATGCGAAGTGGATGTTTGGTCAGTGAAGTTAAACAATCTGAAATCCCTTACTACCCAGAAATCTAAAAGAACTACGGGAACGAAAGTAGGCTAACAGGAAGCGACAGCAAGATCTCTGAAAGGCCACCAAAACATCTATGATGGTTTTGCGAATGGTAGCGGCTCGCCACCTCAGCGCACCTAAGCCCGACTTATGAAACCAGGTGGGCTTGACGAAGCCTGGAATGAAGTCAGGAGTACGCGGCAGATGGGTGGAATCAAAATGCCCAGCACTCACAAAGCACGCAGCTCACGTGCCCCGGACGGGCAATCGCCAGAAACCCTTGATGCCACATCCTCTCAGCCGTAGATAAGTCATCAATGATGTGAGGATGAGGTGCAAATCAGGGTTGTGTGGGTGGGGAAATAAAAAGTATCGAAAATGCAACCTAACAAATACGCGGTAATACGCGGGATGGTTATTACTCTATGTGTGCATATACCTGATAAAAATATATAACGCCTCGGGGGAAATAATTCATGAAAACGCCTAAAAAGCCGTACACACAGTAGACAACTCGCAGTAGCTGTGGCTGCAGGCACACTGACAGCGCACTCAAACAATGGTGGGCATTTTTTCATATTTTGCGCTAGTAACGACGGCTAGGCAGTTTTTGTGACGCCCTTAGCAGTAGCGCAGGTGTGGACGACAGATGCACAACAAACTACAGGGTACAGATTTATTTAACACAAGGCATATTGTGCTGTTAATGCTATCGGCAGGCACCTAACCCAAAAGAAACAAGTTGATAATCCCGCGAACTACAAGCTTCTCAGTAGGTGTTTCGACAGATCTTGGGTAATTCGTTCTGACAAAACTGTGGGAAATTCGGTGTCTTGGTGGGATTCGAACCCGCGACATAAAGGGGGAGTCTTTACTACAGCCAACGCTTTAGCCATTTGAAATACGAGGTAATGCAAACATTCCAGACTACTTACACGAAATAAGTAGACAGGTAACACTGTCTATTCGCCAGGCAGAGACGGCAGGGATCACTGCCTTGTCAGCAAACTGTTTCAGTGCGATGAACTTGCCCGCCGGACAGCATGCACTATCCAAGCTGCCCCAAGGTGATTGTCATCCTGGTACGCCGTGAGCGGGCCAGGCGTGCGTGGCATGTGCAGTCGGAATGTTAAACTCTGTCAGCCAATGTCTTGACAACAGACCCAAGAGAGTATGGTAGATGCAGCGGAATTTTACATCCGAGTCCGAGTGGTAAGAACGTAAGTCATTCCAGCAAATGGAAAAGCTAAGTTATTAAACGCAAGGAGCCATTTTACATTTGCATTGTCAATTACGTCCTCCTAAGGAAGGGACACAGATAAATGTTAAATAATGCAGTGAGAATGGGGCTTCTACTTAAAATAGTCGTAAACGGACCCCGCACAGCTGGACGTAAGGCTGTCTCCTCATAGAACAAGGTTGACTGGACAGACGATTCGCGGATTCTACTAAAGGCTACCGATGCATGCATCCAGATTAGACGGTCGAATGATTCTGGGACAAGGTGAATACCTCAACTCAATAAGGTGACGGTACTTCTATGAACACTCAGATAAATATCACGAGCTGGGAAAGAGCAGTCTGCATTCCGTGAGAACTTTAAGCGTCTACGCCATATGACAGGGCCGGTTAGGGTCATTTTACCTGCTGACAATGCACCATCTCAACAATGCCGCATCGTCAAACTACCTAATCTAGTAGACCAGGGTCGACATGGTCTTCAGTGGGACACCCAGAGTGCAGAGAGGCCGCAAATGCCTCCTTAACTCAGGTTCGCACCAAAATAGTGATACAGGAGACATTCCGTGTCATGAACGGAGTATAGTGGGGAGTCGAGGCCGTAATTCTGCACTGAAGCAGGTTAACTTAACATATGTAAGTTACTTCATCTTCTTGTCTTTTAATTTACTTCGAAGTAAACTGACCGAATACACTGTCAGCTAAAGAAGCACGGTGATTACTTAATTCCCACTAACTTAGCACGGTTAAATGGGAATACACTATTGGCCAACAGTATTAAATGAGTTGGGGGTTTCTATAAATGAAAGCTGTTCGCGAAAGTCGGACGCAAGTTTTCACAATTGTGCTGTAGTGGGTGGACTGAACCTAGGCCAATCTGTTTGAGTTAGCGAAGCAGATTGCTGGCTTATGGAGAAAAGCAATGTGGGCGTGTTGTATCTGATCTTACCGTGAGTACAAGGCGGGCTTATTCACTTCGCAGCAGTAGCTTCCAACTCCACCTCCCTTGACTCTCACCTCTGCTCCTTCTGGGAGTCCCCGCTCAGGGTTTGAATATTTCCTTTTTAGAACTACTTTGAGCCTAACTCGAATAAAAAAATTCACCACTCTAATACTTCCCATCAGATTATTTTCCTGTTGGACGTCTACAAGGACTAATGAAAATTGAAGTTTGTACTGGATAAGGGAGATCTTAATATGGCGGATTGCGGCGAACGTCGGAGTAGATACCATACCACATGAAATCCTACGATCTGACAACCCAGAGTGCTGTAGCGTCTCCTATGAACCCACCCCAAGCCGAAAGTGAGGAATTACGACAAATATACTTCGAGGAAAACGTCCCTACCCAAATTTGAGGGCCAAGAAGATTTACAGGCCTGGCCCTGTCGTATCCGTTTTTATCTTCAGAAAATCCCTACATACGAATGCAGGCGCACGCTGCCAAAGTCACCTCGACCTCAGTAACTGAATAGGGCTTCTGACCACAAGAAACCCAGGATGCGGAAGCGTCTCTTACGAACCCAATTTCGACTGAACTAAAGACAACTTCCCCCTCCCAAATGCGAGGGGTAAACGGGTTTACAGACCTGGCTATGTCGTATCCGTTATCACCTTGTGGAATTCCACGCGGACAGATGCAGACGCACGCTACTGCAGTAGCTCGGGCCCCAGTAATTCAATAAGGTTCTCGATGCTGGCCTGACCGCAGAGATACCGATGAGAAATTGGTGCAGTTAGAGAAGATCCTCCGACAGACGCCGTCGATCAGTGAAGCTATTAACACCTGGTGGAGGGATAACATGAATCTCTAGAGACACCAAAGCAGTATGCCCATGACTTTCCTCGTTTCGCAGACGCAGCTTGCCAGGCACTTGGGCCAGCAGATGAAGACAATGTGCTCCCGCATCACTTCGTAGGACTAACAGCGCCGGACCCAATAAATCTAATCCTAGTGAAACCGCCGACCGAACTACAGGAGGCAGTGAAAAGCACGGCGTGGTACCTGCAGGCGAACAGTTAATACAG
>CACRXP010000237.1:330867-347527 GCA_902702965.1 Spirometra erinaceieuropaei | reverse complement strand
AATGGAGGGATGTTTGCGGACTAGTGGAGATTGCGGCGTCCGTGTAATAACGGACTAGAGCCGATAAAAAAAGGTCGAGGAAACAACAATAAACGATTCTCTGGTTACCGCAAAGACACGCAGCGACAAAGGCTAAAGAGCACCTACATAGCGAAATTCGAGATACGCTGGATGGGCAGATGGGAAGAAGAACCGAATACCTATACGTTTCAACGTGTAATGAATAGCTCTAGTCCGGGAAAACGGCATCTCTACTAAACTAACTGCCGGCTACCCGGCACGTCGACACGATGTCGGCAGCAGAACAGCCTTCAGCAAGGGTTGGCTATGAAACGAGCGGGCCCCAGTGTGATGAATTAACAGTCGTGGACAAGCAGCAGCAGCGTTACTAGGTCTGGCACGCTAAAACTCAAAAAGCCACATGGTGACCGTGAGTCGCAATTAACAAGTTTGCTTGCCACCGCTGCCTTGTGCTAAGGCTCTTGAGTCAGACAATTCAAGCGGTTGTTGGGGACCCACCCGCACTCACGTTTCCTAAGAAATCTCTTGAAGTACGTCCGACTGTAGTATAACGACCCATGCTGCGGCGTCCGCTGAAACCGAGGCATTCAAAAACCCTGGTCCGCTGCTGTGGGCGAATAGTACGCAAGCCGAGCTACTTAATTGGGAACAAATCCCATGTGAGGACGTTCCCGGATCCCGGTACCCAAAGTCGGACCGCGAGCAGCCCTTATCAGTACAACATGGATGTCTGCTGACTGCCTGAATTTCGACTTACTGTCTCAGACTCTCGGGAAATAAAGACCCAGGAAGACAACTCACACTTCATTTTGTGCCACAGTAGCCCACACGACTCTTCTGATGGACACAGTGTGGCACTCGCCTCTCACAACAGGCGGACCTCGCTTTACTTGCTTGAGAGCGAGTCAATGACCGCATGGCCCGAGACTGAAGGGTCACTTTACGAACATCCCGATTGCCTCTGTGTACGCACTAACTTCAGCTGCCGAAAAGCACAATAAAGGGACGTTTCGGGCGCAGCTGCATGCGTTAGTTGGAAGACTCCTTCGCCGCGACCTGCTGATTGTTGCCGGCGATTGAAATGGTGGGACTGGACCTGGCGACTCCCCAAACAGTCATCTCACTAGCCTCCTTTGGCTTGGCTCTTGTTGTGGAAATGGCGTGGTTTCTGAACTTCGCTGATCAGATTAGACTGCTTGTCAGCAATACGTGCTTCTAGGATCGCAGTAAACATTTGCTGATCTGATACTCAAACGACGATCATACGACCAGTCAGAGTCAAGGCGAACCTGTTATCCGATTCCTTCACGCAAGCTACACCCCACTAATTCACCTAGCCATAACGGCGTACTCACAAAAGTCCTAACTGAACCCTCAGACCCACTTGTCTCTCCGTATCCAAGATCTCAAAAACCTCGATGGAGGCTGAGGCTCTGCCTACCGACTGGAAGCAGGCCAACATAAGCCCAATAAGCGTGGCGAGAGAACAGCCCAAAATAATTTTAGACAAATGAGTCTCACATACGTCTGTTGCAAACTGATGAAGAGGGTAATAAGAACGGAGCTGGTGCGGCATCTTGAAGAAAACCACTTGCACAGTTTGCATCAGCATGGATTTAGAAAGGGTCGATCTCGTCTTACAAACCTGCTGGTATCTATAGAGACCTGGACTAAATCAATCAAAATGGGGTTTTCATCAGTCGACGCGGCGTACAATTACTTCAGAAAGGTTTTTGACAGTGTTCCACACAGACGACTTATATCTAAACTACGTCGAATCGGCGTAAACCAGAATCTTCTAAAATGGTAAGCCGATTTTCTTAAAGGCAGATCTCAGCGTGTTTGTATCGGCAACGCTAAATCGAAATGAGCGTCTGTTCACAGTGACTTTCCGAAGGGGAACGTTCTGGGTCTGATTCTCTTCTTAATATATATGAACGACTGCCTGAAGCGTCTGAACTACGAGCGCGTAATGTTTGCCGATGATTTCAGGTTGTGGAAGTCAATAGAGAAGCCGGAAGGATCGCTGCAGTTACAAAGCGGCCTGAATCGCTTTCAACATTGGTTTGCTGATTGATGTCTTAACCTCAACTTTCACATGTGCAAAATTATCCGATTACGATCGAGCAACAGGAGGCTGTTGAGATTTGAATTCCACGAACTCGAATCCCTCAACGAGTTAAGAGACCCCGGTGTGTGGATGACGTCAACTCTTAAACCATCGCCTCACTGTCCCAAGGTACCGAAAAGGCCACGGCCACTCTAGGCGCAATTAGAAGATCCTTCCTCAATCTTGATGAAGAACTTTTCGGCTGAGTATTTGGAATATTTGTTCGGCTAATGTTGGAATACTGCGTTAGGGCATGGTGTCCCTGGACGAAACAAGATTACACCCTGTTGGAGAACTTACAAGGAAAAGCAACCAAACTGGTCGGCGGATAAAGTTGCTTACCTTATGAGAGACGCCTGGAAAAGCTAAAAATATTTCCTCTCTTATAGACAATACAGAGAGGACACTATCAGGGCCTTTAGGATCGTCTGAGGGCACACTGTGTTCTTCAGTTTGATTATTTCTTCGAACTGGCGCGAATGACCAATCTTCGAGGCTACCAATACAATTTGACGATAAAGTATGACAAACTTGAAGTGCGGGCCAAATTCTTATCCCACCGGCTGGTTGAAGGGTGGACCGAGTTGTCGAACTCCGTTGTCTTGGCGGAAAACGCTGAGACCTTCAAAAAAAAGAATTGGTGAATTTATGGTTGATAGTCAAATATTTACTTGATACCAATGACTGGCAAAACTGTTACGTAAACATGTACATGATTTTCAGCCTTCTATCTGTAAATAGGATTTTCCAAGGCTCTGCCTATCTCCCTTATATAATTATATATACTGAACTACGACCAGTGTTTCCAAGCTGCATTCCTGACCAAGAGGTGTCTGTCGAGACTAATGGATCTAAACTTGAAGTAGGCAGTTTCAAGTGTCTCGGGGCGAGGCTGTTGAACGGGTAGAGTAGGGATGACATTGTCTGCCGAACTGATGCTGCCTGCCGGGTTTTTTCAAGCCTTAGAAAATACTTACGAATCCGGCGTAATATTTCCGTCACCACTGAGATTCGCGTGTACCGTGCATACGTCCAAACTGTTCATTTCAATGGATGTGAATTCTGGGCCGTGCGTGCAGAGGATGAACGAAAATTGGAGGTACTTGACTACCACTGCTTGAGGACCATCTTTCGTGAAGTACATTGACATCTCAAATGGAACAGTCCCCACTCGCTGTGACAACATCGCAAGGATGTCCAAGCTATCCAAAAAAGACGACTGAGCTAATTTGGGCATGTTATTCGCCGTCCACCTTAGGGGCTCAGATTTACTGCCCTCGATGCGGCACCGTTACCCCATTGGAGACGTCGAAGAGGGTCAACTCGAAACCCGACTCAACATTACTCGGGTGGTCCACGGAACTTCGTTATTCGGTCTTACCTGACGGCGAAAATAATGGGCTGGATCGTCCAGGTGAGGTATAGTCGCAGCCGTACCAAGTACAAATACGTACAAGGATCCGTCATGTCGAATCGTTGGATGACTTTCTGGCAGACTGAATTCGTGAACTCGATCAGGAATTATCGCTGTTGTACCAAGTAGATTTAAGCGCAAAATACATTTAGTATCGACCTCTCGTTTTATACTACTGTTAAAATGTACGGCCTACCCGTCAAGGCATCGGTCGGCACAGGCACTACAGTGTCCGCGGCTAACCAACATACCACCTAGCACCTGTCCACGCAATGAGTACATAGGAAATCATCTACCTGCGCTAACAAGGACAGAAGGGTCCCGCTCACTCCTGCTACTAGCCACATTTCAGGCTACCACAAATGACCACACGTCTATGGCCTCACCTACCTTGGCTCGATACGTTTTGTTATGGCTTGACTTCCTTCACATGAATCGCTGTGACGTTCCAGGCCGAATTTTGGCCTTCGCCTCCAACACACCTGCAACATCTGCAGTCGTAAACATGGACGAGGGAGCAGTAAAAGCAGCGACTGCGGCCCCAGTGGCCTTTGCAGCGGCAGATATGCATAGATGATACATTACAGAAAGATACCAATCTGACAACCGCGATTATGATGGAATTCAAAATACTAGTGGCTGCGTTTACTGACGCTTCTGCATAGAAAGACTTACCCGTATAGGTAATCCGCGACGTCAGGGGCACGTACGCGACTACCATGTCATATCCCACACAATACCAAGAGGCCAATAATCTCACTGATGGAGTGCTCATAACAGGCGGTCCTTCGACATTCAATGTCACGGTGGGCTTCGGCAGTTTACTAGCTCCGGAAAATGGCTGAAAACTACTAAGTTTCAGATAAATTGAGTTGGAATCCAAGGATCGACCTAAAACTGCTTTCGACCTGTCACAAGCTATATTTTAGTTTAAAATCATGTTGCAGTCTATGGCACACGGCTGCCACATCAGACGACTTACGCTAGTGTTCTTCGCACCCAAATATCCACGATGACGCTTAACTTTTTCAGATGTTAATGTACAGGACTGCACAACCTAATGTGCAGGTTTGTCGCCAAACCAAAAGAAGCCCAACGATCTAAGAAGTCAGTGCGAGGGTTCTACAGTGCCCTGTGCAAATCATAAGCGCGTAGGATAAACCAGTGACCGCTAAGCCGCTCAGGGATGCATTTTCATATCGGCCAAGGATTTCCTCAATCCTCTTGTGACAAATGATGGACCACGATGAGGAATCATTAGCCATGACCTCAGGTTCAGTGAGGAATCCAATCAGTTGTGCATAATGTCATACGCTAGCAGGCAAGACAAGAGACACGCCTTTCTAACTAGCTTATGGAAACTAAGACAAGAACACATTTGCTAGACATTGCAAATGTAACGATAAAAAACTGTGCAAAATGCATCAAGAGAGCAAAAGTACTTCGTACATGTGACGAAAAAAACAAAAAACCCACAAAACACATCGACGTCGTAATATCCTTATACCAAGCTTTCACTACATTTCCTTAAGCGCGCAATACATCACTTACTCGAGTGAACTTGGAGCCACATTATATTGCCTGCCGAGGGTATACTGGCGGCAAACAATCGTAAAGGGACAATCCTGGAAAATATCAAGCCACGCACCACGTGCGCATTCTGCCGACTGTCACTTTAACTTAACAAAACTTGCCTTGGCGCAAGACAAAATGTCTTTCATATTATACAATGCATGTGAACCCTAATATTTTGCTGCACTTGTGCAAGAATGTGTGCGCCCTCGATGTTTGGACTAAAATCTGGATTTATTCATAGATTATACCGGACAGCATGAACTCAGGTCTGCCATTATAATAATCTCAGGACTCAGGAGTGCAGATGCAATAATCCTGGTACAGAATTCTCTGGAAACACATTCCTATGTCCATATCTGCCCCGTTGGACGCGGACGGGCAGCAGACGAAAGCCCCTGAATTAATTCGCACTAATGAATTCATAATTTTCTAAGTTCTCGACTGGAAATTGATTCTTATCCACATTATTGGAACACAAGGTTCTCGCCAAAAGTTAATAAGGCCCGTTTGGTCGTTAGGGCGTCCGAAGATCAACAGGCGGTTCAGAGTCGCAAGTAGGGTAATCTTTGTAAATTCTGAGCTCCAAATGGGGTTTGAATATTCCTGAATGGTCTGACAACCTTCACCGAAGATCTGCCGCGGCGGTATACCCAGTTTATGCACTAAGTGGTTAAGCGGAAAAGCTGACAGAAGTCAAACAAGTTGGTCCTAATATTCAGGCATCATTTTCTTCCTGGCATCTTTACTTCCACATGTGAACAAGATTTCATTACCGGTTATGCGTCTGCCTAAATAATCAGTCTTCCCAGACGTCAACATTCAAACTTTGCCTTGGTTTAGGATAAGATATTCAGTCTACACGCACCAGACAAGAACCTACAATTGACGCCGACTTACCGCTATCTTGACCTAACCGTCAGTCGTCTAATATAGTTGTCCGTAATAAATTAATTTCGTCATCGGTTAAATTTCCGATGGGAAAAGAATCCTCCTTCACCTTTTGTGGTCCTAAGCTTCCCAATTCTACCAATTATGCTGTAACTGGTCAAATTCCCTTTTAACCATTCAGTGACTTATCGTTTTTTTGAAAAAAAACTATCCTGGTCCAAGCTATTGCTAGTTTTCTCCTTGAAATCCGTCATTCAATTATTCAAGTTGTAAATGTGCGCAGCTATAACGTCTAGTGCGCAAAAAATTACTCTTCTTCCGTTGACTTGTTTCGACAGCCTATAGTGGCCGAGACAGCGAACACGATTAGCGCAATTTAGGTGGTGTTAACAGAGCAAAAATCGTGGATGTTCAGGTTATTGCTTAAATAGAACAAAGAACTGACTCATTCTACTAAATCTATAATAATAATAATAATTTTTCAATCGAAACCAGTGTGTGTCCAATCATAGCACATGAGAAGAGATTTCTACAAGAATTTCAGAACAGGTAGACAGTATCTATAGAATAATAAATCCACTGATATTTAATAAGTATCCTATCATGAAGAATGTTGGACGTTGAGGGAAAAAAACTTCCAACAAATAAACATAACTAGCATATCATATCTAGCAGGTGGTTTGCCACAATGCAGGTTCTCAAAAAAGCAGCTTATATTTTCTCGTGAATATCAGATCAGTGCATAGCATAATTATTCCTACTGAATAAAGGCTTTCTCTAATGAAATCAAGAAATAGGAAGTCATTCGCACGAGTATTCGTCGACATTGATTTCCTCGTAAACCTCTCCTTAGCGTCTGCGGCTACGGCTGACGCAATTCAAGTGAATGATCCAAAATTGTCGCACTTAGTTCGTTAATGCACTCATAATTTTATGTATGTATATATATGTCCTACGAAACAGTCATTGAAGGTTATATCCGCAAATGTGCAAAGCCTCATCAACAAACTAGACGAACTAAGAGTCTTGCTTGATGAGATTAAGCCAGACATTATGGCATTCACAGAAACGTGGCTTACAGAAGATAACTTAGATTCAGAAATATCACTTAGAGGATATCAGTAATTCAGGAGAGGCAAACTAAGCCGACTAGGAGTCATAATATATGTCACCTGCAAGCTGAGCGCTATGGCTGATGTACATAGTCTGGTACGGGATGTGGAACTGCTAAGCGTTACCATATCTGCTAAGAATGTCCGATCACTGACGCTTTCGGTGGTGTACCGTTAACCTAAGCATACTTCTGGCCAAGATCTCATGCTCGTAACTGAACTGAGCAAAGTCAGTGGGAAGAAAGATGTCCTTATCGTTGGGGATTTTAACGCTCCTGACATTTATTGGCTAACGTGGACTGCAAAAGCGCTGAATGACAGCTTTAATCACAAACTACTACAGTGGGTCACGGACAAACTTCTCTGCCGGAATGTTACCTTTAGAACACGGGTCAGGGAAGGACAGCAGTCGAACTGCCTTGATCTTATTTTTACCCGAGAGGAGGTAAATGTGTAAGACCTGCAGGACCGATCGCCATTACATTCAGTACTTTACTGAAAGAGATTGTTTATTCCAATTGTCCTCTCAGAAGAAAGACAGTCACAAACCGCCCAAGATGGATAAACTCGGAATTAAAGGCCTCTTAAGAAATTCAAATCGTCTGTGGAGGGTTTACAGACTAACCGGCTCCGAAGAACAATTACAGGAATGAAAGCAGCAACGAAATGTTTGTTAACGTGAGGCCTCAAAGCTGCGAAGGATGCTTGAACTGAACATACTTCGACATTCATTGGAGCATCTGAAAATTCTATATGGTTATATAAGAAGTTCTAAAAGAACTCATGAGCTGATCCGTGCCCATAAGTCGGCAGATGGAAAAGTGGAGACCGATGACCAGGTTAACGCGTCCCTCATTTCTAAATGCTTTCAGTCCGTCTTCACCCGAAAACCTAGTTCTATATTTGCCCATCCATCCGTTCGCCAACAAACCTATCCTCATAATACCCTTCCCCCTCCCTAACCGAGGAAAATCTCTCTTCATCGACCATAGTTAGGGCCGAGCTACTCCAGCTGAAACCTGCCAAATCGCCTTACCCAGAGATAATTCCGGCATTAGCACTTCGTGAAATTGCTAATGAGCTGTACAAACCATTATCCGCATTATTTCAAAAGTCGTTTGAAGACGGCGAGCTCACGGAAGAATGGAAGTGCGCACTAAATACTCAGATCCATAAAGGAGGCTCAAGACTTGACTGCGGAAATTATCGTCCCGTCAGTCTTACTTTCATCGCGTGTAAAATAAGGGAACGCATTGTCAAAAGACACTTGATGAAATACCTGGAACAGAACAAAACATTGTGTGATGTCCAGGGAGCTCCTGCCTAACGAGTGTTCTTTACTCGTACGAGAAATGGACACGAGCTACCGATAGGGGTTTTCCAGTGGTTGTCATGGATTTTGACTTCAAGAAAGCCTTTGACAGTGCCCCGCACAGGCCTCTTTTACAGAAGATCTGGGATGTAGGAATTCAAGGAAGGATGTTTAAATGGATCAGGAGTTTTCTGTCTTCCGGAGTACAAAGAATCGTCGTTGGTAACTCTTACTGGGGATGGGCAGAGGTGAAAAGTGGTGTCCCAGAGGGTTCTGTCTTAGGACCAGTACTCTTCCCGATTTATGTTAATGACTGCATCAGCGAAGTGAATGGCGAGGTCCTCATGTTCGCGGATGACATAAAAATATGGAGTGAAGTCAAGTGTGATGATCTCGGGGTTTGGATACAGAACAACCTGAAACCAACACTGCAGTGCCACAAGGCTGCAAAAAACGCCATGGGAGTGCTGCATGCAATAAAAAGGGCTTTCGTAAATTTTGACCAAGACCTTTTTGGGAGAGTTTACGGCACATTTGTTCGGCCCCACTTAGAATATGGCATACAAGCATGGCGGCCATGGCTGGTAAAGGAACAAGAATGCCTCAAACGGGTACAACGTAGTGCAACAAAGCTGGTAAACGGTCTAAAAAGCCATTCATACACAGACAGACTGAATTGCCTTAATTTATTCCCTCTGTGATACAGGCAGCAAAGAGGTGATCTTATCCTCGTCTACAAGATAATACATGGCCTTGAGTATGGACTTAAATTTGAGGACATGTTTCAGTGGCATCTTTCACCCAATCTTCGTGGTCACTCGATGAAGTTACGGACAACAATGTCCAGGCTGAATCTCCGTTCTGAATTTTTCACGCAGAGGGTAGTGGAGCAATGGAACGATCTCCCTCAGTCAGTCGTGGAGGCTACATCCCTGCAACTCTTCAAGAAACGCTTGGATGATTATTTGTGTCCCCTGTTTTCCCTCGACAGTCTGAATCTGAATTAATACCCCTGGTCCTGACAAATATTTTCTCTGAGATAATGCTACTCAAATGAACCAAGTACTGTTTTAATAGTTAAATGTTTTGTTCGTGTACAGTTATTCTAACGAGCTGACATGTAATCAATAGGGTTTTCAAAGGCTTTGCCTATTATCCTTACCAAATAAACTGAATAAACTGAAAAAATGACGCAGAGAAGTTGCAGTCGAACATCAACAAACTGTTTGCTTGGTCGAACAGATGGCTTTTGAAGTTTAACATGTCCAAGTGCGTAGGCTTGCACGTGAACACCGGCCGCAATGCCTCTCCCAACCACCAGTACTATACTGACGGGGCGGGGCTAGAAACTGTGGAACGGCACAGAGATCTGGGTGTATGGACGACCACAAATCTATCGCTATCAGAACACTGCAGGAAGATAGTCCAGAAGGCAACTAGTACTTTACACTGGATCAGACGTGCATTTAAAATATTTCCTCCCGAACTCTCTGAAAGACTCTTTGGTGTCTTTGTAAGACCTCATCTGCAGTATGGAATGCCAGCATCTTCACCATGGATGCGGAAGGATATCGACTTACTCGAACACGTGCAACGCAGAGCGACAAAGATGGTCGACAGTCTATAGCATTTGTCTTATCAGAAGAGGCTGAATTTGCTCGGCTTATTCCCCTTTTCTTATAGACACGTAAACTGCAGTCCTCTTTGGACGTACCTCTCTCATATGGACAAATAAACTGCAGTCTACTCTGGACGATCCGGATTGTCTGCTCATGAAGAGCAGAGGACTTCTTTGAGTTTGCCCGTACAAACCAACTACGCGGCCATACCTACAAAGTCGTGAATGTGCGCACGCGCTTTGATCGTCGAAAATTTTCATTCAGCCAGCGGGTTGTCTGAAAGTGGAACTCGCATCCATACGATATTTTGACGGCTGACACAATTCGTATGTTTAAAGGAAAACTTGCTCGTCTGCTTTTCGACAGAAGTCGACTTTCACAGCATGACTATGCACAGCCATTTTTGTAAAAAACCCTCTGAAATTACTTACAGTGACCTTAAACACTACCTTATGATTACGACTGAACTGTGACTCGATCACATTGTAAATGCCTGCAATTTGGTTTTTGAGTACGAATCTGCGAAAGCCCTGTACATAAATAGGGTCATCAAGGACTTTGCCTCTAACCCTCCAAATATATATGCATATATAATTATCTGCGGATTGGATGTTATTTAAAGAATTATTCAAGTGTCCAAAAGTATCATATATAAAGGAATGATTATTAAGGGACTGTTCGAATCCTAACTTCTGCATTTTCGTCAATTTAAGCGGAAGATATGTTGTGATCAAGCGGGTGAGTGTGTATAATAATAATTATTATTATTTTTATTTTATGCCAGTTTATAGGCATTGTCATGGAAACATTAAAAACAAATCCGGCTATCATAATCAGGGCAATTACTATGTTGGAAGGAGAAGACAGAAGACACCAGAACGAGGGGTTTAATGTACACAGAACACGGAGTTGTCCTCGCAGGCGGCAGTGGCCACTGGCGAAGTCAGGACTGGTGTTGGCTGTCTCCAGTCATACATGGGAGTCCCAGAGATAGAGAAGGCGGCCACTCTTTTAGGCTCGTGGGCCAAGCTCATTTGGTGTCCAATGAGTTTGTGTTGCATTTCCCGAGGGGTGGTGTCCCAGTGCCTTAGGTTGTGGTCGCAGGGGGAGTTGCGTTCAAATGGCCCCATGGGTTGCTGCGGCTTTGCGGCAGCAGGTAAGCCCGAGCTGCCGGTCGTATAACTTCAGGCCAGCGCGTCGGGAACGGCAAACTGCAAACGGGTGGATGACCTTGGGGCAGCGAGGTCTTGAAAAATGGCCCCAGGCCGGTCATGATGGCTGCCCGCTGCATATATCGCTTGATATACCGATATACGTAAATAGACTAGTCGAAAGCCACGTCGCGTGGGACGAGAAGACTTCACAGAGATAAGATCAGGATTCAGGGGGTGGACAACGTCCTCCAGAATTCGAATAGCGAATCGCCTGTGCGTTTATAAATGTCGTTGTAGGATAATATCAACTCAGGTTTGATAAGAAGCACCGGCAGCAGTAGAAAGCGTTCGGGGGATTCGTTTGAAAATTAACAGATGTTTCATGAAAAAAGCAGGAAAGATGACAGGAGAACAGCAAATGAAAAAGGAAGAATGCTGGAATATGTGAATCTCCAAACTACAGATTGGGGTGTGTGGTAGAACGAAAACGAAAATAGTAATAAAGAAGTTTACGAACTATGGTAAACTGGGACTCGATGTGAAGGGAAAATTAAAGATTTGATAACAAAGTGACGCCATGGAACTTGAAAGTGTATGCTTTATTGGGAAGGACGTCAAAAGGCTTAGTGACATGATGCACATCCTTATGATACGATTAAACTGTGGCCCGATCACATTGTAAATGCCTATAATTTTATTATTGAGTGTAAAGCTGCGAAAGCACTCTACATAAATAGTGCCAACAAGGGCTCTGAATCTAACCCTCAAAAAATAAATATATATGACTGGCTGATGACGGCTAATAAGCCAGAAATGGCCATTCCGGTCTCCCTTGTCTTTGTCGGTACCACCTGATTTACATCATTCTACTAGTCGCTGTGCGACTGTTTGCCAGGGTTCTAGCATGGGCCCCAAGGCACCACGGAACGAGCCTGTTCCGTAACCTGATCGGCGAGCGCCCACTGTCATAACTGATATTCCCGATCACAACCAACAGGACAACGGGCCCGTGGCTCAATGGTAGGGCGTCAAACTCCATGACCACAGATCCCGGGTTCGAATCTCAAGTGATCCACACTTGGGGTTGGGTATGACTGGCTGATGACGGTTAATAAGCCGGAAATGACCATTCTGGTCTCCATTGTCTTTGTCCAAGGCAATGGGTTTGAAAATAAACGCAGTTTCAGAGCGATCTTTGACAGTCTTCCAAACAGAGGACTGATATTCAAGTAACACCGAATAGACAGGCATAGGAATGTACTGAAATAGCTGACTGACCTTCTCATGGACAGATCTTAGCATATTTATGTTACTAACATTATGTCGGAGTAGCCATATTTTCATATTGACATTCCGCAGGCGAGCGTTCTGGATCCATGTCTGTTTTAATTGTATACGGACGCCTGCACGAATTGTCGGAACTGTGAGCGCCTAATGTTTCCCTTTGATCTAAACTTGTGGAAATCATAAGAAAAAGAATGTTTCACTGCAACTGTCAATTAGCTCGCATCGTTTGCAATTATGATGTGACAAATGGACTTTTGAACTAAAATTTAACCAATGCCATATCATTTGATTACGATCTAGCAGCAGGAGGCCGTTGCAATTTGAAGAGTAGTACTTCATCGAGACCACCAACTCGAATCAGCCAACGAGTCAAGAGACCTCGGTTGACATAAAATCTCAAACCTACGTCTCATTGCGCCAAGGTATCAAAGAGGGCTATGGGTGTACAAGGCGCGGTGGAGCGGTTAGAGCATTTGCTCGACAAATGTTCGAATATTGTTTTTAGGCGTGGTGCCCCCAAACAAAACACGACCATACCCTTTTGGAAAGCGTACAATAAAGAACAGAAAAATATGGTCGGCGGATTAAGACATTTACATTATGAAAGACGGCTCTAAATGCAAAAAATATTTCCTCTCTTTTATCGCCAATACTTATTATTATGGTGAATTCAGTTCGCTCGAGGAAACGAAAACGAGCTTTGAGCACCCTGGCTGCGGTCCCCAGAGAAAGCACCCGGGCTGAAATACATCAAGTAGAACCATCATAATATGGGAAATTGGACCTGAGTTTCAAGGGTGGATCTCGATCCCTTATGGTTATTTCTTATTTCGGAACATGAATGTGTTAAGGTTCCTTTTAAAGCTTTTCATCAATGGTAGTATCACAGCATCTGCGAAGAGTATAGTCCATGTTTTGACCAGTCTGAGAGAGAAGGACTTCCGCACATCCAGTCCTGAATGAATGCACAGTTTTAATGGGTGAACTCGCAGTACGCCTGTAGTAGCAAATTCGAAAGTACTCAATAATAAAAATAATAATAATTTTCATTCAAGACCCGTGGGTGTCCTCAAAGTCCAGGCCGCAACCCAGTTTCTTCATAATGTAAAATGCATTTAAGAGCTCCCCGCGCAGTTAAAATATAACTCAAAGTAAAGGGGTTGAGATATTCAGACGGGTTGCATAATGAAAGGGGCTATGGCCCATAACCATTTTCATGACTCTTCTCTGGACTCTTCCAAGATTATTTTGATCTTGGGATGCCAGTGGTCTCCAGGCTCGTACGCTGTATTCCCAGCACAGCCGCACTAATGCTATGAACATCTTGCAGAAATCGTCTTCAGCAGCCATGCGGATATCTAAGCAGCCCTCCCTGCCGATGGCACCGTCTACCTCGTCGCCGGGTGCAGGCTAGAAAAGGTGTCCTGAACACATATTCGGGCAGTTCTATCTTCATGCAGGCGATGACGCGCAGATGTACCACTCACGGGCGAAACAATCAAACACACAACGAACCATGTTCCCATCTACGCCGTCCCATACCACAGGCTGGTAGAGTGAGTCCGCCCATTCTGACAGCCTTCAATACTCGTCTCCTTCTAGACAGTTAGAGGAGGAAATGACTGGAACGATGGACGGCGCTAGTCAGCAGAGAACTGCGCAATAAAACGCGGACGTCACTGGTTTCGGCGAGACCTGCTTCTCTAACTGAAGAAATGGGTGCAGATCACGCCTCCTCTTGGCGCTTCCGCTCAAATGGAGAGTGACACGACGCCGGAGTCGCCTTTGCCATCCGCAACGACACCGTGGAACCACTGACCTCTCCTCTGAAACGCGTCAGCAACCGTCTTATAACCCTGAGCCCTCCTCCTCCTCCTCCTCGGCGGAACAAAGTTTCGAACATCACCAATATCTACAACCCCTTCCCCTCTAGTAGGGCCTGCACGACCTCCTAGCGACTACGCCGAAGGCGGGCGAGTTTACTGTGGTTGGTGATGGTAATGCACGCATCGGTAGACTACGCTGATTGAAGAGGTATGTAAAGTCCTCATGGTCTTGGCGACTTCAAAGAGATAGGCTATCCCCTGCGAGCCTGCGAGGAGCACCGTCTTCCCGTCACCTACATCTTCCGCCTTCCGACGCGGAAGAAGGCTACCTAGGTGCATTCCCGATCGCAGCGCTGAAACCTACCGGACTACGTTCTGTTTCAAGTGCGAGATTGACAGGATATGCTGAAGAAGAGGACAATATGTGACGGTTATGACTAGATCGAGCATCACATTGTCGTCTCCAAGATGGGGTTCCAACTACGAACTCGCAGATCACGAGGTGTACTCCGAGCAACCTTCCACTATTCTGTGAATAATTCTGACGATCGTTTCTTGGGGCCGGGACTTGATGCGCAAGCGTGCCCTCCAAACCTGTCGGCTGACAATTATCATCAGACAAATGATCGGCTTGGACAGCGGACTGGTGCCCGGGAATAGGAGTCGACGGCATCGGCGCAAATTCCTCATGTTAATTAATCTGATGCACATTGATGCGCAAAAAAGCCGCGGTATGGGAAACTGCTGAGTTACGGGATAACTCAGGTTGAAACGACCGCTTCCTAATGAGGCCCTTATGCCACTCATTCTCATTTGGGATCATATCCGCCCTAGGGTCTCTTAATAATTGTATTTAATTCCAGTTTACAGGAATTGTCAAAGAAAGATAAAGCACGGATTGGGCAAAGTGGGGAAAAAATCCGTGAATACATACAGAGGATGGTGATTTTGCAGTTTGGATTGTTCAGGAGAAAAAAACTCCCGCCCGTGAAAGGTCGTCATTCCAGGAAGAAATACACCATCAAAAGCCTTAGTGAAATCGAAATGGACCGTGAAAAGTGCGAAACCATTGATCCTAGAGTGGAGAACATGATCAACGAAAGGGAGCTGACAGGTGTCAAATGACCGAGCTTCGACGAACCCAAACTTAGCAGCACTCAATGGGTTGTTCTCTGTTAACTGACATATCATATTTGATCAATGTCCCTAAGATTTTCGAAACTGCGGAGAGGGCGTTTATTTGCCGAAAGTCATCAAATGACGTAGATTGGCCGTGCTTGAGAATAGGCAAAATATGTGATTCTTTCTACAAATTAGGACGGGTTTCACATTCAAGGGCGGGCTTAAATATCTTGCACTGGAGGGATGGGAAAATTTCATTTGCGCCCTTTTTTAAAATACTAGCTGGGACACCAGCGGTACCCGGAATAATAGATTGACGAAACCGCCGAATCGCTACAGTCACGTCCTACAGAGTGACAGTTGTAGTTTTAAGAACTGCCCCGATGCAAGCCTGGATGGTCGGAAACGGAGAAGTCGAGTCTTCAATAAAAGTTTCAGACAAAAAGGCATTGAAACTATCAGCGGTCATCTGGGCGTCTGATATTGGATTTCCAAGTGCGTCTCAAAGGCTGGAATGTTGTGTTTTTGCATGAGCTTTTACACTTCGAGATAATAGTTTAGCGACTTAACAAGCAATTTTCGAAAACAAGTACGTACTCGGCTAGCGGCTTTTCTTCAGATAATCTCTTTGCTCGCTCAAAAATCTCACAATTCAAGGGCAGATCGGATCCGGAATCTCAAACAGTTTGGTGGTGCAAACATTCAACAACCTAGTCAGCTTTGCTTGGCGAACCCAAAGGTGTGGTGGCACGCAGGGGTGCGAGTTATAGCCGTGCCGGCCATATGCGCCTGGCCCTACCTTCGGCCCCTTCACTGTAACATGACACTGGGTCCCGGTGGGTGAGGAGGGGAGGAGTGCTGTGGATGCCACTCAATTCCACTATCCTTGCTGCCGCTTTAGTGTGAAGCACACGATAGACATCGTCGGGAACGACGACCGAATTGTTTCCGGTTGAATATTCTGAGGTGTGGCGTGTTTAAGTGGCGCATCTGGCTACCGTGACTTTGTGGACGCATGATTGTCCGAGCTGAATTTAGCCGATTGGATGTAGGTTGGCGCGTTTTGGACCATAGGAGGAAAGTTGAATGAAGTTGAAGCAGTGAGGACTTGAACAAGGACGATGGATATCGCAATGGTGGCTGTCAGTAATAGGAACAAAGAAATGGAGGATATACTAGAGGTTGCGAAGGACACACGAGTGATGCATTCTTAGCCTCAG
>CACRXP010000237.1:286294-329409 GCA_902702965.1 Spirometra erinaceieuropaei | reverse complement strand
AGCCGAAGGTCTGCCGCGTGAGTCGTTAGCCAGTAATTTCAATATTAGCCAGGCCACTCTCTGGAGAATTATTAATAACAAGTGCCTATAGCGAAGCAAGTAAGCAAGACGATGAATCTATTCGTCCAAAAGTGCCATTATATGACACACAAGGCTATTAACAGGAAAAACCTGTCAATGTTTTCCTTCCGCATAATTAGAATAGGAATGAAATAACTCCCCAAAACGTCATGATAAAGCCATTATTAAGTAGGAAACTTATTAGAGAACGTTTTTTATTTGCTATAAATATATTGAATAGACATTCACTCTGGAAAAGCATTAACTCTTGGGATAAGGTCTTGTTTTAAGACAAGCCTCCTAATTCGGCCCAGGTGGTAAAATGTGGGAAGAACCTTCCACGAGAGCACACTATATCGACACCAACTTTCAAGAACTGTCGACGCCTGATGATTTGGATGGCCATCACATTCGGAGAGCGATCGGTCTGGCGTTCAAGAGCAGAGACGATAAACAGCAAGGTGTTCGTCGACATCGTAAAGGATGCCTTCGGTTACAATCGCATTCATCGACGTCGAATGGACACCGCAACGTTGCAGGATAATACACCTGTTCCGCTCTCAAAGGAGGTATGACTCCAATTCAGCCTGCGGTCTAATGAGCATTATTATTCCCGCCAACAGTCCGAACCTGAATACAATCAAAAATACTTCTACATTTTTCAAAAGGCACTGGTACAAGGCAAGAAAACATAGTTCAGTGCAGCAAGAATCGGATTTTGTGCTTAATAATTACATCGACTGAACCACCATAGACAACTTAATAGTCTCTATGCCCTCCCCGCCTATACTAACTTTAAAAGCCAAAGGGCAGGCGACAAAGTACTAATATGTTGTATCAATTATTGCTTTTCATCATTTTGTCGTTGTAAGACACTTTGTTTCTTTGATCGCAGTTATATTATGCCTTAAATAATTGACCAGTCATAAATTCGTTTTCTGATTATGTACTTTTTCGTGAAATATTTCTTAAACAGAAAATTCTATTGCAGAAACCAAGCGGTGTCTTGTTTTGAAACTCGCAGAATAGCTTTAGGTGCCCTTCAGCAGTCAGTGCTGCTTGTCCACCCCAGGACATCTCCAGTGCGGCTGCCTTTGTGCACCAATGACGTTTATGACGACTTCATCGCAAGACTACATGCTGAACCGCAGTTTGGATAAAAAGTGGAACGTATATGTGCAAACCAATTAACTATTTCCGCCTAACAGGTTAAGCAGCTTACTACTGTGGGGGACCGCACTGAAAAGGGGTTTGTCTGGCATCTTCTGAGTGCTCTATTAGAACCGCCCTCCTGCCTCGACTTCTGCTCGGGTGGTTTTACAGAAAAAACGCTCGACCTCCGGTCCTCCACTGTACCCAATTCGTAGTCTAACACTGCAGAGGCAACACGGCAAAATACCTTCTTTAGTAACTATTCGGGGCAGCCTGTTCGAAGAAGTGAAATAGACTAGTTTCGTTTCCACTGCCGAGGTTGGACGAGAGAATTGACGCATTAGTCCAAGCTGTCAGGCAAACAATCGCTGTACTTCTTTATGAGTGCGTTAAATGCCGGCGATGCTAATGATAGTTTAGGTAACCAATTGGCTGTATTAGCCAACGGAATACAACACATGAAGAAAGCGTATTGGCTAAGAACAATTTTATCAACTGCAATACTCATGTTACTCATTGGTTATGTACAGAACCTATGCTAACTCATTAAATGCCACGGCCAAAAGTAGAGTGGAAACTGTAGCGTATTTTTGGTGTTTTTATTTGTGTTTATTTAGTTGAAATAAGGACGAAAAGGCCGTTTGCTGAAAGAAAGTTCGATACGGATCTGTATATTAAATAGAAAACGGGCCGAATTTAGGCGAAATCGGAGGATTCCGGATATTCAAGCAGTTTCCTACGCTATTACAGCTTTCGGATCGAAATACCTTGTTTTACCTTATTAATCTGAATAAGAAGATTATTAAATGGAAGAAATTTTTCAATAAACCTTCGTAAAAAAAGAAAAAATTAACACGAATGGAAGAGAATATGCGCATCCCAGGTTCTTGTTTAAAAGAAGGCGAAGGCACGATCACTGGGACGGTAGGTTTATTTGCCTGAGCTTTCGAACTATCGAGCTATCGGGTTTCCAAGACTTACTTAACAGCATATTCCCCGACATTCAGTTTACACGAGAAGACGAGAAGGGCGAGAAACTACCCCTCCTGGACGTGCTCGTCACGCGCACACCTGACGGTGAACTCAGAACTACAGTGTACAGAAAAGCGACCAATACAACCCAGGTCCTCAACTATCATAGCAACCACTCATTGGTGCACAAACGGGGCTGTGTTAGGGCGCTATTCGACCGAGTAAAAACGCACTGTAACAAGCCCGAAGGAAGGATGCAAGAACTACGGCATCTCCGGGACCAATTAACAAAGAACGGCTACCCAAATAGCTTTATCAGTCGCTGCATACGCACACACCCACGCCGGACAAACGGAAGAGAGACACCAACAATTTGGCACTCCCTACCGTACATAAAGAATGTGTCCGAGGCTACAGAACGCATCGCGTCAGAGCTAGGCATGGGCAACGCTCATCATCCGGCGGCCACCATGCGGAGCAGGATCATGAAAATGAAGGATCGGCTGGAAGCAGGTGAACAGTCGGGCGTAGTCTATCGAATCCCGTGCCAAAACTGTCCTTGCCACTACACAGGCCAGACAGGACGACGTCTCAGCTCACGAATACTTCAGCACAAACGGGCCGTTCGGGGAGGCGACCCACTGTCTCAAGTAGCCACTCACACGCTCGAGGAAGGGCATGAGTTCGACTTCGCCAACACGCGGATATTGGCGCGAGCCGGCAACAAGTCAGGGCGAGAGCTGTTGCAGGCGTGGGTGTCGGACACCAACTCCATCAACAGACACATCGATTTGCCTGCGTGTTATCACGCGCTCCGCCCACGCAGCCAGGTGGCGCAGCTCACACCGTCACGAAGTACAAACGGTGTCACCACGCCGGGGGAACATCGTGGACGAGGCGGCACAAACCCTACCTAGCCACGGACGTTCTCCCCCTCCCCCCCGCAAGGATGAACGATAAAAATGCTCACAATTTGCTGCACTCGAGTAGTCTCTGATGATGAACTCTAGTTCGAGTTCGAAAGCTCAGGCAAATAAACCTACCGGCTGAATTGGCTCGAAAGTGTCGAACTCTGGATTGCCTGGAGTATTGGAAGGCAACCGAATTCCGGCAATTTCTCCTATACATCGGCCCGGCAGTCTTTAATTCGTTTCTTGACCAGAGGCGCTATCAGCACTTCCTGAAGCTATCTGTAGCCATGTATATATTCTCCCATCCCCGGTTACACAAAACGTGCATTGAATTTGCACGTATCCTTTTAAATGGCTTTGTAGAAGACTTTCGCAAGCTATACAATCCAGCTGATCTGGTTTACAACGCGCATTGGCTGGCCCACCTACACGAAGATGTTTCGCGGTTCGGTGTTAGATAACTTCTCGGCTTTTCGCTTTGAGTCGTTTCTGTAAAACGTCCGCAGTTATATAAAAGCCTACGAAATCCCTCCAAAACGTCATATGTGGAAAGAACTTTCCAAGAGAACGCACTACACCGACGGCAACATTCAAGAACTGTCGGCGGATGATGGTTTGGATGGCGATTAAATTCGGTGAGCGGCCTGTCTACCAAGGATGATTTCGGCTACAACGGCATAAGTCGCCGCCGAATGGATACTGTAATTTTGCAGGACAACGCACCTGTCCACCGCTCTAAACAGGTACGAATTTGATGCCGCTTGCAAACATAATCTAACATTTTAGACAACAACCACGCTCTCCGCAATTGGCCTCCAATCCATTTTCATCCCGGCCAACAGTCCCGACCTTAATCCAATCGAAAATCTTTTTGGAATAGTCAAAAGAAATTGGCACAAAGCTAAGAAGACTCTTTCAATGCAGGAAAAATTGGATTTCATACTCAATAATTACATTTTACAATCCACCATAGATAACCTTGTCATGTCTATGTCGGACAGACTTTCTGCTGTTATTAATTCGAATGGACAATCTACAAAGTACTAATTTTTTGTATCTGTTTCTGTCCTTAATTATTTTTGACCTTTTATGCGCCCTCCTCCTTTAAACGTCCTCATACGTAGCCTTTATTAACTTGGTTGTAATATAGGCGTTTCTCGAAAATGTGACTTTTGTCGAAAATTATTTATTTTTATCTCAGTAAATAATATTTTCTAAACCAAACTTTCCTTTATTTCTTTGACACATCTTTTATTTACCGCTATCAGACTTTGGGAGCCGCAGTGTTTAGCGATTCCGCGTTAAAGTCGTTTACCTGTGTTAATTCATGACATTTCATGAGTTAGCACAGGTACTGTACTTCTAGACAGAACAAGACAGATTCTACAGCGAATTCACAAACACCGCTGATTACTTCCTGTATCCTACAGACTCATCAGCCATACAGCTGTACACAGCTGTCATCTCAAAAACAATTGACTGTGCACACTATTAGGCTATGAACAGGCAGCCTTGGCCACGATCACTCCCGTCCTCTCCATGGACAATGCTCGTTGACCCTACAACCACACAGTACCTAGTTAGTGGTTAACGAGCATCAAGGGATGTAGTTGACGTACTTATAGGTGAAGCTACTAACACGTACTTTTTCCCTGTGTGGTTGTAGACATCCAGTGACGAGGTGAATGGTCGGCGAAAGTCAACTAGACAACGCCGCATTCCCTTTGATAGGCGATACCGGGAACTTGGCGAGCCGCCGATGTCACTGGTAGTATGTTACCACATACTTACAACGGTTTCTGCTTAGGATGAAAGAGAGTCCGATCGAGAATCTGTTAACACCCTTCCTGCACGAAGACCACCAAACTACACGAGTAATGCTATATGACACTAATTCTGGTTGCGGTATGCCATGACCCGTCCTGTCAGGCAATGATTACTGCTATGCAGGCTGACATGAGGCGACAGGGAACGACCGTTGAATTTATGCGTAAACAACTAGCGTGGCTCATAAAGAGCAATTTGCGAAACCTTGAGAACCAGCATAGCATGCAGGTTAATGAAAATCGCCGACAGGAAGCTCGAAGGCCGACTTCCCCAAAAACCCCCTACGGTAGCCCTGAGGGTGAACAGTAGATTGCATGACCCTCAGGTCAAGTCTTAGCTGGTAAGGCTTACCGAATTTTATGACATTCATAGACACACTTCCCGGTATGCCTCGGTGGACGTTACACGGACGACTTCGTGAAGAGGATATTTTATGCCCTATTTGAAGACGAGGCCTCTGTACATGTAAATTTCAGCGGAAAAAAGACTAAGGAGTCCTAGTAGCAATAGATATCGAGTAGATATATGTGAATAGTGATTTATCCAGATATGTATGTCTGTCAGTTAAATTGGCTACCTCGTTTGTGCAAACTGCCATTTCCTTGGTTGCCGTTCGTTAGTTCAGCAGCAAATGCTTCCTGACGGATTTGAGGCAATTCTCCTTAAGTGGGAGGTTCCGTGGCAAACCGCATGACGTTCCCCGTACACAGCGGGCGTCTGCGGGATGACAGGTCATTCCGCACGAGAAGTCAGGAGCAGCACCATAAAGGCACCTCACCTTTCGAGGACTTGCCTATTGATATGGTTGCTACGTTTCCAATTGACTACATGCACCTTGTTTGTCTTGGTGTCATGCGGAAGCTCCTCCATATGTGGCGGCTCGCAACGGGGAAGCAGTCGATTACTATTAATGCGTCCATTAAACAATGCAGTCAATGTCTGCCTGCTGAATTTTCCCGCAAGTGCAGACCTCTTGACTGTCTTGAATACTGGAAGGCTGCAGAATACCGGCAGTTCCTACTGTACATCGGTCCTGTAGTCCTAGCTAACCATCTTGATTCCTCCCGTTATGAACATTTCCTTCTTTTGTTTGTTGCCGTTTTTACATTTTCCCATCCCATTTTGCCCAAAACCTTCATTGATTTTGGACGTTTGCTATCAGATAAATTTGTTTCTGATTTCTCAATATTGTACAGTCCTGCAGATCTTGTTTATAATGTTCATAGTATAGGCCACCTCCATGAGGACGTTAGTCGTTTTGGAGTTTTGGACAATTTTTCTGCCTTCCCCTTCGAATCTTTTTTACAAACCCTTCGCGGTACCATCAAGGGTCCCAGTAATGTAGCCGCACAGGTGTACAAACGGTATTCTGAGAGACGTTTGCCTGACATGCCAACTAGCTCACTGCTGTTGGACGAAGATAAGGGAGTACTACCACGATCGTTTCAGTTGCCGCGCAGGTAGACCGCTATTCTTCACAATGGCTACGTACTGTCCACCGAGGCACCTGATAACGTCGTGCTTATTGGAGAGTTGCCACGTGTACTGACATCTGTGTCGGATTCCGAAATAACATACCGCCCCTTCGACCGATGAACTACTCGTACCCCTTGCGGCTGTTCTCTTCCCCTAACTGGTTATAAAGGCGGTTGGCGGCTGTTCGCTGATTGGCTGTCTACCCTGCGCTGATTGGCTCATTGTTCGACGCGCGGGAGTTTGAATATTCCACGCTTGCGGCACGCTATGGAGGCTGGTGATGTTGCGTCGGCGACCTTCCAAAGTCTTCTCCATGGGCGGAAATGCACATCTTTTGATGCGTTGGAGGATGCCATTTCACGCTTTACAGAGGTGAAAATAAAAGTCTCTTAGGAAACGGGGTTACCAATTCAAGCCTGTCAATTCGCATAAGCTTCCCGCTGGCAGCCCCAATGCGGAGAAGTTTGTATTCTACAGTCGGAAGTACGTATGCGTTTTGGTCTCAACTCGACAGTATGCTTAAATTTTCGTTCGGTCTAATGTAGCCGTACCGGCTGTGCTGCATTCTTCAACATCCAGTACCGCAGGGAGGGCTGCCTCGCGGTTACATCGTCTCATTTGATCCATGGGCACGAGCCTGCGCCTGGGGCACCGCGGCCCTTTAAGCAAAGGAGCCCAGGCTCCCGGCTGACGGACTTTCAGGCATTGCGTCCGACCTCGCCGACAGGTAAGTAGACGCAATTTTGTCATGACCATGCTACACAGCAAAGGACCAGACGCGCAGGTTATGCGCCGTATTTAAAGACATTTTCCAATCTGGAGTCTACGAGGACCCAATGTCGGCTGTGAGAGAGAAGGTTGCAGCAAACAGTGGTCGCTGTTGCTACGACCTGGTTTTGCGGCGGAAATAATATCTAACAGAACATGGGCCTAATAGGCGCGGCATTAGCGCAGAGTCCATTGTCAGAAAATGCAAATAGCAACGAATAAGAGCAAAAACAGGACTCAACAAGAAAGCGAGCTAACACTACGGGTCCCAGGGCTCTCAAAGCAGTGTTTTTACATCTGTGCGCTACGTTAGCTGCGTCGGTAATGGTACTGCGAAAGGTTTGTTAAAGACTCGAAACGGAAGGCGGAAAAATTTTCCAACAACCCAAAACGACTGACGTCCTCGTGGCGGTGAGTTAAACAATGAACATTAGAAACTACATCAGCAGCACTGTACAAGATGGCAAAATCTGAAACAATTTTATCTAACAAGAAAATGGCAACAAAGGAGAAAATGTTCATAACGTGATGGGTCAAGATGGGAAGCTAAAACAACGGGGCCTATGTACAATAGGAATTGGCGGTACTCCGCGACCTTCCAGAATTCCACACAGTCAAGAGGTCTGCACTTGCGTGAAAATTCCGCATGTGGACATTGACTACACTGTTTTATGCAGGCATTAATCGTGACGGACTGTTTCCCCGTAGCCAGCCGCCACATAAACAGCAGCTTACGTATGACACCAAGACAGACAAGGTGCATGTAGTCAATTGGAAATCAAGCTATCATACTAATTGGCAAATCCTCGAAGGGTGAGGTGCCTTTGTGGGGCTGATCCTGACTTCTCATGCGGAAAGACCTGTCATCCCGTAGACGCCCGCTGTGTACGGGGAACGTCATGCGGTTTGCCACGGGCTTTCCCATATGGCAGCGAGTTCTCTAAATCACTAACTATCTATACTTAATCTGCAATTCCTCTACGCATATATCGACCCCGCCCCTAAAACCCCAACTACCACCTTTACCGTAAAACAGGCACCATTAACTACTTCTGTGTGCTTGGGGTCCTTCACTCAATCGTTCGCGAATGTGCCCCGGATGGCATGCAGAGGGTTACTAAGCACCCATTCATTGCCATTTCAGCAGCCACTACTATGGTAAAAGATATGTCAATTGAAGGCGTGGTTTTTGCCAGCAGGGCCGCCCAGTAGACCCCTCTAACCCAACCACAGCCACGTTAAACCGTCCGATATTGCCTCCTCACAAGCAATAGCCAGGAGTTTACATTGTATCACATAGTGGTAACTGATAAGTACTCGCACGCTCAGTCTGTGTTATATGCGTTTAGAACTCAGAACTAGGTCTGACACGTCATTGGTTACCTCTCTTATGCAATCTGGCCGCTGATTGGTTGCCGTTTGCATCTTGCTTTGCCCTAGCGCGCGCACACGTGGTACACGGCATTATCTTGTGTGCACGGCGTGAGACGCTTGACTTCACGTGAACCCGCTTACCTTTTGATATTTTCCATTTACACCTCTGTTGTTTCACCCCTTTTCTAACAATGATACAGTGATGTATCTGACAGGACCATTAGACGCCGGATTAATAAGTATGGGGATGAAGTTTTTAGGGAAATTGAAGACTCTCTCAATAAAAGACGCAGATGTCGTATGACGTCATGCGGGGAGTTATATAACTCCTCGCCGGATACATTAACGCCAGTGATTGATTTCTCAGATCACGACGGAGAGGATATATCCACACCTGTGGTAGTAAGTGATGTGCAAACTACTGTCATATGAAAAATAGTAAAAAGTTTTCAGCACTTAAAAGAGTCTTTGGACAACGATGTCATATTGAACTGGCCAGAGGGAAGGACGTGGACAACCAAAAGTACTGCCAAAAGGAAGGAAACTTTTGGGAACACGGAACACGCTCTAAAGGACAAGGATATCGCAGTGACCTACACACTGTAACACAGATGGTGAAGGAAAGAAAACCTCTCAAAGAGATAGTTAACGAGGAAGCAGAAACTAATGTCAGATACTGGAGAGGGATTGAAAGACTCAATGATGTGCTAAATGAACCACTGCTACGTCTGTGGGGCTCGTTTTCGAACGCACGCCATGCTTAAGAGATTTAGAAATATTTACAAGTAGCTTGTCAGAAGCTGCCATTCGGCAGCAGGTTTCTTATGACCTTCAGATTTGTCCGACAGGTTAGTCACTTGTCGAGGTTTGGAGGAGAGCACCTAAGCGCATTCGTTGATCGACTGTTCAGTGCCCCGTTTGAGGACGAGACCACGAATCACTTAACGTTTTATGGACGACAACAGGGCAAGAGCTTCTTCTCTGGCTCCACTGAGCATGAAGTAGTCCTGGGTGTTAGAAGCATTAGTTTCCCCAATTAACCAACGCCTAAACAGATGTCTCTAACAGGTGGAATGCCGATCTCAGTTCAGATCGCCATCAATTGAAGAAAACCTTCCAAATCACATTCAGAAGGGATTATGGTCGGCTACAAAAAAGGACAATTATCTATGTCACGTAAACTGGACAGCTAGTTACCTCTTCATAATCCTTCATACCTGTACTTTTCACATTATTTTTCAAAAAAATTTAATAACCAACAACCACATTACTCGTCTACCATTCCTACTGCTTAACGGGTAGTAGATTAGCATTGTGGGCATGAAAATAGGGGAAACGGCTTTAGAGTGAGGCTACTGAGAAAAAAAGGGGCGAAGGGGAGTTCTGCCCAGTTACGACGCAAGAATTTCCTGCGAAGATTCTGTGCAGGAAATCGGCGCAGATTCTGTGTAGATTATTCTAAACCTCCGCGTACAAACTGCGCAGATTCTCACCAGAAATGTTACCACGGAAACCAGGTGCATGTATTCCATTGGAAAGCACGCTCCCACATCGATGGATAAATCCTCGAATGGAGATATGCCACTATGTTGCACAGCCTGTCTTCGCAACAGAAATGAAATATCATCCCGAGAACGCACACCATATGGAGGAAATGTCATATGGTTAGCAATGGGAAGTCCAACAAGGCAGCACCCGGAGTACCTATCACATCGCTGGTAGCCGTTGTGAGCTTTAACTTGTCGGATATAGGAGAGGACTGGGGCATCGAAAATGAAATTTGCTAACTCAACTTTCACAACATCACCTGCACGTGGAACACGCACGCCGTTATCCAGCAGTCCTTTTCATTCACTAACACAGTCTTGAAGAAACTCATCCGCTGGTTCGGGTTTGCCAAAGCCGGAAAATACGCCAACGACGAAGGGTTCAACCATAACGGGGTGACTGATTCGCGCTAGTATTGGCCAAAGGCATTGACCTGATCCTTTAAACAACTTCATCCCATCAGTGTGTAACTGGATGCGCATTTCAGGAAGTTCAGTTGTTTGCCGGCGGTCTACCTCATCTAGTAAAGCCCGTTCAATGCCCAGATGGACATAGTTCCCGTTGGTTATGACCTTGTTGCTACAAGTTCTTGGAATCTTCAAGACAGTTCGCAGGTCCTTCGGGACTTCTGGGTGGTACGGCCGTGCCTGTCGAAGAGAGCCTTCATCATAGACAGAGGCATTAGCGTGATCAGACATAATTCTTGTAGATCTGATAGAAATGATTTTCCCCTTTTGTGCGTCATATGCACTTGACTTCCTGAAAAATCTACACCCATTAATATTGTACATCGATCAAAAAACCTACCAGTGTAACCCTCAGCCGTTGATTCGGGCATTTTTAGTTCCGGAGAGTCGCTTGGCAAAGTGGACGCCGTTGGAACATTAACCTGTTGGGCAGCCTCCGTTGCCGCATAGTAGGCCGTCTTCAGGCGCCGGATCGCTTATAAGCGGTGCTGCGGTTGATTCCAAAATACATACGTTTCATTGCTACTTAATCTCAATGACAAAAATGATAAACAAAGGCTCAAAGTGCAGCTATTCAGATCACTCTGCTACAACGGATATCTCATTGGTATTGCTTTAATCAACAGGCAATTATTCAATGATAATACTAATTTACATATCAAAACTTACAAAATATCATAAAGGACAGCAAAAGGGCAGTTCATTACATACCAGAGTAACGTATGCACGTATCCGTAAATCGACTCGACATCTATTGCTGCTAGGGCCCTTGAATGGTCTCAATGGGCATGCAATGAAATTTTTTTAATGTGCGACGAATAAAATCGTCTTCTTGCTTACTTGTGGACCGTTTGGGTCCCCCTATCTTATTTCAAGGAACAGTTTTATCATAAATAGTGCGCCACAGAGTGACCTTTATAATATGGAAACATAAAACTTTACGGAATTGTAAAATAGAATTTTTAACTGAAGAATCGCACCTTATGTCCTGAACACGATCTGCATATCCCTGATTTTCTCGATATTGAAATTTAATATTTTCTAAAAGAAGGCGAAGGCAAGATCACTGGGGCAGTAGGTTTATTTGCCTGAGCTTTCGAACTCGAACTAGAGTTCATCATCAGAGGCTACTCGAGTGCAGCAAATTGTGAACATTTTTATCGTTCATCCTTGCGGGCGGAGGGGGGAGTACGTCCGTGGCTAGGTAGGGTTTGTGCCGCCTGGTCCACGATGTTCCCCCGGCGTGGTGACGCCGTTTGTACTTCGTGACGGTGTGAGCTGCGCCACCTGGCTGCGTGGGCGCAGCGCGTGATAACACGCAGGCAAATCGATGTGTCTGTTGATGGAGTTGGCGTCAGACACCCACTGCTCCAACAGCTCTCGCCCTGACTTGTTGCCGGCTCGCGCCAATATCCGCGTGTTGGCGAAGTCGAACTCATGCGTGCGTGTGAGTGGCTACTTGAGACAGTGGGTCGCTTCTCCGAACGGCCCATTTGTGCTCAAGTATTCGTGAGCTCAGACGTCGTCCTGTCTGGCCTGTGTAGTGGCAAGGACAGTTTTGGCACGGGATTCGATAGACTACGCTCTTTTGTCTCTGATGATAGATTCGAGTAGGAATCCGAACCGTCAGGCTAATAAAGCTCTTGTCCCGGCGATCGCGTCTCCTTCTTCAAGACTACGCCCTACTGTTCAGGAAGTTTAATTGTTTGTCGGCGGTCTACCTCATCTAGTAAAGCCCGCTCAATGCCCAGATGGACATAGTTCCCGTTGGTTAGGACCTTGTTGCTACAAGCTCTTGGAGTCTTCAAGACAGTTCGCGGGTCCTTCGGGACTTCTGGGTGGTACGGCCGGAGCATATCGAACATAGCCTTCATCATAGACAGTGGCATTCGCGTGTTCAGACATAATTCTTGTAGATCTGATAGAAAAGATTTTCCCCTTTTTTCCGTCATATGCTCTTGACACCCACTAATATCATCATCGACAGCGACATTCGCGTCTTTAGACAAACTGTCCACTGCCGTCCTCAGATGGATCGGCTACGCAGTACAAATGCAAAGATGGAACTTGCTCATTGGCACAGCGCCCTCGGATGGTTCTGTTGCCACTGACGTTAAGTTTGTATGCATCAAAAATATAGTAAGGTACCCATCAGGTGAAGTGCAGAGTTGTCGGGAACTATTGCACAATTGACGACTACTCTGATTATCCAATTACGTCCTCAAGCGCTAAGGTTCTCAAGGCTAGGTTAGACACTGAGATTCATAACTGCCCTTAGCCGCTAACGGTTCAGGAGTATGCACGCTTCCCAATGCAAGACTACTTCCTCCTTATTGAAATTAACGGACGCTCGGACTCAGCATACGCGCAGTTGTGAGTCGTTCTGATCGGCTGCGTCCATGCGGATCTTAGTGACTGACGTACAAATGCTTCCTCACGATCTCGGCAACAGTAAATCTTCTCACTGATATTCCAAACGCCCAGCTGGCACTCTTCGCAAATCCTAAAACCAAATAGTCCCCTACTTACTGATTCGCGAATAGTGAATAGATACAGTGAGATTTAGCCTAGTAATACTATGATCATCCCTGTCCTCTCCTGTTGCGTTGTAGAGAACTATGACAGACAGACCACACCGTTCCAAGAAACCTGATAAGAAGTATGACAAGAGGCATTGGGTGGCTGGAGATGAACAGTCCTCGTCATCAGTAAGGATTTCAAGTTATGGGCTTATATGGCATTCAGAAGTCAAAAAGTCAAAGTGATTCAAGCGACACAATCTCCGGATGCATGTCCACATCTAAATAAGGTAGGCACTTTAAATGTTCATACTTACCTACTACATGACACAGCCCCACGCCCCAGTACTAGTGCGCCCCGGAGGAAACGGCGGCGACATGATAGCCGTACGTCCGCCAAGGAGAAGAAGAGGCGACGATATTGGATGCACTACTCACAGCAGGAGATAATTAAGCGACTTACTGATCTTTGCAGTAAAATCGACAGTTTAGAAGCACAGGTCAGACGTCATGTAGCCGCCTCCACACCGCTACCAGCTGACGAAGGGCCCGCATGGCAGCAAGTTCGCTGGCCGCCTACGAAAGAATGTGCGCGTCGTTGTCAGACGGGCAATAGAGACGTCGACTGGTAACTTCTTTGAAAGCACCTCGCCCCCTCTTGTAAGGGGGCCACGAAGGGGCCAGCATCTTCATGGTCTTCTCGTGGTTAATGCATTATTAACAGGCATTACTCCGTAAATAAACACGCAGTTTAAATAAGCTTTAATAACGGCAAAAAGTCCTTTTGAACTTCTGAAGTTGTGGTTTTGTCATGCCTGGGCGATCCTGATGTAATGCCCACAATTGTTTAAGTGTGTCACTGTGCGGCACTCATCTCCCACGTAAGCCGCGTTCCTCTCGTCCTGAGTGCTAATACCGTCTACTGTGCTCTACGTGCATACGTTACTGTGGTATCTAATGAACTGCCCTTTTGCTGTCCTTTATGATATTTTGTTACTTTTGACACGTAAATTTGTATTATCATTGAATAATTGCCTGTTGATTTAAGCAATATCAATGAGATATCCGTTGTAGCAGAGTCATCTGAAAAGCTGCACTTTGAGTCATTGTTTATCATTTTTGTCAATGACATTAAGTAGAAATGAAGCGTAAGTATTTTGGAATCAACCGATGCATCGCCTATAAGCGAATCCAGCGCCTAAAGAGGGCCTACTATGCCGCAACGGAGGCTGCCCAACCGGTTAATGTTCCATCGGCGTCTACTTTGCCAAGCGACTCTCCTGAATTAGAAATGCCAGAATTAACGGCAGAGGGTTACACTGGTAGGTTTTTCCATCGATGTAGAATATTAGTGGGTGTAGATTTTGCAGGCAGTCAAGAGCATGTGACGGAAAATAAGGGAAAATCTTTTCTGTCCGATTTACAAGAACTATGTCTGAAAACGCGAATGCCTCTCTCTATGATGAAGGCTTTGTTCGATATGCTGCGGCCGTACCACCCAGAAGTCCCGAAGGACCCGCGAACGCTCTTGGAGACTCCCAGAACTTGTAGCAACAAGGTCCTAAGCAACGGGAACTATGTCCATCTGGGTATTGGGCGAACTTTGCTTGATGAGGTAAAAGGCCGGCAAACGACTGAAATTCCTTTAATGCGCATCCAATTGCACATTGATAGGATGAAGTTGTTTAAAGGATCAGGTCAATGTCTTTGGCCCATACTAGCGCGAATCAGTCACCCTTTTATTGGTGAACCCTTCGTCGTTGCCGTATTTTCCGGCTTTGGCAAACCCGAACCAGTGGACGAGTTTCTTCGTGACTGTGTTAGCGAACTGCTGCACATGTGGCGCCTCGGAGTGAAGAAGTTTTCTTCGGCGCTCAACGCGCGCACTAAAAAGTGCAGCAATTGTCTACCGGCTGAATTGGCTCGAAAGTGCCGAACTCTGGATTGCCTGGAGTATTGGAAGGCGGCCGAATTCCGGCAATTTCTCCTATACATCGGCCCGGCAATCTTGAATTCATTTCTTGACCAGGGGCGCTATCAGCACTTCCTGAAGCTGTCTGAAGCGATGTATATATTCTCCCATCCCCGGTTACACAAAACGTGCATTGACTTTGCACGAATCCTTTTAAATGGCTTTGTAGAAGTCTTTCGCAAGTTATACAATCCGGCTGATCTGGTTTACAACGCGCATTGTCTCGTCCACCTACACGAAGATGTTTCGCGGTTCGGAGTGTTAGATAACTTCTCGGCTTTTCGCTTTGAGTCGTTTCTGCAAAACGTCTGCAGTTACATAAAAGGACCGACAAACGTAGCCGCGCAGGTGTACAGGCGCATTAATGAAAGGCGCTTGCCTGAGTTGTCCACAGGTTCCACGCTGCTGGACGACGATGAGGGAGTGCCATGGTCATGGCAGTTGCCTCGCAGTCCCAAGGCCATATTACTTAACGGGTATCCTTTATCGACCCAAGCAACCGACAATGTGGTACTTGTCTGCGATAGGCCGTGCGTACTGACATCTGTGTCGGCTACGGGCAGAGCCTACCGCCAATTTGTTGACTGCCAAGTCTGCTTCGATCCTGCATTCTCCTCCTCCAATTTACTTATTTTTAAGGCCTCCGTCTTGGATGCCAAACTTTCGAATGCTACTCTTGACGGCATCATTTGTAAATACGTACCATTGATGTACGCAGTTGTTGAGTTTCTGATTGATAAAACTTTGGTGGTCGTGGCGAAGAATTGGCTCCAAAGCGATAAATGTGTGAGGTGGGTTTAGTACCCCAGGCAGCGTGGCCGCCTGCTGGAGAATAACCTAGGGCCTGAAGCAGACACCAAGGTTTACCCGGTCGGTTTGCTAGAGGATAACCTATCACTCGACGGAGCGCTTCAGTTAGCCAAAAAAGCTGAAGATACGGATGATCTTTCCCAGTCGGAACTAACAGAATTAGGCCAAGGCAAGAGGAAAAAGTGTTTGCCTTTCATAAATGAGTCTTTGAAGGTTTTTCCGTCAGCTGACCTCCGACGACGAATTAGATGCGCAAAGACCAAGAGTAGAAAATAGATTAACTGGTTGCCGGCGCCGCCACGCATCCTCCAGTAAGAAGCCGTGTAAATAACGCAACTTTTAGACCACGCAACACCTCGGAAAATACACCTTGGTGGAGAGATCGTCGAGCTACAGGCTAATATGGCGTAGCTTAAAGCGACCATGACCGAAATTTCAAAGGTCATTCAGAAAAAAACACGTCAGACAGCTGCAGCTAGGCCGCCATCACTGAATTTGCCTCTGTGTACGAAGGAGGCTTAAACTGCATTCGTCAGTGAGATTGAAAAGAATGCTTAAGAATGCTTCGCAACACCGCCAGATGCTCTAATATGGTCAGGGGTGGGGGCAAAAACGACAATTATAAGTTGGCCCCCTGCGCATTTTTTTCGATGAGGGGGCCATATAGGGGGTTTGCCCCGCCATAGCCCCGTCTCCAGCCCCTTCATAGCCCCCTCTGGCCCCGGCATAGCCCCCCCGCCAGCGTGCTAGGGCAATACGTGACATGGACATGTGGAAGGGTACGGAACTGCGGCAGTTTTTGCTGTACACAGGCATAGTTGTGCTGAACGGCATTCTTCATCGCAAATATTGAAAACACTTCCTATTGTTGTTTACGGCAGTGCGGAGATTAGTTCAGCCGCGCTCTTGCAGACGATGGGTACCTTACTGTAGACGCATATTGCGAATGTTTGTAGAGAAGTATGCAGTCCTTTATGGAAAAGGAGAAATGGTGTACAATGTTCACAGCATTCTGCACCTACCGGATGATGTCTTACGACGTGGTCCATTAGATAGTTTCGCATCGTTTCCTTTCGAAAGTTACCTAGGTAGTCTCAAACGGTAGCTAAGGAAGCCGTCACAACCGTTGCAGCATGTAGTGCGTCGATTAGCTGAGCAACAGGGTGTAAGATGTGATATCTGCATTCCAACAGAATGGACATGTAGGCATCAACATTCCGAAGGTCCACTGCCATCCACTGATGGATCGGCTACGCAGTACAAACTTATACAAAAAAGTCAACTTGGTCATTGACACAGAGCCCTCGGATGGTTCTGTCGCAATTGACGGAAAATAAGTCTGTATCAAAAATATTGTACAATACCCATCAGGTCAATTGCAAATAGTTTTCGCCAACTATTGTGCAATAGAAGACTACTTCGATTATCCCATTAGGTCCTCAGCCGTTAATGTTTTCAAGGCTAGGTTAGACAACGAGATTCACAACTGCCCTTTGCCGTAAACGGTTAAGAAGTATGCGTACTTCCCAATGCAGGACTACTTCGTCCTTATTGAAATAAATGGACGCTGGGACTCAGCATATGAGCAGTTGTGAGTCGTTCCGAGCGGGTGCATACATGGGGATCTTCTTGGCTGACGAACGAATGCGTCCGACGGTATCATTTCCTCACAATTTCGGCAATGGTAGGTCATCTCACTGATATTCCCACCGCTAAGGTGGCACTCTTCGCGAATCCTACAACCCAACAGTCCCCTATTTAATGATTCGCGATTAGTGAATGGGTACAGTGAGAGTTAGCCTAGAAATACTCACATCATCCCTGCCCTTTCCTGTTGGGTTGTAGAGAACTATGGCAGACAGACCACATCGTTCGAAGAAACCTAATAGCAAGTATGACGAGATGTTGTGTCGGGAGATGACGAGTCTTCGTCCTCAGTAAGGCTACCAAGTTATTCGCTAATACGGCATTCAGAAGGTAGAAAGTGCAAGTAATTCAAGTGAAACGATCCCGGGATGCATGTCTTCCTCTTACTTACGTAAGCAGTTTCAATGTTTATACTTACATATTAGATGACACTTCCTCACGCCAACTTACCAGTACGCCAACAAGGAAACGACGGCGAAATGCTAGTCGTAAGTCTACGAAAGAGAAGAAGAAGAAGAAGAAGCGACAATACTGGATGATCTATTCTCAACAAGATATAATCAAGCGGCTTACTGACCTTTGCACTAAGGTCGACAATTTGGACGCCCATGTCAGGAGTCTTGTCGCCGCCTCCACACCGCTACCGGTTGAGGAAGGTCCGGCATGGCAACAGGTCAGTTCGCTGGCCGCCTACGACAGATTATGTGCGGCGTTGTCAGATGCGCAATAACGACGTCGATTGATAACTTATATATTGCCCATAAACACTTTACACAGATATGTTACTTATCTGGAGCTGGAGGTGAGAATACGCCAGCATTTGTTGGTCGCATTTTCACCACACTATTCACAGAAGACGTGACAGAGTTTCTGACATTCTACGGGAAAAAAACCGGAAGTAGAGCATTTTTGGTTCACCAATCTACGACCTAATACTCGGTAACACTTTAAATTCATGTACATTATGCATTTTCCCTACTAGACGTCTTCAGTAAGTGGTGTGCCAGCCATGCATCTGACAGACAAAAAGTAGAAGACGCATTTAAAAACGTCTTCAAACGGGCTCACGACAGACAACAACGAAAATGCAATAAAGCATCAATAAGCGGACTGCAGAACGGTAATATATGCTTGAATGATTAATTTGTCTGCTTAATTAACTTTAATGCAGAATAAAACCACAATTACATGTTCTTTCTGTTCTGCTTTATCTTCCTTTCAGATGCCCAACCACCAGAAGACCTTGAGAGGACGCAAAATGATAATCAATGACGATTGTATTTTTGTATATTTTAAACAGATTTTTAACTATTTTTGATAAATGAATTTTTTTACAACTAATACGGATCGATATTATATTGGGTGGGGGTGGGATCGGCGGATATCTGGAGGGTAAAGGCCCCTATCTAATTTTATTCGGCAATCTCGTATTTTCGAGCTCGTTAAGAACGCAGAACGAGTCCGCTGTCGCGAATTTAAGAGCCCGTTACGAGGGCGCATCGAGCTTGGTTGTATGGCCAAACCAGAGCTCGAAACGAGCCCCGTTAGGCTGATGTGCGCCCCCGTTACGAGCTTGCAACGAGCTCGCTTTGCTATTAGGATTTTTTAGAGCTCGGGCCAAGAGCGGAACGACCTCGCTAGCTCGTTTTTCAGAGCTCAATTTGGGCTCGTTTTCGCGAGCTCCGTGCGAGCTCTGATCGATGACCATTTTAGAACTCCAGCAGAGCTCGCGTACCTCGCAAGACGAGCTCCATACGAGCTCGTTCAGACGACGAAATGTCCAGACAGAGTTGCCAGCAGGTCCCACGCTGCTGGACTACGATGATGGAGTAGCACGGCCTTTTCAGGTTTTGTCGACTCAAGCGTCGGATAATGTGTTACCGTTCGGCGACAGGCTGAGCGTACTGACATCTGTTTCGGCTGACAGAATTGAGTATGGTCCTTTTTGATTGCAGGGACTCATTCACCACATCTTCCAAGTAATTCTTCTTTAGAGCGCCAATTTTAGAAAACCTCCCTTAAATTGCTACCCTTGCGGACATTGTAAAATATGTTTCCTTCCAAATCGACGAGGATTTTTACCTCATCCCCCTTTTACACACATTTACCTCACAGTGCTTTTTGTCATTTATCTCTCCCAAACTCCAACACTCAATGACTGGTCGCATCCCCGCCAGCACATGGCCCCTTCGTAGATGGGGCTGGGTGAGGCCGTAGCCCCCTCTGGATTGAAGCATTTTGAAGCATATTTGCATCGACAGTTATGTTTCAAAAACACCACTAATTGTACCTTCTATGGCATTAAAAGGAGCTGATTTATCAAAAGGCGCTTATAAATCATGGGAAAAGCATCCGTTTGCGCCCACTGAACGTACCTGCGAATAAGCTAAATATATTGAGATTTTGTTTAAGTTGCTCACTGCGTAAAATATTATTTGTCAACCAAGATGTGTGTGTTATTGTAACGACTGATTGTTTGAAACAGACCTTCCGCCTCCTGTCCCCACCGCCTTCAGAATCCGGGTCACGTGGACACGAGCCGCCGCCTATCGACGAACTCGCCGCTAAGTCCCTATTCCTTACTGTTTGCATACCCCAGAACTGATTATCTGTTATACGTATCGTTTATTCCATATCTAGTCTAATCTCATTTTACCGGTCCACCAAATCGAGTCGTATCCTTCAATTTGTTTTATTAGCTCTGTACATACCGTTTCTACTATTAGAGAAGTCTGTTCTAAATCTACTTTTCTACCAATCCCGATAACATTTCGATAATAAACCTTTTACATCCATTTCAATCATTGCCACTATGTCTACACCGCCTCTATCCTTTGTCAGTATGACGGAGTAACCCAACCTTTAGAGGAGTTTTCCCTGACTGCCCATCAGAAAGATCCCAAGCCATCGTGCTCGGCGTCAGGTCATTACGAGCCTCCCCGAGCTCAACCCTACTTGGCCGCTACATTGGTGACAGCGGTGGGATTTGAACCCACGGCCTTTCGGATCGTACATTTGACAATCGGTTGCGGATAATATCGTGCGTCAATCAATGCTGCTTTCATACTCTTGATAACTGCCTTAGTTAATTTATGTATCTTAGGCTAGTTGTTTGGGTATTTACTCAGCAGCCAGTCCAAGGAGTCGACTTGTATGTCTATGCAATTACTATTTAGCCCTGGTGTTCATAGTCCACTCATACAAATTGTTTATCGTTTTCAATGAGTAGCCAAAGCAATTATGAAGTGTAATTACTGTGGCTCTCACCGAACCACCATATACAAGCGTTTTAAGCGCCAGATGAAGGCATATTATGCGGCCACTGAAGAGCCTGAGCCTGAGGTTCCATCAACGTCGACGGCAGTTGGCAATCAATCCCCCGAACGAGAAATGCTTATACTGAGCTCTGAAACTTCGTCCGGTAGGTATTATGCGTGTGTAAACGAATAATGGGTGTGGAGTCTGTGGAAGACATGGACGACACAAAGGCAGTTGGAGTCAAGTCCCTTCTGGAGGCCTTGCAAGAATACACCCTTGAAGTGCAAATGCCTTTGCCTAATACAAAGAAGTTATTTATCATGTTGCGTCATTTCATCCGGAAGTACCGAAGGACCCATGGACGCTATTGCTAACGTCTCGAACGTGCAATAAGAAGCCTCTAAAGAACGGCACTTACGTTCACTGGGGTCTCACAGACGGTCTGCTTCATGAGCTTTGTCTTCGTCCGATAACAAGTATTTCCGACATAGGCATTCAAGTGCACATCGACGCAATGAATGTCTTTAAGGGGTCTAACCAGTGCCTATAGCCAATACTTAGTCGTATTAGCCACCCGGTGGGTGGACAACCCTTTGTTGTCGGCGTACTTACTGGATCTAGTAAGCCGGAGCCCCTGGACAACTTCCTGGGTGACTGAATGAACTACTTGCTACTGGCCTGTGTGTTTCATTAACAGGAAGGGTTGTTAGTGTAGCCCTAGAGAATGTCATCTGTGATACGCACGCTCGATCTTAAGCCAGGCAGGTGAAAGCGCATAATGGCTATTACGGATGCGACAGGTATGTTGTTCCGTAAAGATAACAGCAATCACTGCAGCTGTTGTCATGTTGAGCGCAACGTTGCCAACCGCATGACATTCCCCACGTACAGTGTTCGGTTGCGAGACGACAGGTCATTCCGGCTGCGAACCCGGGCACTGCATTACAATGGCAGGTCGCCTTTTGAGGATTTACCAATCGATAAGGTAGCCTCATTTCCAATCGATTACATGCACACTAAATGACTGGTGAAATGTAAGTGTAAGCGTACATGTCGGCGCAGATGTACTCCGTTGTTGAGTTCATCAACGACGAGGTGGTGGTCGCAGTCGTAGCCAAGGCGTGGTTCTATGATACGAACTGCGTCATGTAACTGAAGAATGACAGACGGCGAAACATTCTTCTCGAACGGAATGGGCCACCGCCGTCGAGTGGGACGAAAGTATATCCTGTCAGGATTTTAAAAGACAACCTAACTCTGGATGCGGCCCGGCGGCTGACAGAGGGCCGAGGAAGCGTCCGAACTCTCTTGTTCGGAGCCCACGGACTTGGACCGAGGCTCGTGAACGAAGTACGTTCCACTTGTAATTAATACTTTTTGCAGATTTGTCCGGAGATTAACCTCTGAATCGGAGGATGATGACGGCGAGGACATAGTGGACCGTCTTAGACAGCCCGAACGGTGACTAGCTGGTTGGCCGACGTCACCACCCCTAGTTCAGTAATCAGCAGTAACTCTGACGGTTTGCAGATCAAGACTTGATGAAAATGTACCTACTTCCTCCGACGGATGGGGCAGGCCTTTACCCTTAACAGTCCCCTCACATCAGTAAGCAGGATGCTTCTACAGCGCCGAGTGACATATCTAAATCAGTACAAAGGGATTTGACATCTCTGCGCTAAGGACGTCCTGCACGCCGTTTTAAGTTCATTTAGTAAAAAAGTCGACATCATAGCCCAGAACCAGACGGTCATGCTTGAGGAGTTGCGACTTAGCGCACTCCTGGTTAAAAAGTTTGGGCAAATACTTGCCCTCACCGTCGTTGTCAGCCAAAAGCCTCCAGCACTGCGCTTGCCGCTATGCACCAAGGGCGCCTACGAAAACTTCATCGTCAAGGTAAATGATGAGGCCGATTTTCGGCACGCAGTCAGCACCATCCTAACTTCCTTATAACCCACCAAGATCCGTAGGATTAGAGGGTAGTTAGCGGGGTTGATGCTGGCATCAAACTGTATTACTCAAAAGTAATACTTATTGTGACACCTTGCCACCAAAAAAACTCCATTTCTCCAAAATAATGGATACTTCACGGATAGGATTGCCCTTCAGGCGACTGAATGTGGCCATGGATGAGCTCAATATACCCGGCTTTTATTCCTACTATGAAAAACGCGGCCCCTCGGTGGGATTGGAACCCAGGACAGTACAGTCGATGGTCTACCCAACAAACAATACTAATAAAACTAAATTAAAATGCCATAAAGCCGCGACTTCCATCTATACACGCAAACAATGAGTCAAGTGGTCAGACATCAAATTTAAGGTGAATCATACAACGTATCCAATTTGTTTTCCAACCCTAATGAAGTCAGTCCACTGCAAAATTAAAGCCAACACAGACTTACCCCTAAGCCCAGTTTGGAAAACCGCCGAGGAAGGATGTCTGGAGAACATACCCTGACACCAAACCAGTTGGAAACTGTCGAGACTAAGATGTCGCAATGACGAATAACTTCCACTGGGGTCCAGTCGATCCAAACAAATTGCTCCTTGTAATACTACAGGAACGACGGGCATCCACAGAAGTCTGCATCCTGCTCAGCCAATTTCTCGGAAACCATGAGGGACTAACTAGAAAGGGGGATCTGATGGTCAGACAAGACGATTAAATGAATATTAGACGCATTCGAAAGCACTCTGGGGGCAGAACGACTAATTAAATCCATAGCAAAAAAATTCTAGAGGTTTTTTCAGGGAGGATGCGCGCAAAAAATGGGATTCGCCACAAAGCACCACTGTTCAACCTGGGGAAAGCAATTCGGTAGGACACTAAAAATAGGAGAGGGGATTGTCCGGAGAAACGAAGAAAGTAGTGAAGGGAACGAGATTACTAATAAAACTGACATGTCACAGACAACTGTCAAAAGCTAAAGGTAATATCTTCGGTTCAGATTAAGCGCGTTTGAATGCACAGCAGTGGGGGTAGTCGTCCCTACCCACGTCACCTTTGGTACCATTTAGGACTGTCTATCGAAGTCAAGGTTCAAAAAGGAAGACCAATTAGACTGCCTGCGCAGTGAAAACCGGTGATAGAAGCATCCAAATGCGCTCGATAACTTCTTTACTCCGGGCATGATCACGCCAGCGCACAAACTAAATATCCTCTTTCTTAGCACTTTATCAGCACTACCGTAACTTTGGACAATCACTATACCCAAATATATATGTTTTGAGGAGAGTGGCTGGGTGTCGGAAAACATAAGGCCACCAAAGCAGTCTGAAAAACGACGCCGTCAAGACGTGGCCCATTCTTTTAAAGCACAGGAGCCACTAAAAGATGCTAAGGCCGGGCTGCAGAAAATGGTTGCAAGGACAGAGACCCGATCGTCAGAATAAGAACCGGGTGTATCTTGGTTTCCTTAGAATCAAGCCTCGTGTTAATACGCAAAAATCGAATGTTATCAACTAAAACTGTGTTGCTTTACAGACACTGCTCTCAAGCCGCTTAAGGGTACATTAATTATAATTATTCACTGAGTAAGAGGGCTGGACGGAGTTGCTTCAGATCACAATGTCATTCCTACCAAATTGACCAACAGTAATAAAGAAACTAGAGGTCAATAAGGCCACAGAAAAAACGGCCGGACAATTATTGGCTTTGTGCAGGTGTTACGTGGAATTACGGGTATTGCAGACACACGCAATGCCAGCTCGGACCCCAAAGGGGTCCGGTACCACACAAAAGTCTACGGATCAATAAATGCCACATGGTGTGAAGGAAAATGGAAAGACCAAACAACCCAACAGGACAGGTTGGTAGTAAAAATAACCGGGCTAGAGTACGTCGCTACCTTACAAAACTACTTGTAAACTCATTCTCTTGGTTAAGATAGAATTACGAAAAAGCATGCTAATGCCAAAATAGACTACTGGCAAAATGAAATGTGAAAAATGGTGACAATGGAAGATCTCCGGCACCTGCGAGTTATTCTCCCAATGCAGTCAAAGCATGCAAAAGAGATGGACTTCTTCGGAAAGATGGATCACAGCAGGTTTGCCAATTCGATGTCCAACCAAAGCACTGCCTCATGGTTACTGCCTGGGTGGCAAGTACATTTGGTTCCACTTCAAGAGACGTTTCAGAGCTCCCAAAACAGGCGACACTGCGATGCGTCCGTAAGTCTGAAAAAAAACGAAAAGACATGAAAATTACTGGAACCTAACCGGAATTCACAGAATCATACCGTCTAAACAGCGAATGTGTACTGAGTGCTACACTTATCAGGCCAAATCCAGAGATGGAGGAGAATGAGGTGCTTAATGTATACGCAAACTTGAGTTGTCTCCCCAAGCGGCAGAGGCCGTTGACGAAAACAGGGCTTGTGACTGGCAGTGGAGTGAGGCCGAATGGGTTGACTGATAGGTGGAAGACAGGGGTCCACCGTGTCACGAACATCGTGAGCTTCCTCATTTTCCTGAAGACTAGGAACATTTTTGACAGACAACGATCATGGTAGGAACTAGCATGCCAAGTCTCACTAGGTTGGCTCAAGCAGCGCACCCGTTTACCGACTAGGTCTGTCTCAACGAAAAGCAGGTTTCTCGTCCCAACAAACTAGCTCTGACCACATCCCTATAGATCGATTTGATTACCATGACGGGTTTAAAACATGAAGGAAACGAATTCGGTCCCAATTCTTGTTGTGGCGGGCAGATGGCGTCCGCAGATGTTACAAAATTGTGTGCGGTATGTATGAATAGAAGTAGAATGCTCTCCTTGTAGCAAATTACTCACTCGGTATGTTCGGTATGTCAGAAATCTAAAAGAACTACCGCAACGAAAGTAGGCTAGCAGGAACCGATAGCAAGATCTCTGAAAGGCCACCAAAGCATTCAGGAGGGTCTTGGGCATGGTAGCGGCTCGTCACCTCAGCGTACCTAAGCCTAACTTAGGAAACCGGGTAGGTTTGACGAAGCCTGGAACCAGGTCAGGAGTACGTGCCGGATGCCAGCAGTCACAAAACACGCTGCTCACGTGTCCCGGGCGGGCAATCGCCAGAAACCCTTGATGCCACATCCTTTCAGCCGCCGATAAGTCATCAATGATGTGAAAATGAGGGTTGTATGGGTGAATAAATAAAATATCGAAGATGCAACCTAACAAATGCGCGATAAAAAGATCTTTTACAAGGGATGGTTATACCTGAAAAAACTATATAACGTATCCGGATAATAATTCATGAAAACGCCTAAGAAGCCGTACACACAGTAGACAACTCGCCGTAGCTGTGGCTGCAGGCACACTGACAGCGCACTCAAATAATGGTGCGCATTTTTTTCATATTTTGCACTCATGATGACGGATAGGCAAGTTTTTGTGACGCCCTCAGCAATAGCGCAGATACACAACAAGCTACTAGGAAATGATTCATTTGTCACAAGGCTTGACGTATTGTTAATGCTATCGGCAGAGCCATCTAACCAAAAAGAAACAAGTTGATAACCCCGCGAACTACCAGCTTCTTAGTCGGTATTTAGACAGATCTTGGATAATTCGTTTTGACACAACTGTGAAAAAGTCGGTATCTTGGTGGGATTCGGACCAACGTCAGAAAGGGGGGAGGCCTTACTACAGCCAACGCACACTAGCCACCTGAGCTACGAGGCAACGCGAACATTCCAAACTACTTCCACAACATAAGTAGCCAGGTAACACTGATTATTCGCCGGGGAGAGACGGCAGGGAAAAACGCCTTGTCAGCAAACTGCTTACGTGCGATGAACTGCCCGCCGGACAGTATGCACTATCCAAGCTGACCCCAAGGTACAACGTGATCGGACCAGGCGTGTATGGCATGCGTAGTCGGAATGTTAAACTCCGTCAGTCAATGCACGCGATCCCGCTTCTGGTCATTTTTACTGTCTTAACAACTGACCCAGGAGAGTATGGTAGATGCAGCGCTATTCTACTCGCCTTAAACTAATTCACGGGCAAGCCAACGTCCCTGAGCCCACGCTATATTGACGCACATGAATTAACAAACCTCCGAGTCCGAGTGGTAAGAACGTAACAGTCATTCCAACAAATGAGAAAACTAAGATATTAAACGCAGAGAGCTATAACATTAACGGCACTAGTGTCATTTTAAATGTTTCTTTAAAACCTCCTGGCAAAATTATGCACCGGGTCCTCTGGTAGTGAAGAAACGCTGAATGCAGGGTTCTACGGATAGAGATGTCCGGGAGAGCGAAAACATATGTTAAAATTGCCCGGTAGCTGAAAATATTTCCATAATCACTGTTTCCTTACCTGAATCAGACGACGGCAAGACTACACGATATGAAAATATGGACGCCACAGTACATGCAATCATGAGCTGACACTGGCTGAAAACCAAAAGCAGCAACACACTTCCTAACAGGCGAACTGATCGGCAAACGCAGTCTGCGGACTGTGGGCGAAATACAAACGCGACTGGTAGGCGCACTTGCATAGTCAAGTACGTCCTCCTAAGGAAGGGACACAGATAAATGTTAAATGCAGTGAGCTTGGAGCTTCTACTTAACATAGTCGCAAACGGACCTCGCACAGCTGGACGTAAGGCTATCTTCTTATAGAACAAGGTATACTGGACAGAAGATTCGCGGATTCTACTAAAGGCTACCGATGCATGCATCCAGACTAGACGGTCGAATGATTCTGGGACAAGGTGAGTACCTCAACTAAACAAGGCGTTGGTACTTCTATGAATACTCAGACAGTTATTATGATCTCGGAAAGAGCGGTCTACATTCTGTCAGAACTTTAAGCGTTTACGTCATATGACGGGGTCGGTTAGGGTCATTTTACTTGATGACAATGCACCATCTCAACAATGCCGCATCATCAAAGTACCCAAGCCAGCAGACCAGGCGCGAAATGGTCTGCACTGGAACACCCAGAGAACAGAGAGGCCGCAAAAGCCTCCTTAAATCAGGTTCGCACCAAAATACAGTGATGCAGGAGACTTTCTGTGTCATTAACGGAGTATAGTGGGGAGTCGAGGCCGTAATTCTGCACTGAAGCAGGTCAACTTGACTGATGTAAGCTACTTCATCCTGTCATTTAATTTACTTCGAGGTAAACTGACCGAATACACTGTCAGCTAAAGAAGCACGGTGATTACTTAATTCCCACTAACTTAGCACGGTTAACAAGGAACATACTATTGGCCAACATTATTTAATGGGTTGGCACTTTCTATAAATGAAAGATGTTCGCGAAAGTCGGACGCAAGTTTTCACAATTGTGCTGTGGTGGGTGGACTGAACCTAGGCCAATCTGTGCGAGTTAACGACGGTGATGGCTGGCTTAAGGAGAAATGCAATGTGGAGCGTGTTGTATCTGATCTTACCGTGAGTACAAAGCCGGCTTATCAACTCCGCAGCAGTAGCTTCCAACTCCACCTCCCTTGACTCCCAGCTCTGATCCTTCTGGGAGCCCCCGTGCAGGATTTGAATATTTCCTTTTTAAAACTACTTTGAGCCTAACTCGAATAAAAAAATTCACCTTTCTAATACTTCCCATCAGATTATTTTCCTGTTGGACGTCTACAAGGACTAATGAAAATTGAAGTTTGTACTGGATAAGGGAGATCTTAATATGGCGGATGGCGGCGAACGTCGGAGTAGATACCATACCACATGAAATCCTACGATCTGACAACCCAGAGTGCTGTAGCGTCTCCTATGAACCCACCCCAAGCCGAAAGTGAGGAATTACGACAAATATACTTCGAGGAAAACGTCCCTACCCAAATTTGAGGGCCAAGAAGATTTACAGGCCTGGCCCTGTCGTATCCGTTTTTATCTTCAGAAAATCCCTACATACGAATGCAGGCGCACGCTGCCAAAGTCACTTCGACCTCAGTAACTGAATAGGGCTTCTGACCACAAGAAACCCAGGATGCGGAAGCGTCTCTTACGAACCAAATTTCGACTGGACTTAAGACAACTATCCCCTCCCAAATGCGAGGGGTAAACGGGTTTACAGACCTGGCTGTCGTATCCCTTATTACATTGTGGAATTCCACGCGGACAGATGCAGACGCACGCTACTGCAGTCGCTCGGGCCCCAGTAATTGAATAAGGTTCTCGATGCTGGCCTGACCGCAGAGATATCGATGAGAAATTGGTGCAGTTAGAGAAGATCCTCCGACAGACGCCGTCGAACAATGAAGCTTTTAACGCCTGGTGGAGGGATAACATGGATCCCCAGAGACACCAAAGTAGTATGCCCATGACTTTCTTCGTTTCGCAGACGCAGCTGCCAGGCACTTGGGTCAGCAGATGAAGAGAATGTGCTCCCGCATCACTTCGTAGGACTAACAGCGCCAGACCCAATACATCCAATCCTAGTGAAACCGCCGACCGAACTACTGGAGGCAGTGAAACGCACGGCGTGGTACCTGCAGGCGAACAGTTAATACAACTTCCAGACATCATTACCAGCCCCCCCCCGCATGAAAATGGAGGGATATTCGCGGACTGGTGGAGATTACGGCGTCCGTGTAATAACGGACTAGAGCCGATAAAAAAAGGTCGAGGAAACAACAATAAACGATTCTCTGGGTACAGCAAAAGCACGTAGCGATACAGGCTAACGAGCACCTACAGTGCGAAATTCGACCGAGATAGGCTAGATGGGCAGGCCAACAATGTAATTATGTCAGACGCAAGGGAAGAAGACCCGAAAACCTATACGTTCCTACTTGTAATGAAGACATCTAGTCCGGGAAAACGGCATCTCTACTAAACTAACTGCCGGCTACCCGGCACGTCGACACGATGTCGGCAGCAGAACAGCCTTCAGCAAGGATTGGCTATGAAACGAGCGGGCCCCTGTGTGATGAATTAACAGTCGTCGACAAGCAGCAGCAGCGTTACTAGGTCTGGCACGCTAAAACTCAAAAAGCCACATGGTGACCGTGAGTCGCAATTAACAAGTTTGCTTGCCACCGCTGCCTTGTGCTAAGGCTCTTGAGTCAAACAATTCAAGCCGTAGTTGGGTACCCAGCTGCACTCACGTTTCCTAAGAAATCTCATGAAGTATGTCCGACTGCAGTATAACGACTCATGCTGTGGCGTCTGCTGAAACCGAGGCGCTCAAAAACCCTGGTCCGCTACTGTGGGCGAATAGTACGCGAGCCGAGCTACTTAACTGGGAACAAATCCCATGTGTAAGATGCTGGAATGTGAGGACGTTCCTGGATCCCGGTACTCAAAGTCGGACCGCGAGCAGCCCTTATCAGTACAACATGGATGTCTGCTGACTGCCTGAATTTCGACTTACTGTCTCAGACTCTCGGGAAATAAAGACCCAGGAAGACAACTCACACTTCATTTTGTGCCACAGTAGCCCACACGACTCTTCTGATGGACACAGTGTGGCGCTCGCCTCTCACGACAGGCGGACCTCGCTTTACTTGTTTGGGAGCCAGTAAATGACCGCATGGCCCGAGACTGCAGGGTCACTTTACGAACATCCCGATTGCCTCTGTGTACGCACTAACTTCAGCTGCCGAAAAGCACAATAAAGGGAAGTTTCGGGCGCAGCTGCATGCGTTAGTTGGAAGGCTCCTTCGCCCCGACCTGCTGATTGTTGCCGGCGATTGAAATGGTGGGACTGGACCTGGCGACTCCCCAAACAGTCATCTCACTAGCCTCCTTTGGCTTGGCTCTTGTTGTGGAAATGGCGTGGTTTCTGAACTTCGCTGATCAGATTAGACTGCTTGTCAGCAATACGTGCTTCTAGGATCGCAGTAAACATTTGCTGATCTGATACTCAAACGACGATCATACGACCAGTCAGAGTGACCGCATTCTAGTCAACTCAAGATTCCCCAGCTGGGTTTATGGTAGCAGATCGATGCGTGATGCCGTGACTGGTAACGCCGATTAGTCGGACTCTGTCGCCATTCGTAAGCGCTTGAAAGATCACCCATGATCAGCGTCAAAAATGTCACGTCCTAGACGCCTTGGTGTCACAAAAATCCGCTAACCCAGCACTGTCGAGCCCCTGGACTGAGAAATCAGACTCGGGTTTATGACCCCAGCCGATGGAGCATGCATTAACCAGTGCTCGTTACTGAAAACACCAGACCACGGGACAGTTGAGAAGATTCTTGGATGTACCCAGCGACACCGCAGTGACTGGATCAGCGCAAGGACTCTACAGGTGTCTGCCTAGGCGAATGGATCCAGGTTCCGTAATGATGATTACCTTCGCCAAATTCGGAAAATGACAGCAAAGTCCGACAGGGATAACCGGAAGTTTAGGCTGAAATAGCGACCTCGAACGTTGGTGACACTCGAAATTTCTACGAACTCCTCCGTCCAGTTAGCCGTCTGCACCTGGTGACTCTGTTCGAGACGTCAATGATGGATCCATTGCTGATAACTCGGCCAAAGTTGAGCGCTGGTGTGGACATTGCGAGCATCATCTCAACTTCGATGCCCAAGTCACCGTTCCCTTGTTCTCCTCTGCAGCGGAGCTTCTTCCCTCCCCAACCTGTTAAGTGTCATGCAAACCCTCTTCTAAAGTAGCCGCTGATGCCATACAAAGGCTACGCACCATAAAAATCCTGTAAAAGGACATTACCACTGAAATCTAAAACCTTGTACTCACACCCTGGCTCTATGAGATGGTTCAATGAACACGGGAACTAGGTTCCTCCAGAAGGCTGGTGTGGGAACCTAGATGCGGGAACTACAGCGGCATAAGCTCCATTCGACGTTGCTGCAAAGATCTTCGCTCTTCTCCTGCTCAGGGGATTCCAGGTTGCGCGTATCTTTGGAACGAGGCACAACCAAGCCGGACTATTTGCCGGATGTGGATTTGAGGACCAGGTAAGCACACTGAGGAGCAACAACCGTGACTGCCACCGCGTTCTATTTCGTATATCGTCAGCCCATCTGGCAAGTAATGGTATTAGATGATGTAGCGCCAAAAATTGTCGCCCTGATCAAGGCCTATTACCGCTCCACTACTGCGAGAGTTCTGGTCAATAACAATCTTACCCAAGTGTTCGGTATTTGGTTTGGCATTTAAAAAGGTTGTCCGCTGTCGCCCAACTACGCTATTGACCAGACTCTCGAGGGGTGCCTAAACAAAACGACCCGGACACTGGCTGACTGGTCTAGACTATGCTGATTATGTCGATTTTTTAACTTCAGGTTTTGGCAATCTACAGTCTATGACAAACGGGTCGCTAAATTGACTGGTTTACCCATAAAACTTGGGAATACAGAAATTTATTTAATTGATCTCTGATGAGTTCCAGACCCAGCACGTTAAAATGGACACTCGATTCCGAGACGGACATCAGTCAAGTTGCTTGGACCCCATAATCACTAGGGATGATAGCTGCATACTCGGATTGGACTCGCACACGCCCCCTGGCCGAAGTGACCACTGCGTTCTTGTTTGGGAGTATAGTCATTTTTCTGCACCCAGAATTCGAGCTGCTGAGGAAAGAAATGTATGGAAAGGGGATTACTCCTGAATGAAAACTCTGCTGCATATGGTGAATTGGAATGCTGCACAAGCACCTGACCAAGAAAACTATTAGCTCTTCTTCAAGAACGTAATTCAGCACTTTGTAGAGATCTGTAGCCCACTTACGAGGAAATCGAGCACCTCCCGACCACAGTGGGTGACGTCGGGAATAAAGAACCTTAGATTCAAAAGAAAACTTTGAAAACGTAAGCCAGATTTCAACAACCAGATCACTTTACTGATTAAAAAAACAGAGAAATACGTCGGAATCTGCAGAGGAGTGAATAGACAGAATTTAAGTCAAGAATACTCAAAAATATCTCACGAAATCCCAAAAATTTCTTTGGTAATGTAAGGCGAAACACCGCAGGGACCGCATTCCTTGTCTAAAAGATTGCTGAGGAAATAAATTGTCTGATAATTCAGACAAGGCGAACCTGTTATCCGATTCCTTCACGCCAGCTACACCCCACTAATTCACCTAGCCATAACGGCGTACTCACAAAAGTCCTAACTGAACTCTCAGACCCACTATTCTCTCCGTATCCAAGATCTCAAAAACCTCGATGGAGGCTGAGGCTCTGCCTACCGACTGGAAGCAGGCCAACATAAGCCCAATAAGCGTGGCGAGAGAACAGCCCAAAATAATTTTAGACAAATGAGTCTCACATACGTCTGTTGCAAACTGATGAAGAGGGTAATAAGAACCGAGCCGGTGCGGCATCTTGAAGAAAACCACTTGCACAGTTTGCATCAGCATGGATTTAGAAAGGGTCGATCTCGTCTCACAAACCTGCTGGTATCTATAGAGACCTGGACTAAATCAATCAAAATGGGGTTTTCATCAGTCGACGCGGCGTACAATGACTTCAGAAAGGCTTTTGACAATGTTCCACACAGACGACTTATATCTAAACCACGTCAAACGGGCATAAATTGGAATCTTCTAAAATGGTAAGCCAATTTTCTTAAAGGCAGATCTCAGCGTGTTTGTATCGGCAACGCTAAATCGAAATGAGCATCTGTTCACAGTGACGTTCCGAAGGGGAACGTTCTGGGTCCAATTCTCTTAATATATATATATATATATATATATATATATATATATGAACGACTGCCTGAAGCGTCTGAACTACGAGCGCGTAATGTTTGCCGATGATTTCAGGTTGTGGAAGTCAATAGAGAAGCCGGAAGGCTCGCTACAGTTACAAAACGGCCTGAATCGCTTGCAACAATGGTGTGCTGATTGATGCCTTAACCTCAACTTTAACATGCGCAAAATTATCCCATTACGATCGAGCAACAGGAGGCTGTTGAGATTTGAATTGCACTTCTTAATGCGTCACGAACTCGAATCCCTCAACGAGTTAAGAGACCCCGGTGTGTGGATGACGTCAACTCTTAAACCATCGCCTCACTGTCCCAAGGTACCGAAAAGGCCACGGCCACTCTAGGCGCAATTAGAAGATCCTTCCTCAATCTTGATGAAGAACTTTTCGGCTGAGTATTTGGAACATTTGTTCGGCCAATGCTGAAATGTTGCGTTAGGGCATGGTGTCCCTAATGAAACAAGATTACACCCTGTTGGAGAACTTACAAGGAAAAGCAACCAAACTGGTCGGCGGATAAAGTTGCTTACCTTATGATAGACGCCTGAAAAGGCTAAAAATATTTCTTCTCTTATAGACAATACAGAGAGGACATTATCAGGGCCTTTAGGATCGTCAGAGGGCAGACTGTGCTCTTCAGTTTGATTATTTTTTTTTTTGGAACTGGCGCGAATGACCAATCCCCGAGGCTACCAATACAATTTGACGATAAAGTATGACAAACTTGAAGTGCGGGCCAAATTCTTATCCCACGGGCTGGTTGAAGGGTGGACCGAATTGTCGAATCCGTTGTCTTGGCGGAAAACGTTGAGACCTTCAAAAAAAAAGAATTGGTAAATTTATGGTTGATAGTCAAATATTTATTCGATACCAATGACTGGCAAAACTGTTACGTAAATATGTACATGATTTTCAGCCTTCTATCTGTAGATAGGATTTTCCAAGGTTCTGTCTATCTCCCTTATATAATTATATATACTGAACTACGACCAGTGTTTTCAAGCTGCATTCCTGACCAAGAGGTGTCTGTCGAGACTAATGGGTCTAATCTAGCCACATTTCAGGCTACCACAAACGACCACACGTCTATGGTCTCACCTACCTTGGCTCGGTACGTTTTGTTATGGCTTGACTTGCTTCACATGGATCGCCGTGACGTTCCAGGCCTAATTTTGGCCTTCGCCTCACACACACCAGTAACATCTGCAGTCGTAAACATGGACGGGGAAACACTAATAGCAGCGACTGCGGCCCCAGTGGCCTTTGCAGCGACAGATATGCGTAGATGATACATTACAGAAAGATACCAATCTGACAACCGCGATTATGATGGAGTTCAAAATACTAATGGCTACGTTTACCGACGTTTCTGCACGGAAAGACCTATCCGCATAGGTAATCCGCCACGTCGGGGGCACGCACGCGACTACCATGTCATATCCCACACAATGTCAAGAGGCCAATAATCTCACCGATGAAATGCTCATAACAGGCCGTCCTTCGACATTCAGTGTCACAGTGAGACTCCGCAGTTTACTAGCTCCGGAAAATGGCTGAAAACTACTGTCTTGGATCGATTACCGCCAGTCAAATCCTATTACAACACGAGACTTCTTCACTTTGTCCCACACAGAGGCGACACTCGATGCCATAGCCGGTCTAAGGTGGTTTCCTACAATCGATCTCATATCAAGATTTAGATCAATTGAGTTGGAAGCCAAGGATCAACCTCAAACTGCTTTCGACCTGTCACAAGGTCTATTTGAGTTTAAAATCATGGCACACGGCTGCCACATCAGACGACTTACGCTAGTGTTCTTCGCTCTCATATATCCACGATGATGCATAACTTTTCCAGATGTTAATGTACATGACTGCACAACATAATGAAAAGCTGCAAGCGGTCACAAATGCGCTACGTGGAGCAGATTTGTCGCCAAACCAAAAGAAACCCAACGATCTAAGAAGTCAGTGCAAGGGTTTTACAGTGCCTTGCGCAAATCACATGCACGTAGGACAAACCAGTAACCACTAAGCCGCTCTGAGATGCATTTTCATATCGGACAAGGATTTCCTCAATCCTCTTATGACAAGTGAAAGACCACGATGAGGAGACATTAGCCATGAGCTCAGGGTCAGTGAGGAATCCGATCAGTTGTGCATATTTATGTCATACGCCAGCGGGCAAGACAACAAACATGCCTTTCTAACTAGCTTATGGAAACTGATAAAAGAACACAATTGCTAGAAATTGCAAATGCAGCGTTAAAAACCTGCGCAAGATGCATCAAGAGAGCTAAGGCACTTCGCACGTGCGACGATAAAACAAAAAACCCACGAAACACATCGACGTAGTAATATCCTAATATCAAGCTTTCACTAAATTCCCCTGAGTGCGCTATACATCACTCATTCAAGTGAACTTGGAGCCACAATATAGTACCTGCCGAGAGTATACTGGCGGCAAACACCCGAGAAGGCACAAGCCTGGAAAATATCAACCCGCCCACCACGTGCGCAATCTGCCGACTGCCACTTTAACTTAACAAAACTTGCCTTGGCGCAAGATAAAATGTGGTTCATATTCTAGAATGCATGTACACCCTAATATTTTGCTGCACTTGAGCAAGAATGTGTGCTTCTTTGATGCTTGGACTAAAATATGGATTTCTTCATAGATTATGCAGGACAGCATGAACTCAGGTTTGCCATTATAATAATCTCAGGACTCAGGAGAGCAGATATAAGAATCCTGGTGCAGAATATTCTGGGAACACATTCTTATGTTCATATCTGCCCCGTCGGACGGGGACAGGCAGCAGACGAAAGCCTCTGAATTAATTCGCACTAATGAATTCGAAATTTTCCAAATACTCGACAGGAACTTAAGTCTTATCCACATCATTGGAACGCAAAGTCCTCGCAAAAAGTTGACTAAGACACATTCGTGATGAGGGGGTTGAAGATCAAGAGGCGGTTAATAGTCGCAAGTAGAGAAATCTTTGCAATTTCCGAGTGTGGAATGGGATTTAAATAATTCTGAACTGTCTGACAACATTCAGCGAAGATCTGCCGCGGCGGCGTATCCAATTTATGCACAAAGCGATTAAGCGGAAATACTGACAGAAGTCAAAAAGTTGGTCCTAATATTCAGGCATCATTTTCTTCCTGGAATCTTTACTTCCACAGTGAACAGGATTTCATTACAGGTTATGCGTCTGCCTAATTAATCAGTCTTCCCAAACGTCAACAGTCGAACATTCCCTAGGTTTAGGATAAGATATTCGGTCTACACGTACCAGACAAGAACATAAAATTGACGCCGACTCACTGTTATCTCGACCTGACCGTAAGTCGACTTATAAAGTTATCCGTAATTAATACATTCTATCGTCGGTTCAATTTACGATGGAAAAAGAATTCTCCACTGCCTTCTGTGATCCTAAGCTTCCTAATTCTACCACTTATGCAATAACTAGTCAAGTCCCCTTTTAACCGTACAGTGACTTATCCTTTTTTAAAAACTCTCCTGGTCCGAGCTATTGCTAGTTTTGTCCTTGAAATCCGTCATTCAATTATTCATGTTGTAAATATGCTCAGATATAACGCCTAATGCGTGAAAAATTATTCTTCTTCCGTTGACTTGCTTGGACAGCCAATGGTGGCCGAGACAGCGAACACCATTAGCGAAAATCTTCTCTGTTCAGGTTATTGCTTCAATGGAACGAAGAACTAACTCATTCTTATAAATCTATTCTTATAATAGTAATAATAATTTTTCATTCAAAACCCATAGGTGTCCGATCATAGCAAGTAAGAGTAAATTTTTACCTGAATTTTAGAACAGGTAGACAGTATCCATACGATACTAAATTCACAGATTTTGAATAAGTATCCTATTATGAAGAATAATGGGCGTTGATGAAAAAAAACTCCCCACAAATAAACATAACTAGCATAGCATATCTAGCAGCTGGTTTGCCACAATACGAGCTACCAAAATGCAGCTTATATTTCCTCGTGAATATCAGATCAGTACATATCATAATTATTCCTACTGAATCAAGGCTTTCTCTAACGAAATCAAGAAATAGGAAGTCAATCACACGAGTATTCGTCGTAAACCTCTCCCTATCGTTTGCGGCTCCGACTGACGCAATCTAAGTAAATGATCCAAAATTGCGGCACTCAGTTCATAAATGCACTCATATCTGCGGAAAGAAATTCTTTTATGAATTACTCAAGAGTCAAAAAGTATTGTACATAAAGAAGCGATTATAAAGGGGACTTTTCGAATCCTAACTTCTGAATTTTCGTCAATTCAAGCAGAAGATATGTTGTGAACAAGCGGGGTGAGTGCGTATAATAATAATAATAATAATAATAATAATAATAATTTGTATTTAATGCCAGTTTGCAGGCATTCTCAGGGAGGCGTTAGAAACAAATCCAACTATTCTTATCAGGGGAAATACTATGTTGGAAGGAGAGGACTGAAGACATCAGAACGAGGAGTTTAATGTATGCACAACCCGGAGTTGTCTTCTAAGGCGGCACTAAAAGAGTACAATATTGAAGGTCACTCCATAAATGTGCCCAGGGTTATAAAAGATCTGGGCATATCATACTCCAAGAGTACAGTTCCGTTTAGGGGTACGACGCCTTCTCTTAGATCTAACAAGTCTGTTCAGCCCAGCATGTCTACAAACCCCGCAGCTCCAATTATATCCTCGAATAATTCTCTGTCCTGCGTACCGGTTACTTATCAAAGCCCTACTATATATCCAGCAAATAATTCATACATGAATTACCCTAAATCATTTATGCCCCAACCTAGTTCAGGCTTCCCAAAACCTAAGGCCAATAGCTCTCAGGTACGTCAACCTATCTCCTTTGACTTCCAACCTTGACCTGGTTTCCCACCATTTCATTCTTTTAGTGGCCTAACCTCACCCATTAGCCCCTTCTTTCCTTCTAGCCTCCCTCCTCCTCCCCTTCCTCCATTATTTAACTACCAACAAGTCTATCCATGTTCAAACTCACCTAGCATTCCAATGTTTGAAAACTATATCCCCACATCATTTAGGTCTCATAATCAGCCTTCTCTTCCTGTCTCCCCGTACGTCAATAACTCTAAATTAACTGGTACTTATTCTCCAAGTGTCATTAATTCGCAGCTTACATATCCGCCTTCAAATTTTTTTTAAATACCGTCGAAAATAGCATTGCCGTTCGAAACACATTAGATATTATATTATTGAATGCCAGGTCTGTTATAAACAAGATGGCCCAAATCAGAGCCATTGCTCTGGAAATGACGCCTGATATTATATGTGTAACAGAATCTTGGACACATTCTCTAATTCCTGACTCTGCCCTTCTCATAGATGACTTCGATTTTTACCGCCAAGACCGCACGACTAGGCGTGGGGGTGGTTGTCTTCTCTATCTTAAATCCTACCTAAAGCACTCTCCCTATTACTTGGATGTTTCCTCATTCAGGGGAAACTTCTGCTTTGCATCTGTTATTCTCTCGCCGCAAAGAAAGGCAATTATTGACTGTATCTACAATCCCCCAAATTCTTTAGCCAGTGATGATTCTCAACTCTGTGAAATCTTTAAATTAATTTCGGAAGCTGCTTTCGATGTTAAAATAATCACTGGGGATTTTAACCTTCCTGAAATAGACTGGGTTTCCAATAGCTGCCCACCCAGATTCCAGCCCTTTCAAGATATTATTAATTTTTCTTATTGGTCCCAACTGGTGCGCTCTCCAACAAGAGATAATCACATTTTAGATCTAATCTTTACCAATGACATTGCTCCTCTTTCTGTTGCTTTAAAAAAGGACCTCTTTGACAGTGACCACGTATAAATTCATTGTTGCCTACCGCTTGCCTTTTCAAAAAAGACAAGCGCCGTTCAGACTTTCATGAACTACGACTGCGTAGATAGCGACGTAATAAATAACTATATGAGATCCTTGGATTGGTGTGGCTTCCTCTCTTGTAGCGATGTAACCATTGTTCGTGATGTCATGTCCAATGTTTCCAAGGACATTCTAGAGTTTGTGCCGCGAAGATATCTCAAGCCTGATTTTTCAGATTCCCTTGTTCCTCATTTCCTTCAGAACAGACTAAAAATGTTGAGGCTACAACTGCGTGACCCATTCACTAGTTCCTTATCAGTTCATCTTAGAATCACAGAGATTTTTGAGATGGCCTCAAGGATGCGCCAAGCGCGCGACAGGCAAAGAGAATCAATTGCTCTCAGTGGTTCGAACCCTGGCAAATCCGTCGCTAACATCTTCCGTCATCGGTCCTCCTCTAAGCGGGGTCATGAACTTCCACCCATGCTAAATGATAACAAAGTCTTCCTCACCGATGACACTGACAAGGCGGAGTTGTTTAGTGCTTTCTTTGCAAAACACCTTGCTACCGAGTTCGATCCGGTCCCTTTCTTTCGATCACTTTCAGATAGGACACTTAGTACAATTGACGTCTCCTCAGATCTCATTAAGAAACACATAAGCCGATTGAAATACTCACACTGCACAGGAACGGACGAAATTCCGAATTCGATTATTAAACAAGCGTCCGACTTTCCCATATTGATCAGTCATTTATTCTCGGTTTATATTTCAAATGGATTCTTTCCTGAAACATGGAAAACGTCAATTATCATTCCCGTTTTCAAGTCAGGATATCGGTCCGATGTTAATAACTATCGGGCCGTGCACAAAACGCCGTCTCTAGCAAAACATCTTGAAAGGATTATTTTCAATGAAATTCTTGACTTCTGTCTAGCTAATCGGCTTCTGAGCTCTAGTCAGCATGGGTTTTTACCTGAACGATCCTGCGAAACATGTCACTTGGCTTTTCTTAATCTAATCACTTCTCTTCGTAATGAGCGCAGTCAGTGGTAGTTATTTACTTTGATCTTAGCAAAGCCTTTGACAAGGTGCCCCATAGACATCTTTTGGTAAAATTGGAAGCTCTCGGCATCCGGATGCCTCTACTCGACTTCCTCAGGTCCTATCTGTCCAACCGATATCAGAAAGTCGTGGTCGGTAATAGCTACTCGACACCCCACTCGATCACGAGTGGCGTACTTCAAGGCACGGTTCTGGGTCCGCTAATCTTCCTTCTGTACATCAATGATATTTCGACTGAACTCGGAAATTCGCAAACGTTTACTTATGCCGATGACCTCAAGTGTGTTTACTCATTTTCTAAGGACACCGCAAATGTTTGTGTTTAAAAAATTAATGGCGATTTACTACGCTTAAGCAGATGGGGTTCGACATGGCAGATGGAGTTTTCATCATCCAAGTGTAGTTTCATGTCTTTTGGTCCTACCAAACTTCCTGGTCCCATAATTTTTCAGAATAACCCACTCTCAGAATGCCTCACCATAAAGGGCGTAGGTCTAAGTTATACAAATAAACTTGCTTTATCACCTCATGCAGATAGAATCTCCGCCAAAGCCGAGCAGATATGTGGATTCATATCGCATAATTTTTTCCTTCCGGAAATGAAGCTAAGACTTTATCAAATGTTTGTTCTTCCAGTCCTCGAATATTGCTGTCCTTTCTTCGGTTTAATGAACGCCTGCGACCGTAATAAAATCGAAAATGTTCAGAGGGTTTTCACTCGGAATCTGTTCTCTCAAGCTTCGTCCAGTATTTCTTATACTCAGAGATGTCAGCTGGCGAACATGAAGTTTTTGTGGGTTAGAAGACTCGAAGCTGGCCTTTGCTTCCTTTTTCGCATCAACTCTAGCTCCAGTCTTCCGCACATTGACACTCTCACTCCGAGAGATCGGTCTTATGCCACGCGCAACTCCTGCAGGGTGATTCCGCCGCCTCTTTGTACTACATCTAAGCGCTCCCTCTTCTTTGCTTCCAAATATGCCTTCCTTTGGAATAATCTTCCGCCTGAAATTAGATTATCGCCTAGGTTACTGATATTAAAGTCGAAATTACGCAACCATCGTACACCGGAAAGCATAAAGGCACTGTTAACGGTCTCATTCCCGAACACTCCGATTCTTGACTTCGAGAATGGTCCTCCTGGGATTTAGTGGTAGATTAAGTGGTAACTCTTAATTATATCATTAGAAACCCCTGTTTTGAATTGGTTTCTAAATCCATCGCTATCCGCCCCCCCCCCCCATAGCGAGAATTTTCGCGGTCTTTGATGTCATATCCCGCATTCCGACCTCATGCGGTCTGTCGACGCTCACGGCGGAACCCTCAGTATTCACTGTCTACTAGTAGTTCGGTCGTACCTCCCTTCCTCACTGCTCGGCTGAGCTCGAAGCGTGCTGTGGCCGATCGCATCTCGGTTCCTCTCGTCTGGCCTCTTTGACGTGGCGTACCAATCAGGCCCAGACGATTTCAATTGTGAATCCCGTGTACAATGCCATTTGCAAGCCAGTCCTGTCTGACGCACATTCGTACCCATCAAGGCGGACATTTATTGATATCCTGACGATGACCGACAACATTCCGTTATATAGCCCGCCATCTCTCCAGGAGACCATCAGGGCCGTGCAGCAACTCTCCAGCGGGAAAGCACCCGGATCGGACGCAATCCCTGCTGAGGTCTACAAGCACGGAGGTCCCCTACTTATGGATCACCTGACTGCGCTCTTCCAGGAGATGTGGCGTCGAGGCGAAGTCCCGCAAGATTTCAAGGACGCAACTATCGTGCACCTATACAAGCGCAAAGGGAATCGCCAAGTCTGCGACTACCACCGCGGCATCTCCCTACTGAACATCGCCGGGAAGATCTTCGCTCGCATCCTGCTCAACCGCCTCAACAACCATCTGGAACAGGGCCATCTGCCGGAAAGTCAATGCGGCTTCCGCCGTCATCGTGGGACCACGGATATGATCTTTGCCGCCCGTCAACTTCAGGAGAAGTGCCAGGAGATGCGGACCCACCTGTACTCTACCTTCGTGGACCTGACGAAAGCCTTCGACACGGTGAATCGTGAAGGACTGTGGAAGATCATGCAGAAATTCGGCTGTCCGGAGCGATTCACTCAGATGGTGCGTCAGCTGCACGACGGCATGATGGCGCGAGTCACGGACAACGGTGCTGTCTCAGAGGCATTCGCAGTGACCAACGGAATGAAGCAGGGATGCGTGCTGGCACCAACCCTCTTCAGTCTTATGTTCTCTGCCATGCTGATGGACGCCTACCGCGACGAACGCCCTGGAATCCGCATCGCCTACAGAACGGACGGTCATCTCCTGAATCGCCGGCGCATGAACTTCCAATCGCGCGTATCCACAACTAACGTGCACGAACTCCTCTTCGCCGACGACTGCGCCCTGAACACCACCTCCGAAGCGGAGATGCAACGGAGCATGGACCTATTCTCCGCCGCCTGCGAGAACTTTGGGCTGGTCATCAACACACAGAAGACGGTGGTGATGCACCAACCGCCGCCCAACTCAGCCGCAGCCCCCAACGCGCCGCAAATCAACGTGAATGGGACCCAACTGCAGGTGGTAGAGAACTTCCCGTATCTGGGCAGTACCCTCTCCCACAACACCAGGATTGATGACGAAGTCGCCAACAGGATCTCGAAAGCCAGTCAAGCCTTCGGTCGTCTCCGAAGCACAGTTTGGAATCGCCACGGTCTCCAACTGAGCACGAAGCTGAAGATGTACAAGGCCGTCATCCTGCCGACGTTACTG
>CACRXP010000237.1:258350-269679 GCA_902702965.1 Spirometra erinaceieuropaei | reverse complement strand
AGCTGACAAAAAACAGGTTATATAGTCTTTTTTTAAGACGGTAACGTCCTTAAGTTTACCACGTAAGCCTAGCTTGTAGAGGAGAAACATTTTACGCCTTAGAAATTTTAGATATGAAGAATAAATTCTATCCGGTCTTACCATGGCAATACCAGGACGACAGCAAATATCATAATTACATTTAAAAACTTTATACGGTGACTAGTGCATGATTTTACATTTAATTTTCTAAGAAAGCGGAGATATTATGGGAAATGCAAGTCTGAAGCAGTTAATTGTTTTGTGAGGACGCGTTGAGAACCTTAACCTTTCTCTCAAATTTGGTTAACAGTGCGAGTTTATAGGTGCAATAGATTTCCGGAAGTTCCAATAACGTAGAATGATCTAAACCTGACTATGGAACCCTATTTTTAACACAAAAAAGCTTGAGACGTTTAGTCGAAATGTGACCATGCGGGCGATCCGCACGAATACCGAAGGAGACAAGATAATTAAAGCCTGGAAGTGTGAGGGGTGTGTAGGTTCACGCGGTTAGAAGCACCGCATTAGAAAATGAGATGTTCGGAGGACAATATGGCAATTTATAGCGAAAGAAAGTAGAAAAAACGGACCGGAGCTTCTTAACATGTGGAAAATGAATGCAAATACTAGCAAATAAAATACAGTTAAAAGTACTTAAGAGATGGGGCTTGCACTTAACAGCGATAACGTCTATAAAATCTTTGAAGCAAGAAAATAATGACCCAGTATCTACAGATTAGCAGATAGGGTTACGCCTCAACATCTGCCACAAGATAAAGATTTTCTTTTTTTCAAAAGCTGTACAGCAAGTTCGTTGCAATGCATCTTTCCTTACGAATGGTGATTTGTGCATTTGGCAAGATGTTATGGTTTTTAACCAAATCACCAAAGCCACGTTGGTGATCTTATCCACGACCTTATGGCAGATTAATGTCATCCTGACAGGTCTGCATACGGCCGCAAGTGCAGGCCTAGCGTTTTCATGAATTGGCGCAGTGGGGGGCTGTCATCCAATTTGCTGGCAGTTTGGCAGTAATGAAGGATTTCTAGCACAAGACAGAGAGTTACTTTGCCAGTTAACAAGCAATCTTCAATAGCAATGTCATTGGAATCTCGCCCGGATCAGGAAACTTAATTTACTTTAAGCTTTACGGCTCCCTAAAAATCGCTTCTTTTTAAACAGAATATGCTGGACAGCTGATGCTCCACGACCCACATTACAAGGTTAAATAAAGCCAGCATCTCTTGTGAAAACAAGCTTAAAGAACGGAGAAAATGTTCAGCTTTTTTTGTAAATCCTGATATCTCGGCAACCCCGAAATTCCTTATAAAAGGCACTGGGATCCTGACAAATGTGTCGCTAAGAAATAACCCTGCCAGCACCAGCCCCCTCTGGCCCTCTCATGCCCCCACCTCATGACGGGGCTATGGCGGGGCCAGAGGGGGCTATGAGGGGGCTGGAGATGGGGCTATGGCGGGGCAAATCGCAGATGTGGTCCCCTCTGGTCCCCTCATCGAAAAAAATGTGCAGGAGGACGCCTTATAGTTGTCGTTTTTTGCCCCCACCCCTGGCCATATTAGACTGTCTGACGGTAATGCGGATCCGTAAACGTCTTATCACTCGCGTTATAATCCTGATCAGCCTTTTCCAAATAGATTTTCCCCGGTATCTGTCCTATATTATCCCTTGATGCCTTCTTGCGAACCCCATATCGCCTAATATGTCATGTTTCATTCCGGCCCCTCTTCCCAAAGCCAATTCCCCCTGCGATCTTAAGCGGACCTTCACGCGTGATTGCGAACCCCCCAACGAACCATATCGATCAGCACACTTGAACGCCATTTATAGCTTGAAGAAAATTTATTGAACGAAAAAGATAAAAAGTTGATATGTACAAACTGTCATGTTTCCTCAAGGGACATATTTGGTAATCCGTCCGTGTCTGTGGCGGGTATCTACAATAAAAGAAAGCAGAGCGTCCTATTAATTTAATTGTCACAAAACACACTATTTAAGTTAGGCATTTAAGTAGTATAATTTATTTTTTAAAGTAGTTTGAAGTTGATAGGCTCGAATATATGCAGGTTTAAAAGATATAAAGAATTGCACACTTACAGTGTCCTCGGAAGTAGAATGTATCAGGTATTCTTCGGCTGAATTGTAGTTGACGGGAAGCTGAAAGTGGCTTATAAAGACTTAAGTGAATTAATTTACCGTGGTGTTTGCCGTGGTATTGTCTCTGCGCTTTGATCGGCCACCGTATCTGTCACGCGCACCGTGGAACCAATCAATTGTGCTCTTGCGAATTGTGTCTACGGTGCAATTTGAGAAGGTGACGTTTTCACGAATTGCAGCTGAACAAGCAAACGGAAAAATAAATATCCTACCAATAACAAGGCCATAAAGGGGGCTGCCGACGAAGGCCTGCTTATCTCTTGCTCCGCCCCAACAATCATTTAAATGATTTAGCGCCGGGATCAGGAAATTTAAGTTACTTTAAGCTTTACAGCTCCCTAAAGATCGCTTCTATTTTAAACAGAATATATTGGAGAGCAGATGCTCCACGACCCACATTACAAGGTTAAATGAAGCCAGCATCGCTTGTGAAAACAGACTTAAAGAACTGAAAAAATACTCAGCGTTTTTTGTAAATCCTGATATCTCGGCAGCCTTGAACTTTTTTGTAAAAAGCACCCGGATTCCAACAGGTGTACCGCTTAGAAATAAATGATTTAGCGACCTAGGTGTGTGGACGATGCACACATTCAAATCTCACTGCTCACAGCTCCAAGACAGAAAATAACGCTATGAATCTTCTGAAAGAGACCAGAAAATCCATCTCTAATTTTCGGCTTTTGGTCGAGTATTTGGAACACAAACGCCCCCCAGGGATTAAAAATTACTTTCAGAGCTGGCGCCAATGATCGAAGAATGCCCCATTTATTTGGCGAATGCTAAACGATTGGTGGGAAAAATTAGTCATCTGGCTGATGATTCTTCCTTATAAGATACGACTAGAAGGGTTTAAAATGCTTTCTCTCTTTCATCGGTAATAATGCTAATAATGAATGTATTCAAAGTCAGTTTACAGATATTTTGGAAGAAAGATAAAGCACGGATTGGCTAACAGTGGAGAAGTCTCCTGATGAGTAAACAGAGAAGATGGTGGTTTCGTATAATTTGGATGGTTCAGGAGAACAAAATCCTGTCCATGAAATGAAGTCAGACCAGAATGGGGTGGGTAACACTGCTTCGGGTATTTTCAGTCTGCATTCTCTCTCAGGAAATTGGTACCAGACCAAACAGAGACTTTGAAAAACCATTGTTAGCTGACGACTGAAGAAAGTGTCCATGGTGAGACCGGTCAGGGGTCAGAGACCACAAAATCCATGACTACGGTAGACTAAGTCGATGGATTCAGCACCCAAAATATTTTTCTGAACGCAAAAACGAGTTATAGTTCTCTAAAACAAAGGATAATTTTGCAGAATTTCTGCATTCATAAGTAATTTGTTCCAAAGAGCATTTGTGTTCACAGAAAAGGACGGACGATATTTAGAGAAACGTTCCAGAGGAAGACATAAAATGACCTCACGGTGACTATTACATCGGGGATGTTCAAGGTGTTTTAAGTAGCAGACGGGTTAAAGATGTAATTGTTTAAAAGCATAAACAATAAAAATAGTCTCCTTGGTAATCGACGAAACGACAAGGGGTCAGGGCCTGTAAACCCGTAAAGTTCCTAGCAGGCCAAACATCGGCGTCCCGAGGTTAAAACTCTTTTGGCGAAAGAATGCCGAGAGGATTCTACTTTCCTCCGCTCAGCAGCACGCACAAGGCTAAAAAAAACGAACAGTAGTCCAGGCCAGGTCTAACACTAGATAACCGACCAGACCGATACGTGATGTATATGTGCGGTGCCTATGCGAGGAGGGTTGGTTGAGGAATGCTGAGTCCACTGCTAAAATGATGCTGCAAGAGGTGGCTGCATTGGTAAAGGGGAATTGGTGGCACTCAATATGGAAGGGTTGTCCTCTATGCGATAAGTTCCTAGCGCGTTGATATTGCAGTGAATTTCGTTGTCGTGGATGCGTATGTAGCCGGATGAGCACAAATGGTGTGTAGATGTGCTTGCTCAGTGAGGACAGTGGAGGCAGATGCGGCAAGTGCATATCGGGACCCCTGGCAATGGGGCACCAGTCGCGGTTCGGTGAATTCGCATGCGATCTACAAGGCCGATGCCTGAGGGTGGCCTTGAGGACAGTATTGGATTGAGTCGATGTCGCTGGTGATGGGAACAGTTATGGTGATGGTAGTAGACAACGGAGCGTCGAGAGGATTCCCGTCTGTGATAGGGGTTAAAGTGTTGATAGATATCGTCGCGGGCATAGTGGCAGGGATGATACAGGTTGTAGGGGCTGATGAAATCGGCCGAACCACCCTTGGATTCAAGAGTTTGATGGTGCTTGTCGTCGAAGGGGATAGTGAAAGCGTAAATGATGGAGTGCGGCGACAGCAGTTGGAGTTCTTTGGCTGTTGTCGCACTGTATTCGATGATGTCGGACGAGATCGATCTGCACGCGGAATGTTAGCCGAAAGTATCGACAGGTCAGAATTGGTGTGCTTCAGAAGAAGACGAAAGTGTCCAGGGTTTTAAGTCAGATGTTGCTCATAATGCTTCTAGGACGTTGTATTGGGTGCTTAATGACGGCTGATGCACGACCACTGGTTTGTCATTGTTAATGGTTAGTCAGAAACTGGCGCAGTCAGCAACGAAAAGATCCATATCCCATCCAATTGCACTTATGAACTTACTGGCTTCTTTGATGTGTGTCGTCGTAATTTCCGACGACTTAAACACCTGACTCAACCTACGAGGGATACAGCTGATTGGGCTGAGTGTCACCTCGAATTACCGAGCCCCGGTCAAAAGGATGCTCTTTTTTGTTATGACCCGACTTGGTACCAAGCAATAACACGAACCGGATGTGTTCTCGACCGTTATCGCAAACACTTAAAACGTCAGAGAAACAAAACACAACTGACCACACACAGTGTATCTTAGCCAAAGACTCATCCTTAGTAAGAATGTGCGTGCATTTACAGCTTCCGATTCAGGTTGGATAAAATTCAACAGAATCTGATTCGTGAAGAAAGGACTAGGAGTGCATGGATGGACAAGTAAGGTCCCATAGAACCACTAAAGCCGGGCCCAAAGGGGATTTGCCGTCGAGAGCGCGTATGCAGGCAGCGCGCAGTTGGAGGCACGCACTTGAATTCTAGAAACGTCGACCAACTATCGGTGGGAATGTGGACGTTCCCACCACCAACACCAGTTAGAGTACTTCAGATGCAGAGACAGCGACGGATAGAGAATGCGGCTAACCTGAAGGAGGTGAAGGCAGCAGGTCTGAAAGCCGGCCGTTTCATTCGAATGGCGAAAACCAAGCGAAATATGGAGTGAAAGTGATCGCACTGATAAGGGCTTGGCTGCTTTATCGCAATGTCGCCGACATATTTGGTTGAGAAGACGAACCAAGACGAAATTATCAGCGCGGACGCCGGACAACACTAGCCCGGTCGCCTCGACCAAAACTGGGGAAGGAATTCTACACTCAAGAGCGAAGATGGGTGTTCTGAGAGTAAAATTACGTTGAGAGGCTGATGAAGTTGTTTGCACGGGACGGACATCGCGAGGAACGAGTGCACGAAGTGTTATACAGAGTCCGCGGTCCATCAATACCTCGCCAGGAAGAACACCGCAGGGTAGCAGTTCTGTAAGAAAACAGAGAGGCCTGGAGTACCATGACCATGGTCCTGTGGCAGTTCGCCCCCCAGATCGCCGCCTATTTATTACTCTCCCTGTGGACTTGAGGCTGCGACCATGAGAGACTTGTCGCTAGCCTCCTTCGCTTATTAATCGCAGGCGGACAAAACTCAAATAGAGTGCAACTGAACACTGTCCGGGGCCGAAAACTACAACGGCGGCCACTAACGACACAGTGTAATGTGGGTCATAATCCTGGTTCAGTCGGCAGGAATGACACAGACCTATCATGGCGAATGCAAACAGGAAATCATTGGAGGTCACCCCAAACACTTCACCATCCATTTCACTGACTCTTACATTCGCACAACAACTCACGTGGTCAGGCCCAATCTAATGGCATTGAAAGCCAACCAGAAAAAGCAGCCAATTAGCGCAGTAATGATGCGTGCCCAGTAGTTGACATAGGCATTCGCAGGAACTTCCGCACACAGGACTATGGGCAGCTAAACAGTGTTGGTGTGGGACACGCATCGCTTCCTGGGTATTGTCGCAATGAAACACGCCGGGACGGGTGTACTTTGTTAGGGGGCGCTCACCGATCGTTCATACGGAACTCACTCGTTCCGTTGTGCCTTAAGGTTTCTCTCTCGAGCCCAACCAGCAGCCGCACAGCGGCGCATGATATATAGGCAGAATGATATTACCGAAAAAGACAAGGGAGACTGGAATGGCCATTTCTGGCTTATTAGCCGTCGTCAGCCAGTCATACCCAAGCCCGAATTGTGGAACACCCGAGCCTCGAACCCGCGACCTGCTGGTTTAGAAGTCAACGCCCTCTACTCACCGGGCCACGAGCCCGTTGCCCTGTCGGTGAGCGCCCCCTAACACTGTATATTCCCGATCGAAAACCGACAGGGCAACGGGCTCGTGGCCCGGTGAGTAGAGGCGTTGACTGCTAAACCAACAGGTCGCGAGTTCGAGGCTCGGGTGTTCCACACTTCGGGCTTGGGTATGGCTGGCTGACGACGGCTAATAAGCCAGAAATGGCCATTCCAGTCTCCCTTGTCTTTGTCGGTAATATAATTCTGACGGGTGTACTTATCAGCAGACTACAATTCCTGCTCACTGAATGAAATCCTGAAATAACACATTCACTGTGACACTCAGTTGGGAACAATCAGTTGCTTCAGTTAGCGCAAACGCTAAAACAACAAACCGGTACGTTCTGGTCAGCAGTTTTACCTGACAGTTATGACAGCGCCTATGAGATCACCACAACTTGCCTGAAAGGTCATGCGCAGTGCAGTGTGCCAACCGGACAACAAATCATTCACCCTTACTACGCCCACGAGGAAGGAATGTCACAAATTGTTTTCCCCCGACACCCCGCCGAATCTTCACAGAAGGATCTCAGGGTTTAGATACAGAACAACCTGGAACCAACACTGCAGTGTCACAAGGCAGCAAAAAACGCCACGGGAGTGCTCCATGCAATAAAAGGGCGTTCGTAATCCTTGATCAAGACCTTTTTGGGAGAGTTTACGACACCTTTGTTCGGCTTCACTTAGAATATGGCCTACGAACATGGCGGCCGTGGCTAGCAAAAGACCAAGCATGCCTCGAGCGGGTACAACGACGTGCAGCAAAGCTGGTCAACGGCCTAAAAAGCCAATCCTACACAGACAGACTGAATTGCCCTGATTTATTCTCCCTGTGTTACAGGCAGCAAAGAGGTGATCTTATCCTCGTCTACAAGATAACACATGGCCTTGAACATGGACCGAGCTCTGAGGACATGTTTCAGTGGCACCTTTCAGCCTATCGTCGTGGCCACTCGATGAAACTACGGAAAACAATGTCCAGGCTGAATCTTCGTTCTGAATTTTTCACGCTGGGGATAGTGCAGAACTGGGACGATCTCACTCAGTTAGTCGTGGAGGCGACGTCTCTGCAACTCGTCAAGAAACGCTTCGATGATTATTTGTGTCCCCACTTTTACCTCGATACTCTGAATCTAAACTAGATACCCCGCGACACCGCAAATGTTTTCTTTGAGACAATACTACTCAAATAAATTAAGTACTGTTTTAATAGCGAATATTTTCATTGTTCGTATACAGTTATCTCTGACGAGCTGACATGTAATCAATAGGGTTTCAAAGGTTTTGCCTATTATCCTTACAAAATAAACTGAATACATGGCAAGTACCGGTGAAATTGCACCATCGGGGTGGGAGAATTTGTTTACCACATAACAGCATTTCTGATGATCCCGAAGGTGAAGAAAAAGGAAGGGGCTTCCAAACATCTAGGCCCTCTAATCGACCCGACTGTTCGCACACTTTGCACTGTAAAGTCATGACCAACTTCCATGGAGAAACTACACAATGACGGCTTCAAAAAAGAACTTTCTCATACGACCCTGGCGGCACTGCAGCCTGAGACCACAAATAAACCCCACATAGGTTTGGCAGACAAGGTGATATTTCACAACTGTCGAAACTGCGAACTTCGGCAAAAAACACAGAGGGAACAAGCGGGCTGAAAGCGACGACGAAGTACCCATGACACCCACCATCAGCACTTAACTCCAGCCCACTTGCCATCCGACACTGTATATTTAATTCTCAGACTGGCCTGGAGCAGGGACCAAGTGAAAAAAAGGAGACCCAATAGACATCCCTTAAAACATCCATATCCGAGAATCTACATTGACAACTTCGTCTACCAATGATAACATCAAACCAGCCACTGGGGTGCGAATGCAGGACGTGATCAGCATGTCAGCCGACAGAACTAGACACACGTTGGCTGCTCAGACAGCACCAACTCTTATTTCTTCCGCACTACTCCACCAAAAACTTTACCGACGTCAGATGACGATGATAATCACTGCAAAGATGATGAACGCACGATCACTGGGACAGTACGTGTATTAGTCTGAGATTTCGTTCTCGTACAGGAAGCTTCGTGGCCGCGGGCAAGAGGCGAGACTCAATTCCCAGCCAAGGGTGCACGCCGCCGAGAGACGGTGTTGACTCAGCTTTGTCGCGAACACCACCTCATGCGCCCCACCTTTGTTTGGCCACAAAACTGCTCATTTAACGCCGCATTCTCACAGTCTCAGACGATGGGCGCCCGTGCGAGACCGAAAGCTCAGACTAATGCACGTACTGTCCTAGTGGTCACGCATATTCTCTTCTGTCCAACGATAGACAACGTACAGAACCTCAAGCGCTAACGTCACCAATGGACGACGCAAGCCGTATAAGATCCCAGTGCAACCTACGAAGGACGGCCGCAGATTAGTACACATTCAAGACGAAAAGCTGCTGCATACACTCCGAAGGAAATAAATCGCTTACGACTGTTTAGTCCACGAACGAAGGATTCACACCCAACCCAAGCAAAAGTATAAATCATAGGAGCGGGGAAATTGGTTAACTTGCCCTAATTAATCTAAAGTCTTCACAACTGAAGACTCACTCCGAACTATAAAGGCCATTATTATTCAAAAGAAGCTGTGAAAGTATTTTACTGCCTGGAAACTGATGCAGGAGCAAAGGCCAATGAAGACGCACGGTAAGCCATTTGACCATACAGTGAAAAAAAGCATGTCAGGGTTGGTTAACAAGAGACACCATGTTTATTCAAATTAAGAAGAAAATGAAATGCAGCCATATAGGGGGGGATTTGAGCGGGCAAGAATACGCTGCGTGAAGTGAAGGAAGCAACTTGCAGGCACACACAGGCGAGCCACACACTTTCTCCCACCACCTTACAGGTGCATCCTGACGCCCGGCTGCCTTTAGGAAAGTGGGGTGGTTGGAGGCAGACTCCACCAAGGCGGATGGCGGGGCAGGAGACAGAAGAAGAATGAAACGTTGCCGGTGTAGACGGATTCACAGGCGTCAACCCAGGTCCCTGACCCTGGGAGAGAATTCGTTTACCATTTATCAGCAACAATTAAAATCCCGAGGTCGAAGTAATCGGAAGGCATCCCAGGAACCTAGGTCCTGTAATCGACCCAACTGTTCGGATATTTTGAACTGCTAAGACATACCCAAATTCGATGCAGAAACTACATCGCAAAAGCGCCGAGGGTAAATCTTGCGAATACGCTGCACGGACCCACAAATACGGCATGGAATTAGAAGGCAAGGCGACCCTTATCCGCGACTGTCTCTGATGATGGGTTCCAGTGAGAATCCGAAAAGTCAGGTCAGTAAATTTCTTGTTCCAGTGACCACATCTTCGTCTTCTGAACTGCTACCTGGGACTCGCCCGTTCGCTTCTATCAGCAAGGCCATTTTTCTCGACCGTCGAAACTACGGACGTCACGGAAGTCAAACCAGCACTACCCTTATTCCTCCACCACCACTTCGTCAGAAACATTACCAACGTTCGGTGAAGACGATAATCACCTTTTGCAACGACGGATGAATTAGAGAACTTCAAGCGTTAATAAAACGCATAAATATCATCAAGGTACGCAGCACACCGTATAAAATCCGAGCGCAACCTCCGTAGGACAGTCGCAGGATAAATCTACAACACATTAAAGGCGTAAATCTGCTGCCTTTTTTCGAGAAAACACCTCGAACATCACGAGTTAACCCACGTAAAAGGTCCATACCCAATCCAAGCGAAAGTACGACTCATGAGAGCGGAAAAATTGGTTAATATTCCTCAACTAGTCCAGAATTACAGATGCACCTTGAAGAGAAAAGGTTATTCATCCTAAGGAAAAGTTCCGTCATCCCAACAAACCAATGAAGAGAGGAAGACAAACAAAAAGGTCGCATGGTAATCCACTTGAGCATAAAACGGATACAAGAATGTCTGGATTGATTACTAACATGCACCATCTGTTTTCAAATTAAGGAAAAAAAATGCAGCTGTTTAGGGGATTTGAGCGGGCAAGATGCTGCGTGAAGGGAAGGATTCAACTTGCGGGCACACACAGGCTGGCCACGCACCTTCTCCCTCCATCACCTCTCCGATGGGTCCTGACGCCCGCTGCCTTTAGGAAAGTGGGGTGGTTGGAGGCAGACTCCACCAAGGTGGATGGCGGGGCAGGAGACAGAAGAAGAACGAAACGTTGCCGGTATAGACGGATTCACAGGCGTCAACCCAGGTTCCCGACCACACCCCTGGCGGGTAAACCCTGCAGGTGCGCCATTGCAGATCACAGTGAAACCACCGGTATACGTTCGGAGTGCTGGCTGCCTGAGACCCGGGGTCTATTCAAACATTCGCACGCACATACTTGCACTCGCAACTCCCTAAACAGCTGCATTACTGACAGACAAAGGATGACACAGTTGGGACAATCGACACTCACTGACCAGGCTCTGGTATTATTACAGTGTTTATAGTTCCTGAAATTCGAAGAAGGTATTCTGTCCACAAAGTGGACAAGGCACACGCTTTGAAAAGCACATCTAGGTTTTGGGCATCGAACGTCATTCCGTGAAGAATGCAAGTAGTATTCAATCCTGACATTCGTTTGAATTCGGCAAAAAACCATCAATGTC
>CACRXP010000237.1:234540-254091 GCA_902702965.1 Spirometra erinaceieuropaei | reverse complement strand
TGCGTCCGCCATCTTGGAGAAGGTTCTAGAAAGCGCGCCCCTAAAGGGGCGCGCCCGCCGAACTTTTCCGTATTTATACGCTAGTCACTTAGTCGCAATTTGGCCTCTCACGAAAAGTATGCATATAATAAATTATTATAATACTGAAATTAAGCAAGATAGCCCTGGCATAAGTTTGTTTAACTTTCCACCCTCGACCTACCCTCAACCAATCAACAATCGCGGACCAACTTAGATGCCCTAGAAGGCAATATTATGTTTCACGGATGGAAACGAATATACGACTCCCGGGTTGTTGTTGTAAAGAAGATAAACACACGATCTCTGGGACAGTAAGTGTATTGGTCTGAGCTTTCGGCCTCGTACAAGCGGCCATCGTCAGAGACTACGAGAATGCGACATCAAATGAGCAGTTTTTGTTGTCAAGCCATGAAGGGGTGGGGGTATGAGTGCAGAGGGTGGTATTCGCGATAAATTGAGTCCCACGCCGTCTCACGGTGGCGTGACTGCGTGAACCCTTGGACGCGGGAACGGAGCGCGTGATATCAGGGGGAGGGGGGAAGGTATGTCAACGTGCCTGTTGATAGAGTTGGTGTCAGTCACCCAGGCCTCCAACAGTTCTCGCCCTGTCTTATTGTTGGTCCGCGCTACTATCCACGTACTCGCGAAGTTTAACTCGTGGCCTTCCTCCAGGGTGTGAGTGGCAACCTGAAACAACGGGTCGCCTCTCCGGACCGCCCGTTTGTGCTCTGTTATTCGTGGGCAAAGTTGTCGTCCGGTCTGTCCAGTGTAGTGGCGAGGGCAGTCCCGACATGGGATCTGATAGACGACACGCGGAGCACAAACGGGCGATCCGTTGTTTCAGGTCGCCACTCACACCCTGGAGGAAGGCCACGAATTCCACTTCTCGAGTACGCGGATAGTTGCGCGGACCAACAACAAGACAGGGCGAGAACTGTTGGAGGCCTTGGGGTCTGACACCAAATCTATCAACAGGCACGTTGACATACCTCCCAACCCCTCCCCCTGCTATCACGCGCTCCGTTCCCGCGGCCAAGGGTTCACGCAGTTACGCCACCGTGAGATGGCGTGGGACTCAGTTTATCGCGAATACCACCCTCTGCACTCATACCCCCACCCCTTCATGGCTTGACTACAAAAACATCGGGAATGTTACACGACGCCGTTAGTGTACAGTAGGTAATTTATAAATTTCGGGAGAAGATGGGGTCTGCAAATGACAACTTACGCACAGTGTTTATAGACAAGGATGCTACAGAACTGAAGGCCTGGAAAAAGATATTTCCTGGAACTCAGGTTACCGTCCTTATCTACACATTTAATGTACTTCAGGCCTTCAAGAGCTCAGAAGCGCGAATAAAGGACGTAAGGTCGAAGCATGCTTTTGATCTTTTCCTGAAAGGCTGTGTATGCATCCTCCTTTAGGTCTTTCACATTACATATTAATAGTTTCCGGCAACTATTCCCTGAGCAATGACCATATATTGTGGTCAACTGGTGGCGGTACAGACGTCGGTGGGCCAATAACGCTCGGCGTAATCTTTTGACGTACGGCGACAACACAACGAACACGACAGAAAGTCTAAACCGTGTACTAAAGTAGTGGTGCAGACCATGTACGTATCTCATCGACTGCGTCCAAAGCATAGTACAATTTCTTGATTCTAACACCGTGGATATTGAGCGGCTAGATGCCGAGGAGTACTGCCGATGCAGGCACTACAAGGGTTTATGGGCGCATGTCACCAGGGTGTGCCAAACGCTAACTGGGTAGGCGAATCATCTTAAAAAAATCGGGGTCCAAGCCACCCCTCATGGAGAGCAGGGCATTTTTCATACCCTTTACAGTTGGATCACTCCGAAACAGCCGACGGCGAATGTTGACTAGGTCCACCACGGAGACCCAGGACGACTTCATCAGTAGGCTACATGCAGAAGCTGATTTTGAACGTGAAGCAGCATGCATATATGAAAATCGATTAACTCTGTAGGACTTACAGGTTAAAAAGCTCGGCTTTTGCTGGAGTTGTTCTACAGGAAGACGCTCGTTCGGCGGACCTCCGTTGTACTCAATTCTCAATCGTATGTCTACTTTTTTATAACATCGCGGAGGCCATTCGGCAAAATGCCATCCTTAGTAACTGCTCCGAAGAGATTGTTCGGCGAAGTGTAATCGACTGGTTTCATGCGTCCAGAGACCGGTACGGAGGTAGAGGCACACGCCGGGGCACCACCGGGAAAGTACGTCATTTATATCTGTTATCTTCTCAAAAATACATACAGGTGTAAAAAACGACCACCGATACCGAAGTCCTTGCAATAATATCTACGTTCGAAGACACTGAAAGTACGACTTCTAAACTGCATGCTGTCTTACATCATGTTAACTGGAAATCCTGCAGTAGATGCCATAGGATAGGCAGTGGAAGATTAAATTAAACAGTTGCAGTGCTGACTATCGTGCTATGTAACAACTCAAGCAGAATACCTTCTTTACGCCGTTTCTAAAATATTTTTTACAATATCGTGCATATAAGCATACAGTAGACGGTAAAATTAACTTATTAAGGCCACGTATCCTTACATTTATTAATGCGTATTGTAAAGTTTTGAATAAGGCACACAAACTACTTTTTGGAAAACGAAGAATTACGCCTGCCTTGAAGTAAAACATTTTAAAAAGGAAAATCAAATTACCGAACATATGATACTATTTTAATTGTTAGCACATGCAAGCGATGAACTGCCTTTCTGATTCGCGGTGTGATACGGCTGGAGTGAACTGACCGTTTTCTTTTTGTTTAATTAAATTGGCCTGTTTCCGAAAGGGAGTAGTGTGTTTTTTTGTGTGGCTGCAGGATCTACTGAAGGAGCCCGCATCCCAAACCCCTGTAGCAGCCTCTAGCTCTAAGCTCACCGTGCTTCAACCAGACAGTGACCCAGGTTATACTGTTAGAGAAACTTCCTTGAATCAACGTTAATCACCGGGTATTTTTCCCTCCCCCATTGTTTTCCGATTCGCATGTGCTTACTGACGCTCTTCGCTTAAGGGCGCATGTCACCAGCGTGCGCCAAATGCTAACTGGATAGGCGAATTATCGTAAAAAAATCGGGGTCGCAGCCACCCCTCATGGAGAACAGGGCATTTTTCATACCCTTTACAGTTTGATCACTCCGAAACAGCCGACGGCGCATGTTGACTAGGTCCATCACGGAGACCCAGTACGACTTCATCAGTAGGCTACATGCAAAGGGGGAGGAGAAGAGAGTGTAGGTAGATGCAGTGCAAGTCTACTGGCACTATAAACCCCTGCGCAAGTCACCGTCCCTGCTCCCACCGCTGCGGCTGTGGGGCACACGGTGGACATAGTCGAAATCGACGGTCGAACTATCGTGGTAGGCCTCAGACGTGCTTAGCCACATATCGTTAAACGCCAGTGGCAGGATATGCAGTGATGCGGTCGACACGTGTAGCTGTCGGCTGATGAGGGTCCAATTCTTTCTTTTCTTGCAGGAAAACGATACCGATAAAGACAGCCATGCGCACAACATGTGCCGTGAGGAAGCATGGCTTTTTCGATTAATAAATTCTCTACAACTATTAACTATCGTTCAAGTGTCCGGACAATTTGCTTCGTTCGGGGATTCGCGGTAACGCATGAAGGCCAGAAATGGCAAGGAATACTGGAAAAATCGGTATCAGAACGGTGGGAGGGGGGGAAGGGGCAAACACAACAAATATCAGGCGTCCTCCTGGCCTATTCTTTACTGTTTTGAAGGGTAAAATATATGAGAACGCAATACTTCAGTAGCATGATTTTTCACCGTTTAATTATGGGCACTGTAACACCCCAGAAGACCTGACGGACAGAAACCCCCTTTTTTTTAATGACACACTCTTTTGTAGATCCATCGTGAGGACTACGCACTCGAGTCGATCGCCGGTGAACATCGGTCCGACAAGTCCAATCGTTGACAACTTTTCGTTTATCCGTTTTTGTTGTACGTTAATTCTAATGTCGTCTACTGTTTCATCTTTTCCCAGACTTTTGAACCGCGTTTTGCGTGTTTCCTTGCATACATCGAATTTTTAATGTTTTCGTTCATGACTATTTTTCTATCGTTCGTTTTTTGCCAACCGGGTTTCGGCGTCAATTCCCTGTCATACATTATCTCTCACGGCCAATAAACTGTTCACATCTTCCATTCATCGTCTAATACTCATTACTTACTTGTGTGTCTGCAAACGAATGTCTGTGTAATGGATACCTTAGGGACGAAAACTCAGGAGTCGGAGTCCCTGACCAAGAAGCGGAAGTTGTACTCAGACCCTATCGATCCCCAGGACATTATAGCACATCCGCGTACAACAGTGGTGGCAGCGCACCGGACGTACCGAGCGCCATTGCACTCCATACATGCCTACGACCCACCAACACACACTGTCCACATACCGTCGTACGACGGCACAAAGGCATTTTCTATTTGAATATCGCATTCTCTGCCCAAGGCCCTCGCGCCTAAGCAAGTGGACAAAGCGCTGGACGGTGGACTACATGATGAAATGCCATTAGATACTCTTTGTCAACGGTTGGCAAATGTGTTTAGACACCCATTAGGCGATGCCATCCATCAGCTACACGAACGAATTCTTAGGCCAGGCGAGTCAATTAACCAGCCAGTTGAGGAGCTCAAACGGCTTACAACAATAGCCTTCCCAACGTTGCCAACGGTTGACAAGGAAAACATAGTCCTCCACTATTTCATCGAAGCACTCCCGACTTCCGAATAATCACAGTCTCTCGTGCTACAACCATCAGGTGACTTACAAGATGCAATAGACAGAGCAGAACGTTATCTCAGAATGGACAGCGCAACTCAAAGTCACCCAGAGCACGCCTATCAACATTATTGGCGTCGACCTGGCTTAGCCCCGGAAGGGAACCGTTACCCACCTAGACGACGCTTCACAGGCCCCAAATACAACCAGTATAACCAACGAGGTAGACCCTTCCGCAGACTCGGGAGATGTCCGCCGTTCCGCAATCAGGCGTGCACCTGCACCTGCAGCACCAGGTACGCTTTCCATTATCTCATGCAATGATCTCCATTATAAGGCGGCTCCGTTAACAATCAAGAGGTTGATGCGCTTACAGATACAGCAGCCATAGTCTCTCTAGTTAACCCAAGAATCGTACCACAACAGCTATACGCCAATAGGAGACCGACATGTCCGTTCACACGGCTGACGGCAGCGGATGGCTCTCGAAAGAATCATACTGGAACCGTATCACTCGACCTAACTCTCCCACAGAGCACGTACAGTCACACCTTCATCGTGACCCCCAAGTTAACATAGGGTTTGGTACTCGTCTCCCTAACCTAAACGATCACGCGCCACCGTTCATACTCGACACTGACGCCAGCGCGTTCGCGATTGGCGCAGTACTGTCCCAAACGGATTACAAAGGACAGGAAAACCCAATTTGCTTTGCCAGTAAAACCCTATCGAAGCCACAAAGGAATTACTGTACATACAGACGAGAGTTATTGGCCATAATCACGCTTATCAAGCAGTTCCGCCCCTACCTATTAGGTAAACCCTTTGTGGTGCGTTCTGATCATAAAGCCCTTCAGTGGCTACAAAATACCAAGGACGCAGAGGGACAATTAGCCAGGTGGCAAGAAATTTTACAAGAGTATAACTTTACCTGTGTATATCGTCCCGGCAAGCAGCATGCCAACGCAGACGCCCTCTCGCGACGCCCCATACATTCAGATACCGCAGAACCCTACTTGAGGCCAGCTGAAGTTAACGCCGTTTACGCCAGTGAACCAACCCGATACCACTGGGCTATAGCACAGAGCACGGATCCAGACACGGCAGTAATATATGACCACGTACTACATGGGAGCCACCGACCTACTGACACTGAGCTATGCGGCTCATCAGAATCAGCTTATGTACTTCATAATCAATGGCCTCAGCTGTTCATAGATAATGATATCTTATGCCTTAGAGGTGCCACAACAAATACAATACGAGTAGTGGTGCCCGGAAGCCTCGTTCGAACCGTACTTTCCGACCTCCACACCGAGTTGGGGCATGTAGGACAGAATAAAACTGAGGCAGCAGCACGACAGCGGTTTTGGTGGCCGCACCTACGAGAACAGGTGGCCAACTTTTGCAATACATGCACTACTTGCGCTTCTTTCAAATCACCGCAACAACAAAGCCGTGCCCCCCTCCAACCAATGCGCACGAGCTTTCCTTTCCAACGACTTGGACTCGACATAGTAGGCCCGCTGCCATTTACCACGTCCGGCAACAGATTTATACTAGTGATGGTCGATTATTTTACTAAATGGGCGGAAGCGGTACCACTGTTACGACAAGATGCCGCATCAGTGACAACGGCGATCTTCAACGAATGGGTATGCCGTTTCGGAGCACCGTGGTCTATCCACTCGGACTGCGGAGCTAACTTCGATAGCAAATTACTCCAAGACGTGTGTAACTTACTTGATGTATATAAAACCCGCACAACACCTGCCCATCCTGAAGGAAACGGTCAGGTTGAAAGGACTAACAGGACCTTGATTCAGCTATTACGGGCTTTCGCCGAACAGGACCACCCACACGACTGGGGCAAAAAGCTGCCGTGTGTCATGATGGCATACCGTACCGCGGTACACCCCTCTACAGGCTACGCTCCTTTCTTCATGTTAACAGGACGTTATTTGCGCCTCCCAGTTGACTCACGCTCTCCTTTACCAATCCCCAGCAGTCATACACCAGACGAATACGTGTGGAAACTACAGGAGTTGCTGCGTAGCACCCACAATCTAGCACGAGAACGTCTGGGAGCAGCCGCGGAACGACAGAAGAGCTATTTTGATAGACAGGTACATGGGACTCCGTACCAATTAGGCGATCTCGGTAGGACAATTGTGTGCAGCCTGGATGCTGCAACCCATAGGAGGGTCCCTGTAATACGGGATGGGTGGGAAAAGGGGGTTTTAAGGGTGGGGCAAACGGATAACCCATGGACAAGGTAAAAAAAAATAAAAAAATAGGTTTAGACAGTTAATAAGAAAATTTTTTTGAGGTGAAAAAGGTGGCGGAAATTTAAAAAGTAAACCCTAACCAATAGGAACGAGATACCCAACGCCAAGGCCATTCCGCTGTAGGTACCCCAGACAATACTGGCACTGATGGTGAATCCTCGTGAAGTGCCGTCGACAAGCAGGGCGGTAGAAGAGGAACCCGAACAACGGTAAGTATGAATAAAAAATACGCAGGACGTAGAAGAATGAAGCTGTAATTAATAATATGTTCAATAATTACCAAACGGTTCCCACTTATAGAACGCTGATAGCAAAGAAGAAGCGGAAGGCCGTTCCGCAAGCTAATAATTAATCGGAGATTGGACAGATCCTTGATATTATCCAGTCCCCGTATTTAGTGCAATATTTGCAAGCGAAAGGACTCCTTGCGACGCAAGTTAAGTGTCGCTGTCGTAAACCAATGACATTGCGGATATTGCGGCAGCACACAGACGGATTTGCCTTCAGGTAAACCAAAATAATAATATAATGCATGGGCTAGGTGTAACAAATGTGGCACCAAAAAGGCATTGAGAACGGGTTCCGTGTTTAAGGATAGCCGCCTAACATTAACGAAGGCAATGAGAACGGCTGTTGCATTTTTGGAAGGAACCGGCGTTGTGAGATGCGCTGCTGTCGTAGGCATAGGTTTAACGGCGGCAGTCCAATGGTATGACATCTGGCGGGATGTCTGCACTAAAGCCCTCCTCAAGGAAGCTAAACAATTGGGAGGGCCAGAAGTTGAGGTTCAAGAAGACGAAACGTTAATAACGCGCCGTAAGTATAATGTTGGACGGGTAAGCAATGAGCACTGGATTTTGGGTAAGGGTCTACAATTGGACGACCAATCGCAGGCATGTATGATACAAGTAAACGGAAAGCCATATTTGAGCCATATTCGCAGCTCGTCCTCCCTAAAGGCCGTCATAAAGAAATGGATTGCTCCGGGAAGCATAATAGTGACGGACCAATGGAAGGCATATGCAAGGCTAAGTGAAGAAGGATACCGGCACGAAACTGTTAATCATTCGGAAAATTTTGTGGACCCCATCTCAGGAAAAAACACCAACGCAATTGAGGCCTATTGGAGTAGGCTTAAAAAGAAGTTACGGGAACGCGGACCAACGAAAGGCCGAAGGATACGGGCCTACTTGGATGAAGCACAATACCGACTGTGGTACGGCCTGAAAGCAAGTAATTTGGCGGAGTCCTGGGAAAGATTCCTGTCGCATGTTGCTCAGGCCTATCCAGTCTCTGGACTGCAATCGGAAACGGAGATAATTTGCAGGTGATCGTAACGGTAAGCAGTGATATGTTATCGATGTTGTACGCATAGGTGAATATTGGCGGCCGGTAGAAAAGAAGGCAGTCCAAACAACTGAACGGCCGGACAATGTACATATTGGCCAGTGAGAACGGATGCTGCGGGAAAAGTTTGCAAATCTTTTATACTGTGCTTAATAATAGTGAATTCCTAACTATAACTCTCAACTTTTGGTCGCATGTAATCCCATAACCTAAGCCAAAAATGCCCCAACGGATATTGAATGCGTAATGTTTGAGGGGAGTGATGGAAGCCTATGTGAAGGCAACCTTCCTGTCTTGACCAATCCGAAGGCTACGTCGTAAGTACGCTAATCGTCAAACCGATAAAAAAATGAGCGGAAAGCGCATAGGGCAAACCTACCTCTCCCCACAAGGCGACCAAACCGCCCAACCGCCAGGCGAACGGAATCGGCCGTAGCGCAAGAAGAAAGCGACCGAAGGAGACCACACAGAGATCCCGACGCCCGGGCGTACACCTGAACCCGTGATAGTGCAAGGCAAGGCTAAACCCCTATTGTTGGGTAGGCGTTCCTAACCCGGCTTTGGTGGCAGGTAAGGTGGAGAAATGAACCAAACCGAAAGCAAACTAAGCAAACGGCAAGCGGCCTTAGAAGACCGCACACGAAGTCAGCGGCCGCGTTTAACGTCTGAACGGCTAAGCCACGAAGGGCAAACCTGCATCGATTAAGCGCACCCAACACCTACGCGCCTTGCTAACTCGCCCGGTAGACGCATGGAACGCGATGTGGAACACCACCCCTATCGGTCAGACACAACGCGGCTGTTTCGTAAAGGCGATAGGTGTTAGGGGGAGTGAGGGCAGCAGCCTGTTACCACCAATGAAGCAACTTGCAGGTAAAAGGCATATTGTAAAGCGTGTTGAATCGTTATCCGCAAAGGTTAAGTATTTCGCCTTTTACTGAAGATTTCCGTGTGGGAGGGGGGTGCAATGCAATGAGCCTATATAGGCAGTCTTACAGCGTCTCGTTCTCGGGGCGGTTAACGCGAAGGAGAAAGTCATCCTGACGGAGCCTGTACGCCAAGTAAACCAAACATAGTTGGAGCAAGAGCACGAAGGACTTTACAGCATAACCGCCCTTCCTTCACCCAATCGGCAGTTGTAAGTATGTAACCTAATAAAAAGCACGCCTACTGTTACCACCAATGAAGCAACTTGCAGGTAAAAGGCATATTGTAAAGCGTGTTGAATCGTTATCCGCAAAGGTTAAGTATTTCGCCTTTTACTGAAGATTTCCGTGTGGGAGGGGGGTGCAATGCAATGAGCCTATATAGGCAGTCTTACAGCGTCTCGTTCTCGGGGCGGTTAACAGGAAGGAGAAAGTCATCCTGACGGAGCCTGTACGCCAAGTAAACCAAGCATAGTTGGGGAAAGAGCACGAAGGACTTTACAGCATAACCGCCCTTCCTTAACCCAATCGGCAGTTGTAAGTATGTAACCTAATAAAAGCACGCCTACTGAAAGAATAAAAGTACGTCAACAATATTGACTCATAATCCCAGGCTACTCGCATTTGTCTCGCCGCGATCTCGTGTGGCGCTACCGGCCGGTGCCACCATGGGGAACATCTGCAAAATTCTTCCACCCCTGGGAAGGACCATACGTAGTGGTCGATGTACACCATCCCACTACATACGTACTAAGGGACGCAGTGACTCCAGATGGACCTACATTTACAACGCACTTCGATAAATAGAAACCGTTCCGAGGACGATTACCGACAGCCAACGACGCTACGCTACCCATACTCCCAGCGCACCCAGTACCCCCACCGTCTAGGGAGGAAACCATCGAGCCAACAACATCCAGAAGCCCTGCGGACAGGGCTCCACCTGAGGAGGGGAGTATGTAGTAGCGGGCTTTTTAATAGGAAGGCGGGGAAATTGAAAGGCAACAACGTGCTGAATCATCTCCTTTTCATTTGCAGACGAGGACGCTGAGAAGGGTACCTCCGTCAACATCTTGCCACCCGAAGAACGGAACTGAACCTCTCCGAACCGCCTCCTCGACCTAAGTGACCTTTTCCCCTTTTTTTTATTCCATTTCATACGCATCGTTGTCTTTGCCGCTCTTCCCTCCCCCACTTCTTTTCTCGAACGTGGAATATATCTTCTCATTTAACCAACGACTTCTGGCCGTGTCCTGTTTGTGTGAATTCCACTACTGGGATTATGAGCTTCATACCGGAAGACCCCAACTCGGTCACGGACGACGGACCATTTTTAGGGGCGACCCCCGGTCCAACGGCAACAGCAACCGTGCAGCCATCCGGATCTACTAAGGGTGAGTGTCCCTCGGCTACAACAACCCCCTTAGACCAAGCTTCACAGGCCCCAACTACAACCAGTATAACCAACGAGGTAGACCCTTCCGCAGACTCGGGAGATGTCCGCCGTTCCGCAATCAGGCGTGCACCTGCACCTGCAGCACCAGGTACGCTTTCCATTATCTCATGCAATGATCTCCATTATAAGGCAGCTCCGTTAACAATCAAGAGTTTGATGCGCTTATAGATACAGCAGCCATAGTCTCTCTAGTTAACTCAAGAATCGTACCACAACAGCTATACGCCAACAGGAGACCGACATGTCCGTTCACACGGCTGACGGCAGCGGATGGCTCTCGAAAGAATCATACTGGAACCGTATCACTTGACGTAACCCTCCCACAGAGCACGTACAGCCACACCTTCATCGTGACGCCCAAATTAACATGGGATTTGATGCTCGGCATTCATTTCTTAGCACCGATATCTTACCAACTGCTTTCTTTTATTGTAGGAACCTACTACCGGTAAGGACAGCCATGCTCAATATGCACCGTGACGAAGCATGGCTTTTTCGTTGAATAAATTCTCTACAACCATTAAGTGGCGTTCGAGTGTTCTGACAATTTGCTTCGTTCGGGGCTTCGCAGTGACGCATAAAGGTCTGAAATGGCAAGGAATGCTGGGAAAATCGGTATTGGAAAGGGGGAGGGGGCAAAAACAACAAAAATCCGGCGTCTCCCTGCGCATTTTTTTCGATGAGGGGACACGAGGAGGCAACAACGAGGATTTTATCGGACATAGCCCCCTCGTACCTCTACTCCAGCCCCTCCACAGCTCTAAAGCCGTGTTTGCGTACGTTCGGTGCAGGCGGACTCTGTATGATCAGAATTTGTCAAACTTAGGGAAATGCGAGGGCGAGTTTCATCTCCTTCTGTTTTCTTTTTATTCCCCTATATTGCGATTGAGTCGGAAGATTTGTCCAAAGACTTCGTTTGTTGCCCCGAGGCCTGCAAGACTAGAGGGTGCCTGGTGGAGCCGGTGCTCACAGGGACTTATTCACCCTAGCAGAAGCTGGGACGCAGATCTGGATCCAGTTGGCGGATCATAAGTGTCCGTACCAATCAAGTGGGATTAAATTGTGACTGGATTTTGCTTGTCTTCCCGAGTTTCGACATTTCAGTCACTCGTTTCTGTCCAGAGTTACGCCTAATCGAAATAAGCTGAGAAATCAGCTTCGAAGTGCAAATAACCTTCGTTTCCGCGGATCACATTATCAGCGATATCTTCATCCTTCACTGGGGCTTTTAGGAAACCGCTATCTGGAGCTTAACAAAGTATCCTACGAATACTGACTTCATCATGCTAGTGCAGACAATCTTCCGTCAACGAAGTAGTAGGAAACCAGCAGAAAGCGAGGACTACTGACAAGCTGTCTGCGAAGGCTAAGTCCTTCTCTGCTTTCAATTGACATTTGACACTGAATTTTGTTTGAAAACTAGCTTCGCTTTGTCCTCAGTAAACTAGTCACTAACCAATTTAGGCCGCACGCTATAACTTAATGCAATCTCGAAGAAATCTTGCTAGTATGGGAATGCAAGTGTTCACGATCCTACTGTGACATAACTAACCGCATCAGGGATTCGAGCCAGGGATCCCTCGAACAAGAACCGACACTCCTAACCACTTGGCCAGCCCGGGTGTCCAAGAAAATAATATATACATATATACACTCAGAAAAAGGCGATCTATCACTCATTCGTAAGCCACTTTCTATTGTCTGTGATAAAAATTTACCGGAAATACTTAACTCGCTTTGAGCTGGGCGTGATGAGCCACCGACCATCAATGATGAAGAACGCAGTGCACTACTGAAATCGACCACAAGTAAATTAAATGCTGAAATGTTGACACGCTGTGATGGATGCCGAGGACTCACCACCAGAGTTTCGAAAATGGAAGTAGACATCGATCTCCGCACTGAAATAATAGCATCACTCTTCAAGTATAACTGCCACTCAGCCACAATGAGCTCCCTCTCCTCTGACAGGCCATTAGGTATGACTGTAAAACCAATAGCATCAGACAGCCAATCAGATCAAGTAACCAATACGGAACCGTCTAGGCAGCCACTCAGACCATGTAGCCAATACGGAACCTAAAGGTAGGCGTTCACGCCAGATATAAATAGTACAGTCTTGGTCGGTGAGGAAGTCAAGCCCGGCCACGTGGAAAATTGCGAACGTTGATAAGGGAAAGGTTGGCGCCGGTGTCTACTAAGGCTGGTAATGGCTGGTTGTTGAGTAAAATATTAATCGTAAAAGAGGGGGTGCAGGATAGATCACAAACAGAAATAACGTCACTAGGAGCCGACTTACGAGAGAGATTGTGGCCACAGTGGCGAGCCTCGGGGCCAAATTCCGCGCAGTATTCACAGCCAGGGTTATGGTGGGGAAATCGCACGGGTAGGTGTGCCTTCCGGTTGAGCGGTCGTGATTCTGGACGGAGAGAAGCTGTAGTGGGCGCTGGCGTCGGTCTATGCTCTTTGTGGTAAGCAGTATACAGTCGGCATTGCTGTATCGCGGCGGTTAAACTGGAAGGAGGGTGGAGAGGGAGGATGTCGGTAGCGTTAGAGTAGCCGAATCCGGTTATAAAACGATGCAGGATGAGGGTGTCGCGGTCGGGTGGGGCAAAGTTGGGAAATGCCAATAGGGCGCGGCGGAACAGCTCGTTCGCGAATTCATCCACCGATCGATCATGTGCCTGTCTGAAAGCGGCGAATCGTTCGGCGGCAATTCCTGTGGAGGACGGCGTGTCAAACAGCCATAAAACGGCTCTACCTGCTACGTCGAACTGTGTCGTGTGGTCGATTCCGGCGTCGAAAACACGTTTACGCGCGGGGGGGGGGGGTTGAAAGGAATCATATCAAATAGCAAGTGCGTTGGTTAGTGGGGACGGTAACCAGAAAGAGATCCAAATCGCGAAGCCAATCACGTATGTTGCGCTCTGGGACGTACGGTTCGCGAGCTAGCAAGGGGCCGCGGCCAGATGTGACTCAAAGGCAATTTGCTTCCACCCAGATCTTTTCGGTGTCGGAACCCGCTCCGCCAAGCTCTCGACTTACAGCCTCTCACGTGCCGTGGCCGCCAGACCACCCCTGCCAGCTGTCCTTATTGTCGCCGACTCGACAGGCGCGCCCAGCGTTGCGGAAACAACCCCCGCCCAATTCGCCGTCGGTTGCTTCCTAGTAGGTTTGTTTTTACGACTGCAGGTCTCCCGTCCTTGGTCGTGCTATCTCGAAACGCATGCCCACCTTTTACTACCCCTGGAACGCTTAACGCCCACAGCGCGCCGTCCTTGCTGGACACTGGAGCCTCTTACTCCGTAGTTTCTACGAGATTTTATTGGATTAATCATAGACCTACAAAACCCTTGTCAGAAAGCCTAAGGTTACTGACGATCTTTACAGCTCGTAACCTACGGAATTAGGCCGAGGCATGTTTGCTTGTCATTAACGTATCTTTGTAGGCAATACCGCCAGCTGACCTCTGACTCCGATGGCGACGGCAAAGTACCCACGCAACGACCCATACAAGAAGGAAAATTAAATGGCTAGCCGACGCCGTCACACATACTCCAGTAAGAATCGTTGGTAACCATCGGGAGATGGCACCCAAAAAAATCCGCCTAACCAAAGCAGCCTGTCTTACGGGACAGGTGGTAATAGGGGTCTTATGGGTGGTGGCTGGTCGATATGTACAATACTAGCCGACAGAAAGCCTTATTTGAACAGGTGAATGATCGAAGTCGGCCCCCTCTCCGCTCCCTTATTACAAAATGGATCGCCAAAGGCAGTATAGTGGTAACGGACGAGTGGAAGTCGTATAATCGTCTCCCCTCAGAAGGTTATCTATATTTCTCTGTCAATCACTCAAAGAACTTCAAAGACCCTACCACCGGACGGCACACCAATGTCATTGAAGCATACCGGAGAAGACTGAAAAGGAAACTCCACGAGGGAGGCCCTGTATGTGGTCGAGCTGTGCGGGCTCACATAGACGAAGTACAGTATCGTCTTTGGTTTGGCCTCAATGCCATATCTTTGACAGATGCCTGGGAACTGTTCCTGTCTCATGTTGTGCTGACTTTAAAAGTGATTTTGCTATGTAATAAACTGCCATAATTCGAATGTATGCCGTCTATTCAGGTGTACGTGTGTAACGATGGGGAAGGTTGGATAACAGCGACCATCGTCCATGTAACCCCCTGCCATGTTCGTTCGGCCAGCCCATGTTAGGCCGTCGCGGAAAGTCCAAGTAGTGAGTGAAAGTAGGCATGCAGCCACTGATATAGCCTGAAGGCGTTTGAGTCCGCTGTTAAAGGTATTATTTCTAGGTAACGGATTTTTTTTGAGTGCCATCTCCCGATTGTTACCGAATCGTTGTAAAAAAGGTAAGCATTGGACCACGCGACAACACAGAAAATACAACTTGTGGAGTGAACTAAGTCAGCCAACACCACCAAGGCATTATCAGTAAACAGGGTTGTTTGAATGTATACTTAAGGCTGCCTCGGAAACCAAGCTAACCTGCCGTCGACAAGCGTCTGACACACGTACAAGAGGATGTGCAATCTGTCCAGTAGGACTGTTCACACTCCTAATGATATACAAATTCAAATAAAGTAGACTACGCGGCGAAAGAAACTGTTGAAATTCGAGCAGATGAGGAGCAGCCAAAACCGGCCTTGGCCGAAACTTTAAAGGCTACTCAAGAAACACGCTGACCAACTGAAGAAATGCCGCCATCGCCCAGTTTGTCTCTGTGTATCATCGAGACCTATGATACCTTCGTTAGTCGGCTTGAAACGAATGCTGGCTTTGTTCGGGAGGCGGTATGTACATATATTTGCACACATCATTTGGATGGATTATAAATAAAACGTCTGACCATCATTAGCGGCCGAAAGGAGGAAGAGTGTCTGATGTGGAGGTTATGCCGGCGCCAAATGTTTTTCAGCGGGCGGGAGGGAGAGGAACCGTAAAAGGTAGCAGGTGTGTTCATGAGGAAGGACGCTCACTAGTAGAAGGGATAAGTCTTGCATCCACTCCCTAATGTTCTGTCCGAGTTCGTACAGTTCGGAGGTTAGCGGAGCACTGGGTCCGTGAGGGTGAGGGGCACTAGTCAGTTGCGTTCATCGGCTGCCCCCACTGTAACCTCCATCTGGTTCGATGTAGTGTCACAATTCCATTACCCCGCGGCTACCGCTCGCCCTGTCACCGCACACTGCAATAAACTTAAACCTTACAGAGATCGCCTACCAACTTGTTCCCCCGAATCCTCACCAATCCTCGCTACCGATCAGGCCCCTCCCGTCCCCTCACCCCTCGTCGATCTCAGCACTGAGGACAGTGCTCCACCTCACAGGGGGGACTACGTAACAGCCGGAGAACTGACCAGGGGCCCGACCTTGAGTGTTTTAATGAACTGTCACGCTACAGGCATACTCCTTCGGCTTCTTTTACAGGAACCGCGCCTCCTAGGTCACGTGCGCACAAATAACCCGCGGTCTTTCCTGATAAGTCGTCCCATTGTCCTTTTTCGTTTTTCCGTACTTTACGTAGTTTAGTCTTCCGTCCTTCCATGCCGATAATAAACTCATATCAGTTTACTACCTGTGCTGTCCATCCCAAGCTCCCCACGCCTGTTCCTCCTGATCCCGCCCAGTCCGAGATGCAAGGACTTTCAGACCGGATTTTCCAATCAGCAGGACCGTCTGAGTTTAAGCTACTGTCAGTCCCTTCCTGTATAACCCGTGAACCAGCGTCTCTCTCTCTCGCTCAGCTTCCCTCATCCCCTTCCTTCACTGCCCGTGGCCTGACGCCCGCTACTCGCTCGGTCGCTACAATGGTGGCAGCGGGTACCCCACTCGCCCCTCCGATTTCCCAGTTACTCACGCACCACTCCCCAACCCCACGGTCGAGTACGCGTATAACCTAGGCCCTAGCCCACTTCTAGCCCCTGAGCCGTACGTTCCAGAGAGCAACATTCACGATTGGCTCCGAGACCTGGATCTTTTTTTAGTCACGGTCCCCATTAATCAACGCACGTGCTACCTGATACGTTTCCTGTCCGCCCCCGCCCGTAAGCGTGCCTTCGACGCGGGAATCGACCACACAACTCCGTTCAACGTAGCGCGTAGTACTGTTTTGCAGCTCTTTCACACGCCGTCCCCTACAGGAATGGCTGCTGACCGATTCGCCACTCTAAGACAGACACGCGACCAGTCTGTCGATGACTTCGCCAACCAGTTGTCCCACCTCGCCCTATCGGCGTTCCCCAACATCCCCCCACCCGACCGCAACACCCTTATACTGCATCGTTTTATAACCGGTCTTAGCGATCCTAACGCTATCGACATCCTTCTCCTTCATCCCCCTACCAGCTTGACTGCCGCCATACAACAATGCCGGTTATATACGGCTTACCACCAAGACCGCAGACCCCATCCAGTGCCCCGTACCGTTGCTCCTCGCTCAGAGCCACGCCCGCCCCCTCGGAAGGTACACATGCCCGTACGATTCCCACACCATAACCCAGGCTGTGAATACTGCGCGGCGTTTGGCCCCGATGCCCGCCACTGCGGCCACAATGTCCCCCGTAAATCGTCTCCCCATGACTTTATTGCCTTTTCTGATCCATCTTGCAACCACACGTTTATGGTTAATGTTTTACTCAACAACCACAAGTTACCTGCTCTAGTTGACACTGGTGTTCATAATTTACCTCAAGAGCACCTTGGACTCATAGAACCGCCACCGAAAATCCGCAATTTACGAGCCACTAACGGGACTAGTATTCCTATTTCCGGTAGTATCACCCTCCAGTTCGTCGTCAACGACTCTACACTGACTTATCATTTCCTAGTGACTCCTGTTGGTCCTTGGCCCATCGTTCTAGGACTTGACTTCCTCACAGATAACGATTGCACTATTTATACCCGGCAAAGACGCCTAGTGATAGGCTACCCCACCTCCCCGACTGTAACACCAAGCCCGTCAGACGATCTCGACCTCGCATATAACGCCGTCCTCTCAGCTGCAGCCCTAGAGCCTACCCGTTTGAGCGATGTCCTACCTACCCTTTCAACAGTCGGCCCCGTCGCCCATAAGCAAAAAAGCGACCTACTCGCTTCGTTTCCCGACCTGTTCTCCTGGTCCACAGACACGCTCGGCCGTACACGACTGGTACAACACACCATCGACACGGGCGACGCCAAACTCCTCTGGCAAACCCCTCGACGTATACCTGTTCGTTACCGTGACGAGGTCGACAAGCCTCTAGACGAGCTGTTACGGGCCAAGATTATCCAACCATCCTCCTCCCCTTGGGCTTCGCCCATTGCACTAGTTCCCAAGAAGGATGGTTCCCTACGCCTGTGTGTTGACTACCGCCGCTTAAATGCAGTAACAGTAAGAGATTCATTTCCGTTGCCGCGGCTAGACGATACACTAGATGCGCTAGGCCAGGCTGCCTGGTTCTCAACCCTTGATCTCAAGTCGGGGTACTGGCAGGTGGAAATCCACCCCAACGACCGCCACAAGACGGCCTTCACTGTCCCCCAGGGTTTATTTGAGTTACAAACGCTCCCTTTCGGGCTATGCAACGCAGCAGCCACCTTCCAACGGTTAATGTACCGTGTACTCCGCCATCTCATCCCATTTAAATACCTCGTCTATCTCGATTAATCATCGTATTTGGGCGTTCCACAGGACAGCACAATTCAAACTTACGGGAGGTTTTTGGAGGCGCTCCAGGAAGCTGGCCTTACACTCAACCCCACCAAATGCCTTTTCCTCCGTTCTGAGGCTCAGTTTCTTGGCCACCTTATTTCCCCCGGTCGTATCTCCCCACTACCAGACCGGATCAAACACATACGTACGTGGCCGACCCCGACGAACCAAACGGAGCTGCAAAGTTTCCTAGGCCTCGCGTCGTACTACCGACTTTTCATCCGGAATTTCGCCCAGATCGCTGACCCCTCCACAAGCTGACCGAGAAAGGCCGCCCTTATACATGGTCCGCCGACTGCGACACCGCACTCAACAAACTCCGTGCGGCATTATGCTCGGCACCACTCCTAGCCCTTCCAAACGCTGACGACGACGCTCCCCCGTTCATCCTAGATACTGATGCAAGTGGATTCACCATTGGGGCCGTCTTCTCCCAAGTCGGTAAGGACGGCATAGAACACCCTATCTGTTTCGCCAGCAACACGCTGACAAAAACGCAGCGTAACTACTGAACCTACAGGCGCAAACTGTTGGCGATCATTATGTTCATTCGCCAGTTTAAACACCTCCTTGTCGGCCGACGGTTCATACTCCGTACAGACTATCTTGCCCTACAGTGGCTGCGCTCCATCAAGGACCCTATCGACCAGCTAGCCCGTTGGCAGGAGTTTTTGTGGGATTTCGATTTCGAGTGCCAGATCCGCCCGGGGCACAAACATGGTAATGCGGACGCACTGTCACGCCTTCCTAACACAACCAGTCCGCCTGCTCTTCCGCCCAGAGCTCTGACCCCGATACAGCAGTTATTTACCACCATTTGACCCAAGGGCGAACAAGAGATGCGCGAGACGAGCCAAAACGCAGGCTTGCTGTTGTATCAATGGGCTTGCCCAGTTCTTGGGTTGGATTTATTGGCAGACTATGATTGCGGCATCAACGCTAAGAGCCGCTACCTGTCATTTCAACCACGTTTCTACACCACGACGCATGCACAATCGGGAGACCTCGACGTGCTATACA
>CACRXP010000237.1:188626-203635 GCA_902702965.1 Spirometra erinaceieuropaei | reverse complement strand
ATAGTTTTCCTCTTCCTGGGTCCTCCTCAAATGTTTTTCCACCTAATGCTGCATCTCTAACTAGTAATTACCCCATAAATTTTAGACCGCAGCAACTTTGTCCTCCACCAATTGCTCCGTTCCCACAGCTTAATTTTCCACCTCCGGCTCTTCCTTTTTTATAAGTAGCAATGAGAGGAACCTACATATTAGGAATACGCTCAGTATTGTCTCTCTCAACGCAAGATCTGTCGTACAAAAGATGGCACACCTAAGAAGTGTAGCTGTTGAGTTTGACACAGACGTATTGTGCATTACTGAATCTTGGGCCCACTCTCTAATTTCAGATTCGGTACATAACATAGATAACCTTAGTTTATACCGCCAGGACCGGGCCAACAGACGCGGCGGTGGATGCCTTCTTTCCATAAGAGCATCACTTGCACAATCGCCTTATAACTTGAACATTTCCTCCTTCTCTGGAAATTTATGTTTTGCTTCGGTAATCCTTCCGCAAAATAGGAAAGCCTTAGTCGGATGTGTATATAATCCTCCTTGTTCCTCCGGTAATGAAAGCCAACTTTGTGAACTCTTTGAAAAAATTGCAGAAACTTCTTTCGATGTCAAGATAATCGTAGGCGATTTTAATTTGCCAGAAATTGACTGGCACATACATACTTCTCCTCCTAAATTCCAGAAGCTGCTTGACACAATTTACTTTTCAAACCTGACTCAATTAGTTCACTCTCCGACCAGAAACGATAGTGTTTTAGACTTAATTTTTACTAATGGCACCTTCCCTTTATCTATGGATTTTTATCATGACCTCTTTGCAAGTGATCATGCATTAATTCATTGTCGCCTTCCAGTTGCCATTTCCGCAAAGCCAGTAGTTCAACGTAGTATTTTTGACTTTGCTAATGTTAATAAGGGTTTAGTAAATAACTTTACATGCACTCTTGATTGGCACAATATTTTTTCAAATAATGATCTAAATTTTTTCAACAATTTATTACAATGCGTAACAGAAGGTCTTCTTGACCTTATTCCTCGGAAGATGTTCAAACCGAGTGCTAATTCCACCGCTATCCCACACTTTCTTAAAAACAGACTTAAAAAGTTACGGAAGCAGTTTAAAGATCCTTCTGTGAGTTCATTATCAGTTCATCTAAGAATCGCTTAAATATTTGAACTAGCTTCGAAAATGAGGCTCGAGCGAGATAGGCGTAGAGAGTCTTTGGCTATTAATGACGTGAATTCTTCTAAATCAGTTGCTCAGATCTTCCGTCAGAGATCATCTGCTAAGTCCCACCAAGTCATTCCGCCCTTGCTTAGTGCAAGTGATGCCTTCATTACAAAAGAGTCAGGCAAAGCAGAAATTTTATATTCGTTCTTTGCTAAGCATTTCACCATTGAAACTGATCCGATCCCTTTAATTCCTTCGTTGTCTGATGCTTCTCTTAGCTTCATTAATTTTTCTCCTGAATGTATTCAAAAACTGATAAGTCATCTTCCTAACTCTCACTCAGTAGGTACGGACAATATCCCAAACTCTTTGATAAAACAACTAAGAGATTTTCCTCCTCTGCTTAGCAAAATCTTTTCAGTTTTTCTCGTAAATGGCTTCTTCCCTGACTATTGGAAAACTTCTATTATTATTCCAGTATTTAAGTCTGGCTGTCGTTCTGACGTACAGAACTATCGACGTGTCCATAAAACACCCTCTCTCGCCAAAATCTTTGAAAAAATTATCGCCATAAAAATTACCGAATTTTGCATAGCCAATCAAGTTATTAGCCCTTCCCAACATGGTTTTTTACCAGATCGTTCTTGTGAAACATGTCATCTGTCGTTTCTCAATCTACTTACCTCTCTTCGTAATCATCACCTATCTGTTGTCGTAATTTATTTTGATCTTAGTAAAGCCTTTGATAAAGTGCCACATAAAAGACTCCTGGTTAAATTGGAAGCTATGGGAATTCGCAGTCCACTAATAGACTTTCTCAGGTCATACCTGTCTAATCGTAAACAAAAGGTTTTGGTGGGATCTTCACTTTCCAGTGAAAGTCCTATTGTGAGCGGTGTCCTACAAGGTACCGTTTTAGGTCCTCTTTTGTTCTTGCTTTACATAAATGATATTTCAGCAGCAGTTAAACATTCTCAATCATTTATTTATGTCGATGATCTCAAATGTGTATATTCTTTCAAAAAATCTACGAGCCTTCATTGCCTGGAGAAAATCCATGCTGACTTGCTTGCTCACTCAGCTTGGAGCTCAAAATGGCTAATGGAATTCTCTCCGTCTAAATGTCGTTATATGCGTTTTGGACCTGATAGGCTACCCCAACCTGTGGTCTTTCAAGGAACACCTATGACTGAATGTACCACCATCAAGGATTTAGGTTTAAGCTACACTAGTATTCTTGATCTCTCGCCGCACGCTGACAGAATTACAGCCAAAGCTGCTCAGCTTTGTGGCTTTATTTCTTACAATTTCTATCTTCCTGAAATTAAATTAAGGCTCTATCGTATGCTTGTACTTCCCATTCTCGAGTATTGTTGCCCATTCTTTGGTTTGATGAATGAAGCCAGTCGTTTAAAAATTGAAAATGTCCAAAGACGTTATTCAAAAAAACATTTAGATAGGGAAGATCCCAATATCTCCTACTCAGATAGGTGCCAACTAACTAACCTAAAATTTTTATGGGTTCGAAGACTAGAAGCGGGCCTCTGTCTCCTCTTTCGCATTAATCATAGTTCAAATTTTCCTCGGATTTCAGCACTTACCCCTAGTAGTCGCCCATACAATCTTCGCAATTCGTCTCTAATTATACCTCTTCCAGCGTCCTCCACCTCTAAGCGCTCCCTTTTTTTCGCTTCCAGGTATACTTTCCTCTGGAATAACCTTCCAATAAATATAAGATCTTCAGAAAATCTACACACCTTTAAGAGAAGGCTACGCCTTTATCTGAATACTGACTCGATTAAACTTTTATTTTCCTCATCCTTCCCAGACAACTTTTTCTATGACACTGAGAAAGGGCCACCGGGAATTTAGCATGCCGCTATTAAATTTCCGTATCTGTTCACGTTTCCTTTCTTTATGAGTAGTCTCGCTAACTAAGATCCCTCACCAGAAATGTTAATTATTCCAATTTTTTAGTTCATGCATCGTGCCCTCACAGAATGCACGCCATCGACGCTCTTGGCGAAACCTTCTGTATTCGCCATATACTAGTAGTTTGGTCGCATATCCTTTGCCCTATCCTCGGTTGGACTCTGATGAATGTAACAGACTGCATCTGGGTCCTTTTCGCCTCGAGACTGGTTGTCATCGTGCCCTTACTGAATGCGCTCCATCGGCGATCTTGACAAAGCCTTCTATATTCGCCATATACTAGTAGTTTGGTCGCATCTCCCTTCCCCCCATGTTCCCCCCATGTTCGGATGGACTCGGTTGAATGAAACCGACCGCATCTGGGTTCTTGTCGCCTCGAGACTGGTTGTCATCATGCCCTTACAGAATGCGCTCCATCGGCGGTCTTGACAAAGCCTTCTATATTCGCCATATACTAGTAGTCTGGTCGCATCTCCCCACATGTTCGGATGGACTCGGTTGAATGAAACTGACCGCATCTGGGTTCCTATCGGCTTGAGACTGGTTTTCAATTTCGGCACTTATTTTTCTTATTCAAGGCGATACAGGCCAGTCCTGACCGACCCGCCTACGTACCATTTTATGAAACCCGTTACACAATGCCATATACAGCTGACATCTATTTCGGCCATGTTGATGTCGGGCTTTATTCCATTTTGTATCGCCACATGCAGGCCAGTCCTCCCATTTTTTCTGATGCAATTTTTCTGAGGGGTTTTTTTTCTCCTGTTAAATTACTACAATCAGTTTTAAATTTTGCTTTGGAGTTTTTTTCCACCCCTCGTTTTTTTCATTTTCATTTTGCTTAACGGGCTTCTAATCTCAAAAAATATGCATTGCACTTTGTGCAGATTATGCCTACATCGTCTAAAATTTGCATGTAAATTTATTTTTACTTGCTTAGATGGGACCCCGACGGGTCTTTAATAAAAATAATTGAATTGAATTGAAGTCACCCATGGCTTGGCGTCAGAACGGTGAGACTCGAAAACTGAATCAGACTCCGACCCAAAAGATAGGGAGTACAGTCCCATTTAGGGGTACGCCGCCTTCTCTTAGATCTACCAAGTCTTTTCAGCCCAGTACGTCTACAAACCCCGCAGCTTCAATTATATCCCCGAATAATTCTCTGTCCTGCGTACCGGTTACTTATGAAAGCCCTACTATATATCCAGCAAATAATTCACACATAAATTGCCCTAAGTCATTTATGCCCCAATCTAGTTCAGGCTTCCCACCACCTAAGGCCAATTGCTCTCAGGTACGTCAACCTACCTCCTTTGACTTCCAACCTAGACCTGGTTTCCCAAACTTTTATTCTTATAGCTGCCTACCCTCCCCCACTAGCCCCTACTTTCCTTCTAGTCTCCCTTCTCCTCCTCTCCTTCCTCCACAATTTAACTACTAACAAGGCTATCCATGTTCTAACTTCCCTAGCATTCCAATGTTCCAAAACTATATCCTCACATCCTCTAAGTATCATACTCAGCATTCTCTTGCTGATTCCCCGTACGTGAATAACTCTAGACTGACTGGAACTTATTCTCCACGTGTCATTAATTCACAGTTTACATATTCACCTCCAATTTTTTTAAAATACCGTCGACAATAGCATTGCCGTTTGAAACACATTAGATATTATATTATTGAATGCCAGGTCTGTTATAAACAAGATGGCCCAAATCAGAGCCATTGCTCTGGAAATGACGCCTGATATTATATGTGTAACAGAATCTTGGACCCATTCTCTAATTCCTGACTCTGCCCTTCGCATAGATGACTTCGATTTCTACCGCCAAGACCGCACGACTAGGCGTGGGGGTGGTTGTCTTCTTTATCTTAAGTCCTACCTAAAGCACTCTCCCTATTAATTTGATGTTTCCTCATTCACGGGAAACTTCTGCTTTGCATCTGTTATTCTCTCGCCACAAAGAAAGGCAATTATTGGCTGTATATAAAATCTTCCAAATTCTTTAGCCAGTGATGATTCACAACACTGTGAAATATTTAAATTAATTTCGAAAGCTGCCTTCGGTGTTAAAATAATCACTAGGAAATTTAAAATCAAGGATGCGCCAAGCGCGCGACAGGCAAAGAGAATCAATTGCTCTCAGTGGTTCGAACCCTGGCAGATCCGTCGCTAACATCTTCCGTCATCGGTCCTCCTCTAAGCGTGTTCACGAACTTCCACCCCTGCTAAGTGCTAAGAAAGTCCTCCTCATCGATGACACTGACAAGGTGGAGTTGTTTAATGCCTTCTTTGCAAAACACTTTAATCCTGATGCCGAACCAGTCCCTTTTTTCGATCGCTTTCAGATAGGACAATGAGTTTAATCGATGTCTCCTCGGATCTCATTAAGAAACACATAAGTCGTTTGAAATACTCACACTGCCCAGGAACGGACAGGATTCCGAATTCGATTACTAAACAAGCGTCCAACCTTCCCATATTGCTTAGTCTATTATTCTCGGTTTATATTTCAAAAGGATACTTTCTGAAACATGGAAAACGTCAATTAGCATTCCCGTCTTCAAGTCTGGATCTCGGCCGCATGTTAATAACTATCGGGGCGTGCGCAAAACGCCGTCTCTTGCAAAGCGTCTTGAAAGGATTGTTTCCAATGAAATTCTTAACTTCTGTCTAGCTAATCGGCTTCTAAGCTGTAGTCAGCATGGATTTTTACCTGAACGATCCTGCGAAACATGTCACTGGGCATTTCTTCATCTAGTCACTTCTCTTCGTAATGAGCGGCAGTCAGTGGTAGTTATCTACTTTGATCATAGCAAAGCATTTGACAAGGTGCCCCATAGACGTCTTTGAGTAAAATTGGAAGCTTTCGGCATCAGGCCGCCTCTACTCGACTTTATCAGGTCATATCTATTCAACCGATATGAGAAAGTCACGGTCGGTAATAGCTTCTCGACCTCTCACTCGATCACGAGTGGCGTACTTCAAGGCACGGTTCTAGGTCCGCTACTCTACCTTCTGTACATCAATGGTATTTCGACTGGACTGGGAAATTCGCAAGTTTTTACGTATGCCGATGACCTCAATTGTACTTACTCATATTCCAAGGACACCGTAAATGTTTATGTTGAAAATATTAGTGTCGAGTTATTACGCTAAGCAGATGGAGTTTTCATCACCCAAGTGTAGTTTCATGTCTTTTGGTCCTACCAAACTTCTTTGTGCCATAATTTTTCAGAATAACCCACTCTCAGAATGCCTCACCATAAAGGACCTAGGTCTAAGTTATAAAAATATGCTTGCTTTATCAGCCGGTGTTTGACGGTGTATGTTTATAATTCTGTATACACTGCCTTATGCAGGCCAGTTCTGTCCGACCCATATACGTACCCCTCCATGCTGACATTTATTTTCTCTCATGACGATGTCCTATTTTAATCCGCGACAAACTGTCACATGAATGCCGGTCCTGTCCACATATTTTACCTTTTATGTGCGACAGTTTTTTTCCTGTGAATTTGATCAAATCATTTTTATCCTTGATTGAAATTTTTTCACTGCTTGCTCATCATTGTTCTAAACTGACAACTAATTCGGACACTATGCATTGCATATTGTACAGATTTTCCTACGTCGTCTTAAACTCCTATGAAAATTCCTTATTACTTGGTTTGAAAGGACCCCGATGGGTATTTATTAAGGTCATCTTATTATTTGTTTATCCTACCAGTTTTTTAGCTTCGGTTGCGCCAGTCATGATGGTTAAGAAATCAAACAGACAAATGCGATCGCGTGAGGACTATTCAACCGGTTAAAACGGTGTACTAGAAGATTTCCACTACCGCCTTCCAACCCTATATCCGATTTCTGCGACTTTGAATTGAGGGAAAGGACTTGCAATAATCGATCTATCCGAGGTCTAATCACAACTTTCAGTGGACGATAAATTACAGGAATTCCGATTACCAAATCTCACAGGGGTCTCTTCAAATAAGCAAATAAATGCATAAATTGTTTTAATTAGTACGCCTAAGTGTGCAATTATAGCAAATAAAAAAATTTTCGAGTAAATCCTGACTCAAGCACGCAGTTCAGTTCATGCTTATAAAATGGGTAGGCTGATGTGGAAGACTGTTAGCAGACAGTGAAAATGACCAAGCAAGTTTGATTTGGTTGGCTTTTACCCTCCAAAATATTACCTACTATTTATACTACCACCAATAATGATGATACTAATTGTACTTAATGGCAACTAACCTGCATTGTCAGAGAAAGATTGAACACAGGTCCGGCCATCAGTAAAATTAACTAGCGACAAATAAAATAAAAATAAAGATGCAGTTGGTTTTTTATAGTTTAGATGGTTCAGGAGAAAAAAATCTGCTCTCCATGAAATGACAACAATAAAAAAGGGAAGGGATAGCACTGCATCGGATATTTACAGTCGCCAATTCTATTCAGGCAGTTGTGTCTGGACCAAACTGAAGCACTGAACATCTGCTCTCGCTGTCCCCCAGCAGTGCTCGCAAGAGCTGCAAATTTTAGTCGCACGTTATCCCACGGGTGCTGGGTACTATAAATCCTGTTTTTCCTTTGCCTCTACCACCGTATTGGAGGCTGCCATTAGTGATGGGCTGGAGTGAGAATCCCAAAATTCAGGCCAATAAACTTATTGTTTCAGTGATCACGTCTTTTTCTTTGAACTGCTTACTGGAACTCGTCTACTCAGTCCTATCGATTTTGCTCCAGTTCTCTGGAGGATGTCCAAGATAAAAGAATGAAAAAAGGAAATAATGGTTTATTTAGAGTCTCATTTACATTTCTCCTCCCCAGAACCAGTTCACTGTAGAAAACAAGAGCCTCCTGGGTAACTTAGAAAATTTTCAGGATTGCACCACCTTATTACAGTTTGGACTTTTGAGGGGGTAAAGCTTGAATCATTGAGGGTTCTGCTTACAACGTTAAATTGGGTGCAAATTGTACAGAAATTTTTTGGGCTTAAAATTTATTCGGGTTCACAATGGTTAACCAAATTGTGTGTGAGTCTCGGGGTATGGGCTCGACCTCCCATCGCTCTCGTTCATTTTGAAAAATAAGTATGTCGAGGTTGGTTTAAAAGCTTTCAGTTGATGGGGATGCCACAAAATGCCGCACATCCAGCCCTGCCTGACGAATGAGCTGTTTTGACTGGATATCCAACAGTTTGGTCATTTTGAGAATTCAAAAATTCACAACATAAAGGCCGTAGTCCAATCCCCTACAGTGTGAAATACGCGCGACTGCGTGTAACCCAAAGAGTAGAGGTTAAGAGCTGTTAGTACGGTTGTATAAGGAAAGGGGCTTTGACACCTAACCATTTTCGTTGCTCTCATCTGGAATTTTTCAAGACTGTTTTGACCTTTAACCGTCTACGGTCTCCAGGTGTGTTAATCATATTGCTCGCGCGACAGCACGAATGCTCCGAAAATCTTTTAATGATGTCTTCGAAAAAGTTCATAAATGCTTCTTTCGTGGCGTGCAGTCAGAACACTGCACTTCTTGCCGCGCATCTAAAAGTCAAAGGGGAATCGTAGCCTATCAAATAGGCCCAGACAAAGTGACATACTTTGTAAACTATAAATACGGAGAGGTTGAGAAGGCGGACCATGCGATAGTACAGATTAGGCGCTTGAGATGAATGCATTTTTGACGTACTCATGCACACTTACTGACAAGGAGTGAAAATAAAACTGATCGTGGTTTAGAGGGTTCAGGAGAAAAAAACTGCTGACCACAACCTACCGACTGAAAATCATGGAGGCGTAGCACTTCATCGTATAGAATCAGTCGCCATTTCTTAGCATGAACTTGGGGCTGGTCCGAGCAGACGCGCCGAAGAACAGCAGGGTTTATCCTCCGAACCTTTGAAACTAGGGACATCAGAATGCGCCTTTATAACATGTACGTTAGATCTGGTCTGGAATACTGTTCGTTTTCATTTAGCCTCATGCGTGCTACTGAGCGGAAGAAAATAGAATCCGTTCAGCACTTTTTTACCAAGAGAATTTTAACCCCGGAACACCGACATTGGTCTTACCAAGAACGTTGCCGGCTTACGGGCCTTGATCCTCTATGGTTTCATAGATTACAAAAGGGACTATTTTTGCTATTTAAACTCTTATATAATCACACATTTAACCCACTCACTTCTTTAAAACATCATATCCACCTACGACGTAACAGTCACCGTGAGGTCTTCTTATTTCTGCCTCTGGCACGTACTGTTAAATATCGTCGGTTCTATTCTGTAAATGCAATTGCTATTTGGAATAAACTACCCATGAGTGTGAAAACTCTGCAAAATTATCCTTTATTTAAGACAACTATTACTCGATTTTTGCATTCAGAAAAGCTTCCTCAAATTTTGGGTTCTGAATCCACTGATCGACTCTACCGTAGCGATGGCGTTTGTGGTCTCTGAACACTATGGCCGGTCTCACCAGCTGTTCCTCAACGCCTCTACTTTGGCTATCTCCAACTTCACGAAAGGAATTGACGTCCGATGATTTCCGATGCCGTGCAACCACCTCCCCCCTTCTTGACGGTCGAAAATCTACCGCCAGCAGTTTTTTTTTCTCCTGCACCCTTCAAACCATAAAACCATCATCAACTGCTGGTAGGATTTGTGTTTGATCGCGTCCCTTGACAATGCCTGTAAACTGGCATTTAATAAATTAAATTGAAATTAAATTGAAATAAAGAAATTGTCCCTGGTGAGATCGACCATTGACACCAAACGCCATCGCTACGGTATAGTCGATCAGTGGAATCAGATCCCAAAATTTGAGGGAGCTTTTTTGAATGCGAAAATCAAGTAATAGTTCTCTTAAACAAAGGATTATTTGCAGACTTTTCACATTCCTGGGTAGTTCATTTAACAGTTCGTGCCAGAGCAAGAAAAAAAGACCTCACGGTGACATTTACGTCAGCGATGGACAGGATGTCCTAAAGTAGGTAGGGGGTTAAAGGTTTATATAAAAGCATAAACAGTAAGAATAGTGCCTTTTGTAGTGTACGAAACCATAAAGGAACAATGCCTGTAAACCGGTAACGTTCTTGGTAAGACGAGTGTCGGTGTTCCGGGGTTAAAATTCTCTTGGTATAAAAGTGTTGAACGGAGTCTATATTTTTCCGCTCAGTAGCACGCATGAGGCTAAATAAAAACGAACAGTATTCCAGGCCAGGTTTATCGTACATGTTATAAAGATGCATCCAGTATAATTCAGTATAATTCAGTATATATGAGGGATGGAGGCAGAGCCTTGGAAAACCCTATTTACAGATAGACGTATGAAAAAACATGCAGATATTTACATAGCAGTTATACCAGTCATTGATACCATGTAAATGTTTGACCATCAAGCATAAGTTTATCTAGTCTTCTTTTGAAGGTCTCGACGTTTTCCGCTAAGACAACGGAGTTCGGCAATTTGTTCCATCCCTCAACCAGCCGGTGAGAGAAGAATTTGGCCCGCAAATCGAGCCTGGCATGTTTCATCTTCAATTTGTATGCGTGCCCTCGGAGATTTGTCGTCCGCGCCGGTTCGAAGAAGTCGTCAAACTGAAGAGCACAGTCTAGCCCTCGGACGATCCTGAAGGCCATGATCATGTCCCCTCTGTACTGTCTATAAGAGAGAGGAAATATTTTTAGCTTCTCCAGCCGTCTCTCATAAGGTAAGGTACTTAATCCGCCGACTAGCCTGGTCGCTCTACGTTGTACGTTCTCCAGTAGGGTGTAATCTTTTTTCGTCCAGGGACACCATGCCTGGACACAATATTCCAACATTGGTCGAACGTATGCGCCAAATACTCGGCCGAAAAGTTCTTCATCAAAATTGACGAAAGATCTTCTAATCGCGCCTAAAATACCCATAGCTTTCTTTGATACCTTAGCGCAATGAGATGATGGTTTGAGAGTTGACGTCATCCACACACCGAGGTCTCTTAACTCGTTGACTGATTCGAGTTGGTGACTTCCTATAAAGTACTGAGATTCAAATCTCAACGGCTTCCTGTTGCTCGAACGTAATCGGATAAGTTGGCATTTGTTACGATTGAGGCTTAGACACCACTCATCACACCATTTTTGCAAGCGATTTAAATTGTCTTGTAATTGTACAGAATCTTCCGGCTTCCCTATTGATTGCCACAATTTGAGATCGTCGGCAAACATAACTCGCTCGCAGTTCAGACAGTCCAGGCAGTCGTTCACATATATAAGGAACAGAATTGGACCCAGAACGCTTCCCTGCGGAACGCCACTGTGCACGGATGCCCATTCCGATTTAGCGTTCCCGATACACACACGCTGAGATCTGCCCGTAAGAAAATCGGCTAGCCATTTCAGAAGATTTCCATTCACACCCACTTGACGTAGTTTACATATAAGTCATCTGTGTGGAACACTGTCAAAAGCCTTTTTGAAGTCGATGTACACGGCGTCGACTGATAAGCCCATGTCAATTGATTTCGTCCAGCTCTCCATGGAAAGCAGGAGGTTGGTGAGACAAGATCGGCCGCTTCGGAATCCATGCTGATGTAGACTGAGCAAGTTGTTTTCTTCGAGGTGCCGCATCAGCTCCGTTTTTTATTACTCTTTCCATCAACTTGCAACAGATGCTAGTGAGACTCACTGGTCTGAAACTATTTGGGGCTGTTCTCTCGCCACCCTTATAAATGGGGCTTATATTTGCTTTCTTCCAGTCGGTAGGCAAAGCCCCGGTCTCCATCGATGTTTTGAAGATCTTGGATAACGGAGAGGCCAGTTGGTCTGAGATCTCATTCAGAACTTTCGCGAACACGCCGTCCGGACCAGGGGATTTAGTGGGCTGTAGTTGCCTCAATGTTTTCCTTACCGTGTCTGTTGTGAAGTCCACCGTGCTAATTGTACTGTTGGATTTGACATTTGGGGGGTAAACTCTTTCATCAAAAGCCGGCTCCTCAGTATACACAGACGTGAAGAAGTCGGATAACAGATTCACCTTATCTGAGTTGTCAGACAACGTATTTCCCCGGCGATCTTTTAGGCAGGGAATGCAGTCCCGGTTGCGTTTTGCTTTATTCACGTATCCAAAGAATTTTTTTGAATTTTGCGGGATATTTTTTAAAAGTTTTGACTCAAATTGTGCCCGTTGTCTCCTCAACAGATTCCGACATAAATTCCTCTGTTTTTTGAAGTCAGCCAACTGCTGTGGTTGTTGAAAACTTGCGTACTTTTTCCAAAGTCTCCTTTTCAATTTAAGATTCTTCTTTATTCCTGACGTCACCCACTCTGGTCGGGATGTGCGCGGCTTCCTCTTCAGTGGGCAACAGCTCTCTACTAAGTGCTGCATTATGTTCTTGAAGAAGAGCCAATCGCCGGTCGTTCTACGTGCCCCGGAGAATATCAAGGCAAAGTGCTCCGAAAGATTGAGACTCTTGTAGTATGATAGACTCAGATCCTTAAAAACTCCGGGCACATTTATGTCGTCATCGTCATTAATTAGTTGAGGTTGGTGGTCGTCGCCAACCACCATGACTGAGCAGTTATGCCAAGAAAGAGAAGGCGCCATGTGCGGCACCACTGGGCGAAAGCCTGTAGATCGCTCTTTAGGAGCTCAATCACGATGTCACGATCAGCCGGCTTATAACGATATGCAGCTTTCAGATTATCGGCATACATGAAGGGCTTACCATTCTAGAATATATCGGGTACATCGTTAATAAAAAGGCAAAATAAAAGCGGGCCGAGTACACTACCCTGAATGACTGCACTCCTCACACGTGTGGGGTTGGAGATGGCATTGGAAATCTTAACTCGTTGTGTAGGAAAGCCTAGGTAAGCGGGTAAAAAGTTCAAAAGTTTGTCACCTATACCGACGGAGGACAGTTTCAAGAGAAGAAGAGCATGGCCAACACGACCAAAAGCCTCAGTGAAATCGAAAAACACAGTGTAAAATGCAGAACCAGTGTCCCTAGATTGGAGAACATGGCCAAAGAAAGAGGGCCGGCAGGTGTAACAGGACAGAACTTTGAGTAATCCATGCTGAGAAGTATTCAGTAGGTTATTCTCTGTAAACTGACACATCATCTTATCTTTGATCAATGTCCCTAAGATCATCGAAACTGCGGGGATTGTGTCTATTGGCCGAAAGTCATCAAATGACGTAGAATAATGATGACGATAATTCTTTATTAAAGACCAGTCGTGGTCCCAACAAAGCAAGTAAAAATAAAATTACATGCGAATTTTGGACGATGTAGGCAGAGTCTTTAAAAAATGCACATCATAGTTTCTGAATTAGTGGTTCATTGAGAAAAAGGAATAGTGAGGGTTGAAAAAAACTCCATACAGAAATTTAAAAAAGGATTAATTTAACAGGAAAAAAACCTCTCAATAAAAAATAATGACCGAAATCTGCGGGCAGGACTGGCCTGTTTGTGGCGGTATATGACGGACTATGATCGAATATCGTCAGGGCAGTAATAAATGTAAGCATTAAGTGATACGTATGCGGGTCAGAAAGGGCTGGACTGCATGTGGTATTGTATACGGGATTCAGAACGGACAGCGTCTGGGCCGGATTGATACGTCGCATGAGATTATTCGCGTCCAAGAGGCCAGACGCGATCGGCCACAGCACGCCTTCAGCCCAGATGAGGATTGGGAAGGGAGGTACGACCAAACTACTAGCAGACGGCGAATACTGTGGGTTCCGCCGTGAGCGTCAACAGATTGCATGAGTTCGGAATGCGGCAGATGACATCAAAAACCGCGAAAATTGTCGCTATGGGGGAGGAATGATAGCAGTGGATTTAGAAACCAATTAAAAACAGGGGGTTTCTAATGATAAAATTAACAGTTACCACTTGATCTACCAATTAATCCCAGGAGGACTCTTCTCGAAGTCACGAATCTGAGTGTTCGTGAATGAGACCGATAACAGTGCCTTTATGCTTTCCGGTGTAAGATATTTGCGTAATTTCGATTTGAATACTAGTAAACTTAGCGATGACCTAATTTCGGGCGGAAGATTATTCCAAAGGAAAGCATATTTGGAAACAAAGAAGAGGGAGCGCTTAGATGAAGTGAAATTGTAGAGCTTCTGTATTGCCATTCCTAGCGCGTTATCTTACGTGCGAAGTGACAGAAATCCAGAAGCTAAAACTTGAACTATCTCCATAATAATCGTTTCTTTCACTCTCGAATAACCTCTTTACTTATTTACTGCCCAAGGTGAATGGAGCCAATTTTTGCTGAAAGTATTGCACTTAGGATTTCAAAATAAGGCGAATTCCTCTCTCAAAGAGGCGGCGGCGGAACCACCAGGGAGGAGTTGCGCAGGGTATAAGACCAATCTCTCGGAGTGAGAGAGCCAATGAGCGGAAGACTGGAGCTAGAGTTGATGCGAAAAAGGAAGCAAAGGACAGCTTCGAGTCTTCTAACCCACAAAAACTTAATGTTCGCCAGCTGACATCTCTGAGTATAAGAAATACTGGACGAAGCTTGAGAGAACAGTTTCCGGGTGAAAACCCTCTGAACATTTTCGATTTTATTACGGTCGCAGGCGTTCATTAAACCGAAGAAAGGACAGCAGTATTCGAGGACTGGAAGAACAAACATTTGATAAAGTCTTAGCTTCATTTCCGGAAGGAAAAAAATATGCGATATGAATCCATATATCTGCGCGGCTTTGGCAGAGATTCTGTCTGCATGAGGTGATAAAGCAAGCATATTTTTATAAATTAGACCTAGGTCCTTTATGGTGAGGCATTCTGAGAGTGGGTTATTCTGAAAAATTATGGCACAAAGAAGTTTGGTAGGACCAAAAGACATGAAACTACACTTGGGTGATGAAAACTCCATCTGCTTAGCGTAATAACTCGA
>CACRXP010000237.1:148757-163871 GCA_902702965.1 Spirometra erinaceieuropaei | reverse complement strand
GTCACGCCCTCCACCCCTGAGACGGTGCGGGACTCAGCTTATCGCGAATACCACCCTCTGCACTCATATCTCCCCCCCCCTTCATGGCGTGACTACAAAAACCGCTCATTTGATGTTGTCTTCTCACAGTCTCTGACGATGGCCTCCTGTACGAGACCGAAAGCTCAGACTAATAAACCCACTGTCCCAGAGATCGCGTCTTCATCTTCTTTACAACAAGAACCTGGGATTCGCATATTCGCTTCCATCCATCCAGTAAATGTGGTCAAACAGAACAGACAACAGGCTGAATTTCAAACGATTGTCACACACGGTCAGACCAGAACTCGCGCTGCAGGAGGACGATGTTAGGCTTTAATAATGACGATGGTTTTGGCCGGCACACCTTGTTTCATAATGCGCCACAGACTCATGCTGAACGCATTCGAGCACAAGAGCAACTTCGACAAAACAGACGCCTTTCAGTTGCTGGTGGTCATGGCGGAAATCAAGACAAGGACGAGGACGCTCGAGCTCCAATCAAGAGGGACGAACTCATCCCCACGATTGCCCAAACACGTAGAGCCAGGGCGCCAGAGTACCTATATAAGAATTGTAGATCTCAGTTGGAAGACCTTCCTCTCCGGACGTCCTGTTGTTGCTCAACCTCCGGATTACATTGGCGATTTCTCAGAGATAGGGTTAGCATGACTTTAAGGGCTGGAGAGGTATAAAACTCCGTTGCAGAGCAGAAGGAGGACGTGCTACGTTGGTTGTCTATATTGAGATGCTCGAAGTGCTCTCGCCAGTGGTGGACTTTGGCCGAGTTGACGGCACTAAATCCGCCGCGCGCATCTCGAATAACCACTCAGTCCAGAGGGCTTATCACGAAGTTGGCGGATAGTTTCGTAGAGCTTATGAGTTCCAGAAACGTTTAAGGCCTGTTCCATAGAGGTCGCCTTTTTAGTGGAATAGTTCTGCTGATCGTCCTCAGCCGATTTGACCGTCATTTACCGGAATTGACGGAAGGAATAGCCGTTTCGGGACCTGACTCGCGCCATTTGGGCAGAGAATTGCGGGATTCTGCTGAGTAAATTACTGCGACGTCGCTGGGTGAAAAAAACATTTTCTTAACTGCGCCATAGACTGAGGACTTCGATGATTACCATAGGCTACCACCTCCGTCGACTCCGGTTTTGAAAGATAACCGAATTGCTGTGCTCAAGTCTGCAGTTCTGGGGTTATCGAAGTCTTGCGGCATAAAGGGGTCTTTCACTTGCTAACTGGGTGCAGATGAAAGGTAAACTTCAAGGCGTGTGCGAACGAGGACATGGTCCGACCCATGGGCGTTGCCAGTTCCGGCACAACGCATCAATCTGCTATCCCGAACCTCATTGTGCAACCTTGACTCAGCTAGGATGTAGTCGTTCTGTCTGGCTATGTGATCGTCATTTAAATATCAGGTCATCCAAGGTTTGTGACTGTTCTGGATACGCGTTTGTGACAGGCAATCGCATGTGGTCAGCAAAGTTCACCATTCTCGCCTTGTCACATTGAGGACCTAGTTAAAAGAGGCAAATAAGGTGACTGGATTGTCGCTTTACCCATTTCAACCACTCCATTCCCGACAAAAATCATCCGGTCGTGTCAAGAAAATTTTATTAATATTTAATATGGGAGTACAAGGTCTCTCGCTAATTGACAGCTATGCTGTCGCGTGCATGGGACGACAGAGATGTTCGTCAAATGACCACTCAGGCTCACGTAAGCCGTCCGGTTATTGACTCGTTTCCATGAGAGTAGTGCACGACTGGCTGGTTGTGGGAGAGCGATCGCCATACTTGTCTACCGGAAGAGTCGCGTGGAACGCTGTGGTACAGGACAAAATATGAGTTGACTCCAGGGACATTTTTTTCAGAGCTCCTGAGTCGGGGATTCCGATTTCACACAGGCAGCAGACGTCCACATTGCACTGATAAGGCTGCGGGCGGTCAGACTTTAGATCAACGAGTCCAGGGACGCTCGCAAATTTCAGCATTCAATACTCTGCTCTTGTTCACGATTGAGAAGTCCAGCTTACATACTTCCCCCAACGACGCCGTAACATGGATCGGAATACTCGAGTCGAATAATTTTACGTTTCTTGGGGAGTTTATGCTCATAAGGGTTCCTAACAGTCGCTCGGATTGTTTGTTTGGAATTGTTCTCTCTAACGCTTTCTCTCAAGAACCTAACCATAAGGCAGCGGTGACAAGCAAACTTCTTTAATGGTGGTTCACGATCGCTATGTCACAGTGCCGTCATCTGAATTAACGGCATTTTAGAAGGCTGTCAATGTGCCAGGCCTCAGCCTTTTGCGTCCTGACAGAGCATTGTCGCTGTAGGTGCGCACCTGCTTATTATCATTTCACAGCTCACCCTCCCTGAAGGCCGTCTCACTCTCCACCACCTGTGGACGCGCCGTCATCTGACCTTCGGGCAATTTTTTGGTCAACCGGCGAGAATTTAGTTCATCGCGTCCTGACAGCAGTTTCGGCGCTGGTACGCGACTGCGCCGGGCTGACATTACATTTATGTACAACGCCTGTCTTTAACTGTCATTCCCTGTAACATCTGCACAGATCTAATGATTGTCCACCATTACTCCGGTCTTTTATTGTCATTTTGTTTTTGGTAAATTTAGTGGGCCCGAATTTGTTACTGTAAGCAACTTCGACTGCACATCATGATCTCCTGTGGCCTTTTTGGAACAGTTCTTGTGTATCGACTCACCCTAACTTTTTAACTCTGAATTTTGCCCATCGGCACTCATCAATACGCTTTTACCCAGCAGCCAGCCAGCTTTATGTTGTCTTTCCTTGCTGGCTTGGGCCTTCCTCTGGTGTGGTGTTATTTCCCCACTCCGAACTTGCAGACTGGCGCACTGTTTTGCGCTGCTGACCAGTAGGCAGCATCTGGAGTGTTGCTTGAGCGTGAACTAATGCGATCTATCTGACGAAGTCCGGACCGTCGTTTGGACGCATAAGCCTTGGCCTTGTGAACGCAGAATCAGCGTTCGCGCGACTTTCCTGGGCCGCCTCCACAATATTCCTGGGATTTTAAAAATAACCACCACTAGCGAATTATTTGAGATTTTATCACTCGGAATGCGCTCTAAAACTACGACCTAGTTGTTAGCAAAACACAGTATTCCCCAAAGGCTGGTAATGCGAGTTGTTACTTTTGTGCGCAGCGCGTGTTTAGATAGATTAAAGTATCGTGAAGTCTTTGTAAACTAGCTGCTGTACTGTTACATTAGACCAAACTAGAGGCCGCATTGGCCATCGACGTTCGCTGATCAAGTCACACAGAGCCCATGTTGACCGTGTACCTTTCCGCATGCATAGTAATGAGAATGCGACTTCCAGGTGGCATATCGAACGAAAAGGAGGCGTTACCTGGGAGAGGTGTGTTGGAGGTCTGACGTTTTGAGTAGTCGTTTCTTCTACCCATCTTCAGAGACTGAGAAGTCATGCACACTGCTTTCCTTATATGGCGCACTTTGTTTGATGCCTGGCCCGACAATGCCGCCTGTGTGGCTGCATCCGACCCGCATGTCACCGTGACCTGAATCCCGCCCATCTTCGCCGACCGCGGCTATAGTTGACGGCCACAATTGTCCCGCGCTGTGACTGTCCGCCGTCAAGAATGTCCGTAAAAACAGATAGGGAGGAGGCGAATTGATGTGGCGGTTGACCAAACAGTTGGTAGTCATCCAGGCTTCTTGCACCTGCCTTGCCGTATGATCATCACCTCGGCCCACAATTTCAACGGCGTCAAAGTTGAAGACGTGCCCTATTTTGGTGGCATGTGTTGCTGCTTCCGACTTTGGATCCAATCATCGCACGGCCAACTTATGCTCGTGCATGCGCGTTTGCAGCCGTCGGCCGGTTTCCCCAACGTAGTTGCACATTCCGTAGCTACACTGAAGTCGGTCGACAACAGCCGACATCTCCCGCTTAGGGATCGGGTCTTTTGGCCGCATCACTTGCCGGCGGAGTGTTGAGTCGGGCCTGTGAGCAACGCCTATTCTAGGCGACGCGAGGGATCTGGCTACGGCTTGGTAGACCCCTTTCATGTATGGAATGCTCCGCCACGATTTTGGCTGACTGTATTCTTCACTCCGCTTCCTTGGTTGCTTTCGGATCCGTTCAACGAATGTTCGCGGATAGCCGTTGGATCTGAATAGTTCTTGGAGGAGCTTTATCTCGTCCTGTTTGACGACTGGAGTGCTTCAATGAGTTTACACCCGTCGGTATAGCGTGCGTACACAGCTTCGTTTGTGTTGCAGTGGGTGATTGCTGTGGTAACTGAGCATTTGCAGCGTGTTCGTCGGTTTTCTGTAGACTGACGTCGCCAGTTTGCCGTCTGGTTGGCGGCAGACGAGAGCATCCAAGAATGAAAGTTTGCTCTCCACTTCGTCTTCCATCGTGAACTGTCGGTCGGGAATGATTGAGTTCAGCAGCTCTTCATAGTATCCTGATCGATGATTACGAAGGTATCGTCAACATAGCGCGCCCAAAACTTTGGTTTGTATTCCTCGAACAGTCGTTTCTGGGATTTTTGCAGAACCGCCTCGGCACTGAGTCCGGAGATTGGTGGACCCATCGGAGTGCCCTTAATTTGCTCATGTGATCCCCTAAATGTCTTAAGGCAGTGCCCCATGAGTTCTTTGTAATCTTGAGCTGTGGGCTGGCCATCGCCCTCGTCGTAATTCTGACGTAGCAGGCCACCGAGCGTCTCGACCGCAAGGGCCTGCGGTATGGACGTGAAGAGTGAGACGACGTCAAATGACACCATCTTCTCATTCGGTTCGATCGTGACCGCCCTTATTTTGTCGAGGAATTGCTCTGCTGAGTGTACTGTTGTTTGTGAGCCGGCGGTTAGGAATCTTAGCTTCTGAAACAGCCAATTTGCGAGCCCGTATGTGGGTGTGCCTCGGAGTGAGACGATTGGTCGGAGGGGGACATCTGGCTTGTGCACCTTTGGAAGACCGTAGAATCTCGCCATTGACATTTCTGTGCGTTTTTCCATATACCAGTCTTTGACGGTGATGACTTTTTCCTTCTTTAGTTGAGACAGAATTTTGTTAACCTTCGCCAGTAAGGACTTTAGACTGACAGCCTCGCTGATTATGTAGGACTCTCGGTCGTTGAGGAGCATGCGTTGGACGGAGGCTCATCCCACGTCATCCACTGCATCCATTCTCATCATCATGATGCTCCGGCTGACAAGCTCGGACAGGTCATTAGCACACATTGATAATTGCGGCTATGTAACAATTATATCCTAGAAATACTGTACTCTCGTGCGTGTGCTACCTGTTGCTTTTACTGATGGTTGGCTCGAGAGTGAATCCGACATGTCGAGCGGATAAAGTTCGTATTCCGGACGACCGTCTCTCCCTCTTCCTAACAATGACCCTGAACTCATTCTCTTGCATTTATTGGAAAATCAAGCGCTTTAAGAGGACGGATTACTTCGTAAGCGCGCCACTTATGTAGACCGCGCATGTTGTTTTGTTTTTAGTGATTGAGACACTGTCGACTCAAGCAACCGATGGATTTGGGAGGAGTGATAATTCAGAATTTCACTAAGCTTGACTATACCGAGGAGGACACTGTTGTGTTTCGGGGCTATCATGACGGTGTCAACGGTGAAAAAATTAGTGAATGCGTCGAAGCTACACATCTAGACTGACTTTCCGTTCGAGCCTTTTCCTCTAGACACTTTTGAATAGCGTAAAGGGCGGGGTGAATGGGACTACAGCCACTATGGTGCTATTAAATGCGCTTCTTTTTATCCGAACTTGGCTTGTTGCTAGCTTAGGCTGTTGACCGTTGCTCGTGACATGTCAGCTCTGTTGTTGATCTTGTCTCCCCACTCAGCTTTCTCACGCCTTACTCATCTGAGTGTCATCAAATTACGTTTTTCGGCTGAACGACACTACTTCCCAGCGGATTCCACTTTTGTGCTCACGTTCCTAGAGAAACGCCTTGGATGTTTTTTTTTCTCTATGCTGCATTAAGACGACCTTCCCGTCTGGGAAATCTACTTGGATGTTTTTAATGCCTATTTAATAATATTGCCTGACTATCCCAATCCCCGCCTTTCAGCTGTTTACTTTGGATTTTGCGAGAAACTCACACCGGAATGCGGAAGTCGGTGGATGTCTGTCATTCATGGAGTATTACAAGGGCTAGTGTTTGGTGCGACTGGATCTGGGCAGAGGCAGTTTGTCATCGCGGAAGTTCCGAGCCTCGACCGTTCACAACTGGCCTGGTGTCAGGGTATGTTTCCGAATATCCCTCCTGAACGGTCTTATGAATTGGGCCAAGGTCTTAAGGGGTAAGTCGGTGTTGCCTTTAACTTTGCTGCGGACTAAGGCTTCATCACGGTGCGACAACAGATTGGATTTGCTGTATGTTTTTTTTTAATTCAGTACCCGACCTTTTGAGCCTGCATTGGCAGTGCACGGGTGGAAGTGCCGACTTTGTGCCAGTTTAACTTTATTAGGCGTTTTGCCGGCTGTTGACTGGTATGGACTATTGTGATACGTCATCTGGGTCCACCGTTGCGTCCCCAATTCCTCTAGCGAGTGTTGGCGGATGAGGGGTCTTTATCGTCTGCCCTTTTTGTCATCCACCATGCTGTCTCCTTTTTTATTGGCTAAAACGCATCTTTTAGTAACTGTCAGGTGATGGCAGTCCAAAGGACGACTGTTGACTAGGTGAGACTAAATGGGGTGATCTGAAGTGACTATGGCGGGGCTGGCGGGGACTACTAGGTGGGAGGCTTCCTTGCCATAACTTTGCAGAGAATGCATATCAAGCTTATGGGCCTGTAATTTGTCTTCGCTGTCCTGCTACCTCCTTTGTGTAGCGGAGTAATATGCGCCAGCTTCCAATCGATAGGAAGTGTAGCAGTGTCAAATGACGTTTGAAAGAGCATCGACAAATGCACAGCAAACTCATCGGCAGGTTTTTTTAGAAGCTCGGGTGGAATCTGTCTGGTCCTGGTGACTTCGATTCGTTCAGCGCCTTTATTTCTCTTCGGAAAATGCCTTTCCGAGAAGAGTATATTACTTATGTTTGGGGTCGGCATTTCTTCTGTGGAGAGGGGAAGGAACCTTGCCTCGTTTGTGTAGACTGATTGGACAAAATGAAAAATACGCGGCTTTATCCCTACTATCAGCAATCTAAACGCCATCACTAGTTCTTATTAAGGGGATTTGATGTCTGTTCCTTGTACTTCGTCGGAGGTAGCTGTAAAGTAATTTTGGCGTCTGCGTAGCAGAGAGAGAACTCTTCTCGAATTCCCACCGCGTTCTCATAACCATGTTTCTCAGTTTGTTCCTCTGTGTCTTGTAGGTGTTGAAATATTCCTAGTGACGCAGTATTTTCTCCACAATTTATGCTTCCTGTTAATTTCTTTCTCTAGATTGCTATTTAGCCACCCAAGGTGTTTGTCCAGTCTTACACTAGTCGGTGGGCAGTGGTTGTTGATGAGCTGCAGAAGGACATTCTTGAATAACTCCCAGTCATCGTTGGCATTTCCCGTAAACAATGAGCCCCAGTCGAGACTGGATAAGTCTACCCTCATCTGATTGAAGTCGCCTCGCCAAAAATTCGGTCTTTTCTGGTCTGAAGTATGTGAAATGGAGAATAACGAATAATCCCACATAAGCACTACATGGTCACTTCGGCCAAGGGGCGGCGTGGAGCTGACCTCGTCTATGCTGTCTGGTGCTTTCGTAAAAACCAGATCCAGACAGTTTACCCTTTGTCCTTCACGTGTTCTCGTTGGAAACATTACATGTTGTGTGAGGAGCGCCTTTAGTGTTTTGTTCAGCAAGCCTTAGCCGAATGTCGATTTTGGACCTGACGCTTGGAGGGTATTCCAGTTAATTCCTGGTGCGTTGAAGTCGCCCATTATCATGATGTTAGGTCAACTGGGAAATTTCTCCAACTGTTCCAATAGTTGAGCGTCGGCGATTTGGTCTGTCCTAGGTGGTCGGTGGACAGTAAGGACATCGAGACACGGTGAGCCGGTAGTCTTGATGGTCGACCGAATAGCTTCCGTGCTGCACGCAAACTTAATGGTATGCTCGACACTGACCGGTTTTCCTTCACATACACAACTATGCCACCACCCTGACGATGTTCCCTGTCCCTCCGATAAATTTGGTATCCAGTCAAGGCTATTTAGCTATCGCTGATATTCTCGAAGAGCCAGCTCCCGGTTATGGCTAAAACCTCCGGAGACAGCTCGCCAGAGCAGAGTTTTAGCCCGTCTAGTTTCGAAATGAGGCTGTGAGCATTTCTGTACAAGCACCTCAGTTTTGCACCAGCCGAATTTCCGGTTGCATTTGTCACTGTTTTGAGCATTACTCCGTTATCTCGGACGTCATTTTCTCTGAGATCTTTTGTTGCTTGATGGGTCCCACTAATGTCCGTTGCGCCAGTCAGAACACTGGACGTTAAGGGCTGACATGTGTTGTCGCCTCGAGCGGCTGGTTCCACAAAGGTATTTCAGCTGTGTAGCTGCCGTCGTTCTTGGTATTAGTAGCTGCTTCCACTGAAACGGAAGTACTTTCCCCTTAAAGATAGCCAGCTTGTGGTAGCCACCCTTTTGTCTCGATTTTAACTCTAAGACCAGTTCCCGGAGTTTTAGCCGTTACGCTGGTGAGTAGTCTGGTTGAAAAAAGAAACAGTTTGTGTGGGTTTCTGAGGTCGGTTTTTTTGGAGAGGATGAACTTGATTTGCTCCTTGTTCTCCAGCATTATTTTGGCAGGACAAGGTGGTAGTGCTGCTGTCCTGTATTCATTCTTTTTTCCAATCTGGAATGCTTTCAGAACCTTTATTTCCATGTCTGCCTGGAGTACTTGGTTTAGTAGACTATGAAAAGAAGCAAGATCCTCCGAGACACGGTCTTCAGGTCTGACTGCATTCGATTCCGACAAGCCCTGAATAAGCAGACACTGCTGGCGATCATGGTCCTCCTTATGTTGTCTTTCCGGTGAATTCGCTGCATGTGGGCGAGGACGATGTACGGAGTCGTCGCTTGGACGCCCACTTTTGCTGTCTACCGAATGGTGAAACCTACTTACAGGTTTGTGAGGCAGGACCTCTTTTCACAGAAACCACGTTGAACTGATGTGATGTGACAGCGGAATGTATCGAGGGATGTTATTGATTTTTTAACTAACTTCTCCATCAGTTTACAGCAAAGGCATGTCAGACTCACCTGGCGGTAGTTATTGTGACATAGCCTTGATCCTCCCTTATGGATAGGTACGACGTTTGCCAACTTCCATGTGTCAAGAAGTTTGCCAGCTTCCAGCGATATTTGGAAGATTATACAGAGTGGTTCTGCTGATTCTTCAGCTAGCTGACGTAAGAGTGCACCTGGGATCTAGTCTGGTCCAGGTGACTTGGCCGGATCCAGCTTCTTTGACTCTGCTAAAACTAACTGCGGTGTAAAAAATACTGCGCTTGTAAGTGGTTGGCTGGCGAGCTTTGGAAGAGAACAGGACTAGAGGGGTGGTTCCGTGGAAAAGACACTTTGGAAAAACTCGGAAAGAAGCCCGACTTTTTGAAAGCCATTACGTTATTTTTGTCCTTTAAGGTCGCCAGATGGTCTCGATTTTTCGTATTGCTCCTGATATATGCATAGAATGCTTTAGGTTTTTTCTGCGCCTCTTCTAGGAGCTTCAGTTCATAAGAAGCTCTTACTTCTCGGATGAGTCTTTTGCATGAGGTTCGTTGTTGTCTGAATTCCTGAAGTTTTTCTGGCTCTCCGTTTGTAAGAAGATTTTCCACAGCTTGCTTTTTTTCGGATTTCATTCTTAACCGATGTCGTCAGCCATTTCGGTTCGTTTCCGGTTGGATGTTTCTTGAGGGCACAGTATCGTTCAATCAAGTCTCTCATAGTTGATTCGAAGTTTGTCCAGCGTTCGTTGACATCCAGTACCTAAGTAAACCGTTGACGAAAGCAGAACGACGATACCGCCTAACTCGAAAAGAGATGCTTGCACTTACGCATTTTGTTGAGGAGTGTTGACCCTATCTCCAGTACCGGCCGTTCATAGTACGTACTGACCACAGCTCTTTGACTTGGCTAAGAAACCAAGAATCCTGAAGGGCAAGTAGCTCGCTGGCAAGAGAAGTTGGCGGAATACGACTTTGAGTGCGTGTTCCGACCAGGTCGCCAACATGGTAACGCCGATGCCCTTTCGAGGAAACCGCATCGCACCCACGGGGAGTGCCCGTCATGCACGGACATCGCCATCTCCGCAATCGCTTTGCAAAGCGATTAATGCCTTCCCTGGGCCGCAGCCCAACGAGATGACCCTCATATCCGTCCCATATATGATAGGAAAGTTAGTAACGCCAGGCCTCTCAGTAAGGCTGAACTAGCGGGTCATGGTTATGAGACGCGATGCCTGCATAGTCTCTGGGACATATTGTTCATTAAGAATGGCGTTCTCTTCTATCGGGACAATAAACAATACCCAAAGCGAGTCGTCCTACCGCTTTCGATGGTGGATGACGTGGTTGAAAGGATGCATGCGGAACTAGGGCATTCCGTCATCCATAAGACCGAGTGGGCCCTTCGTCGACGGTACTACTGGCCGAATTTGAAGACCGACATACAGAACGTAGTCCGGTCTTGTGAGCACTGTTTAGGCTTCAAGTCCCCCGGGCACTCCTACAGAGCCCCGCTACAGCCAATCAAGACAGGCTACCCCAACGAGAGGGTAGCGGTATACCTAGTTGTGAGCGCAGAAACTCGGATTATCCTTCCATCGAAACATCTGGAACAACTCCCACATAGGCTGAGTTACTCTTCTAATCTTATTCGTGGAATGCATAATATTTCGAACGTACCGGATAAGGTCCTAGAACTAAACAGCTGCTTTCTCATCATTCACAGAATACGCAATCCACGCGTGAAGTATTTTAGACCGGCGTGCTCTCAACACTGATAGAGACGAAAACTTCGTAGCTAAGAAGACTTAAAATGTCGAACCCCGTTTCACACGACGAAGCACTGCCTTAGCCATCTTGGTAAAACAGTCCACCACGAGAATAAATCTGTTTCCTCTCGCGGATGGTGCGATCAGGCCGATTAGGTCCACCGCTACCCTCTCGTTGGGGTAGCCTGTCTGAATTGGCTGTAGCGGGGCTCTGTAGGAGTGCCCGGGGGACTTAAAGCCTAAACACCGCTCACAAGACCGGACAACGTTCTGTATGCCGGTCTTCTGATTCGGCCAGTAGTACCGCCGACGAAGGGCCAACTCGGTCTTATGGATGCCGGAATGTCCTAGTTCCGCATGCATCCTTTCGACCACGTCGTCCACCATCGAAAGCGGTAGGACCACTCGCCTTGGGTATTGTTCATTGTCGCGATAGAATAGAACGCCATTTTCAATGCACAATTTGTCCCAAAGGCTATGCAGGCATCGCGTCTCATAACCATGACCCGCTAGATGCCTTTATCAGTGATATGCTTAGCCCTAAGGCCATCTCATTCGCCCTGGTCATCGCCCATTGTACTTGTGAAAAAGAAGGACGGCTCAATGCGACTGTGCATTGACTATAGGAAGCTATACGCTGTGACTAAGAAAGGTTCCTTCCCTCTTCCACGGATACATACCACCTTGGGCGCCCTCGCGGGCAATACTATGTTTTCGACGCTTGATTTAGCTTCAGGCTACCGGCAAGTCGAAATGCTTCCCTCTGATAGGGAAAAGACTGCCTTCGCGGTCCCCTCTGGTCTCTATGAGTTCGAGACGATGCCCTTCAGCCTAGCCAATGCCCCCACCACTTTTCAGAGCTTGATGAATCAGGTCCTTCCACAGCTAATACCGACGTCGTGTTTAGTTTACATGGATGATATAAGTGTCCTCGGAAAGAACTTCGATAGCCACCTTAATAATATCAGGGCTGTGTTTAACAGTCTACGAAAGGCAGGTTTAACCTTAAAGCCATCCAAATGTGTCTTCAAAAAGCCCCGCGTAAAGTTTTTAGGCCATGTGGTCTCGGCCGCGGGGATAGAGATTGATGCCGAAAAGGTCACACAAATCTGTGAGTGGCCCACTCCTGCAGACGTAACGGAGGTTCGCAGCTTCCTAGGCCTCGCCTCCTATTACAGACGATTTATCAAAGACTACGCCCAAATTGCTGGGTCGCTCCACAGGCTAACGCAGAAAAACGTCAAGTTTAAGTGGACTGCTGACTGCACAAATAGCTTCCAGACGCTGAAGGATGAACTATGTTCCACTCCAGTCCTAGTCTTTCCTGATATTAGTCATGATGCTGGGAAGTTCACCTTGGATACCGATGCCAGCGACACGGCTATAGGCGCCGCCCTGTCTCAGCAACAACGTGACGGCACCGAATGTGTCATCCAGTACCTTAGTCGCACACTTACCAAAGCTGAGCGGAGCTATTGTGTTACCCGCAAAAAGAGGTGCTCGCACTTACGCATTTTGTTGAGGAGTGTTGACCCTATCTCCAGTACCGGCCGTCAAAAATCATTCTATGATTGCCTAGCAGATAGGACCACATACCAGGAGGGAGACATCCTGTGGATGCGAAATTTCAATGCGTCGCCGGGTGTACCTCCGAAATTTAACTCAGCACTCCACTGTGCCTTTACATAGCAGTATCCCTAAGCCACGGCGGCTACCCACCTGCACAGTTTGTGTTGATGCCAGAATCTACTAGGCATGAAAGACTAGTACTGCCTGCAAAACCTTGGACTAAAGGACAAGTAGTAGAATCAACGTAAGACACAATGTAATGCTTACCGCCGTATTCCTCGCCTCTGAGATGTATATGTATATATTTGGAGGGTTAGAGGCAGAGCCCTTGACGACGCTATTTATGTACAGTGCCCTTGCAGATTCGTACTCAAAAATAAAATTGCAAGCATTTACAATGTGATCAGGTCACAGTTCGATTGTAATCATAAGGTCACTGTAAATTAGTGCGGAGGGATTGTATATGTCTCTTTTTGACAAAACTGGCTGTGGGTAGTCATGCTGTACAAGCCGATTTCTGTCGAAAACTTGGCGAGCAAGTTTTCCTTTAAACATACAGATTGTGTCAGCAGTCACGATCTCGCTTGGATGCGAGTTCCACGTTCGGACAACCCGCTGGCTGGAATGAAAATTTTCTACGATCTCAGGTCGTGCGCTCATTCTTGACTTTGTAGGCATGGCCGCGTAGTTGTTTTTTACGGGCAAATTCAAAGAAGTCTTCCGCTCTTAATGAGAAACCCTGTCCGTGGAGTATCCGGTACGTCCAAAGTAGACTGCAGTTTATTTGTCTATAAGACGGAATAAGTCAAGCTAATTCAGCCTCTCCTGGTTGGGCAAATGCTTTAGACCGTCGATCATCTTTGTCGCTCTGCGTTGCACCTGTTCGAGTAAGTCGATATCCTTCCTCATCCATGGTAAAGCTGCTGGCATTCCATACTCCAGATGAGGTCTTACAAAGACACCAAAAAGTCTTTCGAAGAGTTCGGCAGGGAATATTTTAAATGCACGTCTGATCCAGTGTAGAGTACTAGTTACCTTCTGGACCATCTTTCTACAGTGTTCTGATGGCGATAGATTGGTGGTAGTCCATACACCCAGATCTCTTTGTCCATCCACAGTTTCTAACGCCATCCCGTCAGTATAGTACTGGTGTCTAGGAGAGGCATTTCGGCCGGTGTTGAGGTGCAAGACCACGCATTTGGACACGTTAAACTTCAAAAGCCATCTGTTCGACCAAGCACACAGTTTGTCTGTGTTCGACTGCAACTTCTCTGCGACATCATCGCACTTGACTTCATTCCATATTTTTATGTCATCCGCGAACATGAGGGCCTCGCCCTTCACTTCGCTGATGCAGTCATTAACATAAATCAGGAAGAGTACTGAGCCTTAGACGGAACCCTGTGGTACACCATCTTACACCTTGACCCACTCGGAGGTAGAGTTACCAACGACGATTCTTTGTACTCTGGAGGACAGAAAACGCCTGATCCATTTAAACATTTTTCCTTGAATTCCTACATCCCAGATCTTCTGTAAAAGAAGCCTGTGTGGGACACTGTCAAAGGCCTTCTTGAAGTCAAAACTATGACATCCACTGGAAAACCCTTATCGGTAGCTCGTGTTCATTTCTCGTGCGAGTAAAGAACACTCGTTAGGCAGGAGTGCCGTGGACGAAAGCCGTGTTGGGCATCACACAATATTTTGTTCTGTTCCAGTTATTTCATCAACCCTGCTAGCACTTACTGGGCCCCGTCTGGCTCCGTCCTCCAAAAACGCGCAGGGGGACGCCACGTTACCAGTATTATCCCTTTTCTAGTTCCCCGCACAGTAGGTTCTGCTATTCTACTTCTGATCGATGAACACCCATAACCCTTACCTTTGTTAAGTATTACCCACCAATACTAGCGGGAATCAGTCGCCCCGTTATGGTTGAACCCTTCGTCGTTGGCGTATTTTCCGGCTTTGGTAAACCCGAGCCTGTGGATGAGTTTCTTCAAGACTGTGTAACTGAATGAAAAGGATAACGGCCTGCGGGTTCCACGTACAGGTGATGTTGTGAAAGTTGAATTAGCGAATGTCATTGTCGATGCCCCAGTCCGCTCCAATATCCGACAAGTTAAAGGTCACAACGGCTACCAGCGATGTGATAGGTACTCCGGGTGCTGCCATGTTGGACTTCCCATTGCTAACCATATGTCATTTCCTCCATATGGTGTGCGTCCTCGGGAGGATATTTCATTTCGGTTGCGAAGACAGGCTGTGCAACATAGTGAAATATCACCATTCGAGGATTTATCCATCGATGTGGGAGCGTGCTTTCCAGTGGAATACATGCACCTGGTATCCGTAGTAACATTTTTGGTGAGAATCTGCGCAGTATGTACGCGGAGGTTTAGAAAAATCTGCGCGGAGGTCCTGCGCAGAATATTCGCAGGAAATTCTTATCTCGCGTCGTAACCGGGCAGAACTCCCCTTCGCCACTTTTTTTCTCAGTAGCCTTACTCTAAAGCCGTTTCCCCTATTTTCATGCCCACAATGCTAATCTA
>CACRXP010000237.1:106113-133371 GCA_902702965.1 Spirometra erinaceieuropaei | reverse complement strand
ATATATTCAGTAGTTCAATTTGTCTCCGATGAATTAGTGGCCGTTGTTCCGAAAACATGGTTTATTGGAGATATGTTAGTTGCCTGGCCAAAGGACCGAGAAATACAGCGTCTGTTGGAGGCCAACCGATGGCTCAAAATTGTATGCAGTCAAAGTCCTCATGGACTAAGTATTACCCACCCTCTAAATATAGTGATGGTGCCGATAACTCAAACATGTCCCGAGGTCTACATGAACAAAGTCAATGGACAGCAAATATTGGCATGTGGTAGTTTATAGAACATATTAAATAAAAAAAAGTGGCGGAGGAGTATGTACAAGGGGCATATGAGATACGAATATGTTCTGGTCAGTCAATTAAACGGCATTATTGTGTTGACTGAAGTTTTCATCCACGGCAGGCTCCTATAAAAAAAAGAAACATTAGTAAATAAATAATTCGTCTTACTAGCAAATTTGGTATTAATTTTGTTTTACTAAACGGCATGCGTGGTGCATCATTTAAGTTGCCCTAAGTAACTTTATATTTACTTAGGGCAACTTAAATGAAAATTTCAGTTAATTAACTTATGGAATGAAAAAAAAATGCCGGATGGATTATTATGTCGTAAATACTTAATAAAAACATTTAGAGGGGACTAAAGGAATAATTAGCCATCTTTTTGGTTAACTAGTCATTTATGTCCGCTGTAAATGTTTTTATCGTGTATTTCAGCCAAAATAATGCCAGAAAATAATGATATAAATTTAAATCAGTATTAATTAATTTGAAAGTATATCAGTAAAAAGTATCCTACTACTATTAAATAGAGGTAAGTAAAAATTATACTGAAAGTCATAGCATGGCCGGCTACATAGGAAATATTAAGTTACTCACTGTCTTCCGATATTGTTTGCGAAAGGTCAAAGCTGCTCGCTGAATTTTCAAGCGAACCCTAATTCAGTGTGTTGTAATAACTTGTTAGAAAAATATGTACCATATCAGCAGTTCGGCGCCGTTTGGCTCGCCCTCCGTATCGGTCTCGGGTTCCGTGGAACCATTCAATAGCTGTTTGCCGAATTACTTCGGAATGGCAGCTACGGTACTGCTCATTGCAGCGTATTGCATCTGCAGGCGTTAAAAAAACATAATAAACAGACCACGTAGGACGCTGAACAGAGGTCTCCCCACGAAGGACTTCTTGTCGTTGGAACCAGCCCAAAAGAAACTTTGGCAGAGGGGAGGTCCTAAAAGGGCTGTCAGGAGATTACATATGAACTCCTTTTCAGTCCGTCCTCCAACGGTGGACAAATGCTTTACCTATAAGCAGTATAGAGTGTCTAAGCTTGTTTACATACCGTTTCCTGCGCTATCTCATTGTCCAATCCGATTTTCGTAAGGAAGTCTTTGTACGCTTCCGCAGTCTACAGAGGCAGCTGGAGAAGGGGCGGCTTCTCTTTCGAAACAAAGCTCACTGCTTGCAACGCTCGTCGATTGTCGGCTAGCATGGCCTTGATGTCTTGTATATTGGTCTTCACCCAGAGCATTTCCTCTGAAAGGAAGTCCAGTTTTTTCCTATATAATATTAAAGGTTTTGATTCGGTTTACCTGTTACATGCCAACTCTTGTTTGATTTCTTGCAGCAAGTGTTGTTTTTGAGGCGCTAAGTTCTCCCCGTCTGGCAACCTGTCTTCGTAGAGAATAGGAGGTACCCGGCACATTATCGTTTGTTGGCCTGAAGTTCGTTTAAGCCAATGAGACCTACCGGAGTACAGCTGGAGGTACGGGCCACTGGCCTAAGCGTCGGTCTGTGTGCTTGCGTATCTCCTGCAGTTCATCGTCGTCTTCCGAATCGGAAGTCAGTCTTCGGGGATATGTATGAAAAAATAAGCAACGTACTTTGTCCGCATGCCTCTTCCTAATGTTTCCGGCTCTGACGATGATAGGTGGTCCGTATCTTCGGCCTTTTTGGCTAACCGGCGCCCCTTATCAAGATCGGTTCCGCCCTTGAGTACTTTAACTTCATACAGCTTTGCGCCGTCGGTTGGCCGTCGATTGGCCTCCAACAGACGCTGCAATTCCCGGTACTTTGGCCAGGCAACTAAGTCATCCCCAAGCAACCACGAGTTGGCAACAACGGCCAATGATTCATCGCATACAAATTGGACAACTGAATACATCTGCAGAGAGGTTTGGTTGATGGGGGGTGGACGTTGAAATTAAGTCATTGTAGATCGAAGGTGTGCAACAGGGGAATTAAGTAAAACAAATCGTCAACATTGAAAGAAACATATTTACAAGTAATGTCAGTAAGGGAGGCAGTGTTGGTGCTACTGGAAAAACGGGAGGCTTTAAAAATAAACAAACGGGAAGATGAAACAGAGGTGGTAAAAAGGTCCACGCAGTCCTCGAAGGGGCGGTATGTTATTTCGGAATCCGACACAGATGTCAGTACACGCGGTCGCTCTCCAATAAGCACGACGTTATCAGGCGCCTCAGTGGACAGTACGTAGCCATTGTGAAGAATAGCGGTCGACCTGCGCGGCAACTGAAACGACCGTGGTCGTACCCCCTCATCGTCGTCCAACAGCAGTGAGCTAGTTGGCAACTCAGGCAAACGTCGCTCAGAATAACGTTTGTACACCTGTGCGGCTACATTACTGGGACCCTTGATGGCACCGCGAAGGGTTTGTAAAAAAGATTCGAAAGGGAAGGCAGAAAAATTGTCCAAAACTCCAAAACGACTAACGTCCTCATGGAGGTGGACTAAACTATGAACATTATAAACAAGATCTGCAGGACTGTACGATATTGGGAAATCAGAAACAAATTTATCTAATAGCAGACGTCCAAAATCAATGAGGGATTTATGCAAAATGGGATGGGAAAAAATAAAAACGGCAACAAACAAAAGAAGGAAATGTTCATAAAGGGAGGAATCAAGATGGTTAGCTAGGACTACAGGACCGATGTACAGTAGGAACTGTATTCCAGTATTCAAGACAGTCAAGAGGTCTGCACTTGCGGGAAAATTCAGCAGGCAGACATTGACTGCATTGTTTAATGGACGCATTAATAGTAATCGACTGCTTCCCCGTTGCGAGCCGCCACATATGTAGGAGCTTCCGCATGACACCAAGACGAACGAGCTGCATGTAGTCAATTGGAAACGTAGCAACCATATCAATTGGCAAATCCTCGAAAGGTGAGGTGCCTTTATGGTGCTGCTCCTGACTTCTCGTGCGGAATGACCTGTCATCCCGCAGACGCCCGCTGTGTACGGGGAACGTCATGCGGTTTGCCACGGACCTTCCCATATGACAACACCTAGGAGGATTACATTTTCGTCTATTTTGTCAATTACCTGTCGCAGCCGTAATAGCCATTATGCGCTTTTACTTGCCGGACGTTGGACCCGGCAGGCATGTCGCAGATGACGTTGGCGAGCTCAACACTAACTACGGCATCCGTATCCGGGATCTGAAGTCCGCTGGTCAGAATATCCTTCAGTTCTGAGATGCACTGGCCAAGAAATACATCCAAAGGCTCAGGCTTGCCGGAACCAGAGAACACTCCAACACCAAACGGCAGTCCACGGACAGGATAGTTGACTAGACCGAGGATTGGCCATAGACACTGGCCAGACCCTTTATACAGCTTCATTCCGTCAATGTGGAGTTAAACCCGTATTTTCGGTAACAAAGCCGACGGTCGAAGTTGCAGCTCATCTAACAGACCGCGTTTAAGGCCCAGGTGGACGTAGCTGCCGTTAGAGATGGACTCCTTAACGCATGCTCGCGGTGTCTGCATGAGAGTTCGCGGGTCCTTGGGCACCTCTGGGTGGTATTGCCGCAACATTTGGAACAACAACTTGAATACTGCCTGCGGTAGTTGGACACTTAAGCAGAATTCCCTCAAATCTGTCAGGAAGCAATTGCCACTGAACGGGTTCGAGCTTTCATCTGCAACCTGGTCGTCGTCTACATCGTTTTATAACATACCATATAACACCTACCAATGCTAACTTCAGGGCTAAGGTGCGGCATCGATGGTTCGGGTGACGGCTCCGTTACGAGAGATGACGTAGACGGGAGCGAGGGGTCATCGGTGGCGGCATAGTACGCCATCTTCGCCCGCTTAGTCATGCTATGCATTGTACTGCGATGATTTCCCCCGGTATTTCCTTTCCATATTTGCTTAGAATTAAAATATAAATAACATTAACACATATTACACCGCCATATACTACACTCAAGCAGTCAGATTACGTGCCGTTATTATAAATAACTTAAATTACGATTCTTGAGACTATAAGTAAACATTTACTTATTACAATGACATATTGCATCGCATAGAAGAAATAAATAAGTAAATGGATAACGTACTGCAGTCAAAACGAGCCAAGTAAGAAGTAGGAGTCGGTCAGCTGTATGGATCACGCGTGCACACAGCGTAAAAGTGCCGTCCACGTGGGTATGTACATGACCGACTTAAACAAGGCCAATATTTGCCTTTGTGAAACATGAATTTCTCTGAAGACGCATTATACAAGTTAAAAAGCTTATATTTAACGATAATAAGGCTAAAACAGTCTAAAATAATGCAGAATGTCGTGATTAGAAGGGATGGAAATTTGGATGGGGCCTGGCCCCCGAGGCCATGTGTTGGGAGGGAAGTGTCTTTTGATAATGCGTTCCATTATTTTACACGCGATGCAAGTAAGTCTTGAGGCTCCCATTATGGATCGGAGTAATGAGTGCGCACTTCCATTCTTCCGGGAGCTCGCCGTCTTCAAATGACTTGAAATATTGCGGATAACGGTTTGCACAGTTCATTAGCAAGTTCACGAAGTGCTAGTGCGGGAATTCTATCTGGGCCAGGCGGTTTGGCAGGTTTCAGCCGGAGTAGCTCGGCCCTAACTGTGGTCGATGAAAAGAGTGGTTCCTCGGTTAGGTAGGGTAGGTAAGGTGATGGCTTCTATGAGGAGAGGTTGGTTGGCGAACGGATGGATGGGCAAATATAAAACTAGGTTCTCGGGTGAAGAGGGACTGAAAGAATTTAGAAAGGAGGGACGCTTAAACCTGGTAATCAATTTCCACTTTTCCATCTGCCGATTTAAGGGCATGGATTAGCTCATGAGTTCTTTTAGAACTTCGTTTATAACCATATAGAATTTTCGGATGCTCCAGCGAATTTCGATGTTCAGTTCAAACTTCCTTCGCAGCTTTGAGGCCTCACTTGTACAAACTTTTCGTTGCTGCTTTTATTCCTGTAAGTGTTCTTCCAAGCCGATTAATCTGTAACGCCTCCACAGACTATTCCTTTTACTGAAAGAGTCCTTTAAGTCTGAGTTTATCCATTTTGGGCGGTTTGTGATTGTCTTTCTTCTAAGCGGGCAGTTGGAATAAACAAGCTCTTTCAGTAAGGAATTGAAAGTATTCCAGTTGTCGTTTGCCCGACCATGCGGTTCAGTCTCCAATGATACAACTGCCGCTTCCCACCTCATGAGAGAAACCACTGGACGTAGATGGTGGGATGAGGGATCGCGGAAGAATAAGATATCGTGTAGGACGACTAGATGGGGCCATTGGTTCAACAGCAAACGTGCGTTCTGGCTCTTTCCGCTCATCGCTTGTTCGCTGTGTTTAGACAGCCCTTGGGTCAAATGGTAGTAAATGACTGCTGTATCAGGGTCAGAGCTCTGGGCTGACGACCAGGCGTAACGGGTTGGTTCGGCAACAATAACAGCGTTAACGGCCGCGTCGTGAGGTTCGCCTGCCAGGTTGGCTGTGTTAGGAAGGCGTGACAGTGCGTCCGCATTACCATGTTTGTGTCCCGGACGGAACTGGCACTCAAAGTCGAAATCCTGTAGAAACTCCTGCTAACGGGCTAGCTGGTCCATCGGGTCCTTGATGGCGCGTAGCCATTCTAAGGCGCGATGGACTGTACGTAGGATAAACCGTCGGCCGACAAGGAGGTGTTTAAACTGGCGAATGAACGTAATGATCGCCAACAGTTCTCGTCTGAAGGCGCAGTAGTTACGCTGAGTTTTGGTCAGTGTGTTGCTGGCGAAACAAATAGGGTGTTCTACGCCGTCCTTACCGACTTGGGACAAGACAGTCCCAATGGCGAACCCACTTGCATCCGTATCTAGGATGAACGGTGGAGCGTCGTCGTCGACGTTTGGGAGGGTTAGGAGTGGTGCCGAGGATAATGCCGCACGTAGGTTGTTGAAGGCGGTGTCGCAGTCGGCGGACCACGTATAAGGGCGACCTTTCTCGGTTAGCTTGTGCAGGGGGGCGGCGATTTGGGCAAAATCCCGGATGAAACGTCGGTAGTACGACGCGAGGCCCAGGAAACTCCGCAGCTCCGTTTGGTTGGTCGGGGTCGGCCACGTACGTATGTGTTTAATCCGGTCTGGCAGTGGGGAGATACGGCCGGGGAAAATAAGGTGGCCGAGGAACTGAACCTCGGAGCGGAGGAAAAGACATTTATTGGGGTTGAGAGTAAGGCCAGCTTCCTGGAGCGCCTCCATAACCTCCCGTAAGTTTGAATTGTGCTCTTCTGTGGAACGCCCAAATACAATGATGTCGTCGAGATAGACGAGGCATTTATAGGGGATGAGGTGGCGGAGTACACGGTACATTAACCGTTGGAAGGTGGCTGCTGCGTTGCATAGGCCGAACGGGAGCGTTTGGAACTCAAATAAACCCTGGGGGACAGTGAAGGCCGTCTTGTGGCGGTCGTTGGTGTGGATTTCCACCTGCCAGTACCCTGACTTGAGATCAAGGGTTGAGAACCAGGCAGCCTGGCCTAGCGCATCTAGTGTATCGTCTAGCCGCGGCAACGGAAATGAATCTCTTACTGTTACTGCATTTAAGCGGCGGTAGTCAACACACAGGCGTAGGGAACCATCCTTCTTGGGAACTAGTGCAATGGGCGAAGCCCAAGGGGAGGAGGATGGTTGGATAATCTTGGCCCGTAACAGCTCGTCTAGAAGCTTGTCGACCTCGTCACGGTAACGAACAGGTATACGTCGAGGGGGTTGCAAGGGGGGTTTGGCGTCGCCCGTGTCGATGGTGTGTTGTACCAGTCGTGTACGGCCGAGCGTGTCTGTGGACCAGGAGAACAGGTCGGGAAACGAAGCGAGTAGGTCGCTTTTTTGCTTATGGGCGACGGGGCCGACTGTTGAAAGGGTAGGTAGGACATCGCTCAAACGGGTAGGCTCTAGGGCTGCAGCTGAGAGGACGGCGTTATATGCGAGGTCGAGATCGTCTGACGGGCTTGGTGTTACAGTCGGGGAGGTGGGGTAGCCTATCACTAGGCGTCTATGCCGGGTATAAATAGTGCAGTCGTTATCGGTAAGGAAATCAAGTCCTAGAACGATGGGCCAGGGGCTAACAGGAGTCACTAGGAAATGATAAGTCAGGGTAGAATCGTTGATGACGAATTGGAGAGTGATGCTACCGGCAACAGGAATACCAGTCCCGTTAGCGGCTCGTAAATTGGGGATTTTCGGTGGCGGTTCTATGAGTCTAAGGTACTCTTGAGGTAAACTATGAACATTGATAAGGGAGGCATTAGCACCAGTGTCAACTAGGGCTGGTAACGTATGGTCGTTGAGTAAAACATTAACTGTAAACGTGTGGGTGCAAGAGGTATCCGAAAAGGAAATAAAGTCATTGGGAGACGACTTACGGGGGGGATTATGGCCGCAGTGGCGGGCATCGGGGCCGAACGCTGCGCAGTATTCACAGCCCGGATTATGATGCGGGAACCGTACGGGGAGATGCGCCTTCCGGGTGGGTGGACGTGACTCTGGGCGAGGGGTAACGGTATGAGGCACTGGGTTGGGTTTACGTTCTTGATGGTTAGCCGTGTACAGGCGGCACTGTTGTATCGCAGCAGTTAAGCTGGGAGGGGGATGAAGAAGAAGGATATCTGTAGCGTTCGAATCGCTGAGGCCGGTAATAAAACGGTGTAGGATAAGGGTGTCGCGGTCTGGTGGGGGGAGGTTGGGGAACGCCGATAGGGCGAGGTGGGACAGCTGGTTGGCGAAGTCATCGACCGACTGGTCATGCGCCTGTCTTAGAGTGGCAAATCGTTCAGCAGCCATTCCTGTGGAGGACGGTGTGTGGAAAAGCTGTAAAACAGTCCGACGTGCTACGTCGAACGGTGTCGTGTGGTCGATGCCAGCGTCGAAAGCACGCTTATGGGCGGGGGTGGAAAGGAACCGTATCAGATAACATGTGCGTTGATTAATGGGGACCGTGAACAAAAAGAGTTCCAGGTCTCGGAGCCAATCGCGTATGGCGCTCTCTGGAACGTACGGCTCAGGGGCTAGTAAGGGGCCGGGACCTAGGTTATTCGCGCACTCGACCGTGGGGTTGGGGAGTGGTGCGTGGGTAACTGGGACATCGGAGGGAGGGGCGGGTGGGGTACCCGCTGCCACCATTGTAGCGACCGAGCGAGCAGTAGACGTCGGGTCATGAGTAATGAAAGAAGGGGCCGAAGGGCAGCTTGAACTCAGATGGTCCGGCAGATTGGAAAATCCGGTCTAAAAGGCATTGTACTTCAGAATATACAGTAGTAGGATGAACAGGCGTCCGGGACATAATTTAGTCAACGCGGATATAGGTTTATTCAGATATACAGAAACAGAAATCTAATAAACGAGGCTATGGAAGAATATAAAAATACGATGGAACGACTTATCGGGTGGGGTCGACGGTTATTCGTTGGTACGCGGTTTCGGGAGGGAAGACCCTGCAATGCAGAAGGAAAGAAAAAGTCCAGTTCATTCAAACACTCAAGGTCGGATCCCTGGTCAGATCTGAATACTCATTCACACGCAGCAGAAGAGGGCACGTCAGGAACGGAATACAGTAAAGTACAACAAGACGGTCATGAGAGATACGTATAATAATAATAGTTACTCGTACAGTTGGATTGAGTTACAGCCATCAGATAACCTGTCTGGGTGAAGAGGCGATGCCGACATGCCAGCTAAATAACCGGTGGGGAGCGCAGCGCTGTGGGCAACTGCAGGGGAGGGCCGAGGGAGGTGCCGATGTTGCGAGACGGAGAGCGAGGCGAGCGTTACGGTACGGGACGGTAAAGGGGGAAGGGATCGGCGGATGCGAGAGGAAGGGACACCGGTCATCTTCGCTGACACGCGATTACGCCATCTCCACCCTAGGTCCTCGCGCCAAAAGTATCACGGCATTCAAACAATACTGTTCAAGTCCAGGGGCGTTACACCCCTTTCCAAATGTTTCACACCAATCGGGTTGATAGGATTTGGAAAACAATGAGTACTCGAAGTTGAGCGTGATGTGGTCGCTTGACCCTAATGGCGGTCGGTCCTGCAGGTCTAGCACATTTTCCTCCTCTCGGGTAAAAATGAGACCAAGGCAGTTCGACTGCCTTCCTTCCCTGGCACGTGTTCCAAAGGTAACATTCTGGCAGAGAAGTTTGTCCGTGGCCCATTGTAGTAGTTTGTGATTAAAGCTGTCTTGCGGCCCTTGTGCAGTCCATCTTAGCCAATAAATGCCAGGAGCGTTAAAATACCCAACGATAAGGACATCTTTCTTCCCACTGACTTTGTTAAGTTCAGATACGAGCATGAGGTCTTGGTCAGAAGTATGGTTAGGTGAGCGGTACACCACCGAAAGCGTCAGTGATCGGACATTCTTAGCAGATATGGTAACGCTTAGCAGTTCCAAATCCCCTACCAGTTTATGTACATCAGCCATAGCGATCAGCTTGCAAGTGACATAAATTATAAATCATCCTCCTCGGAATTGCTGATATTTTTGAGTCTGCGATATCTTCAGGAAGCCATGTTTCTGTGAATGCCATAATGTCTGGCTTAATTTCATCAAATAAGTCTCTTAGTTCGTCTAGTTTGTTGAAGAGGCTTTGCAAATTTGCGGAGATAACCTTCAATGACTGTTTCGTTGGAAAGGTCCTGCCTTCATTGTGACAGGTTCTGACCACTGGAAAGACCCCTTTGTCTGAACTATTTGTCCATTTTTGATCTTCAGCCCTTTCTCTCCTCTGCCAATTCTCTCCTTCAATTCTGATCTCAGTTCTCTCATTTTCGGTCTTTCCCTCGGTTCGTAGTCTGGTTGAAAATACCCTTCCTTGTGCGAGTTGCATAAGGTCGTTCTTCTTTCTAACAGAAGCGCCGCTTGGACTCCGTTTTCCAAAATAACTTTCAGGGGTCTTGGGAATGTTTTAAGGTCACGATATGGGTCCGCTTTGCCTAGTCGGAAAGCTATTTTAACGGTAAATGTTTCCCCATCTTTCAGGACGGCACTGGCGTACTGATGAAGAAGGTCTAGTTCCCGCGTCACTCGTTCCTTCGAAATGCAGGACGGGGACCCTGGGGCGCCCCTTATGACAATATTTTGCTTACGATTTATGCAAGAGCTCATTACTGTCCCATCCGCGCTAGGACGATGTAATGCTACTGTAGTATTCGCGACGGATGTTGGCATTTCGTCATTTGAGTGATTTTTGGCCGGCGAAGGGGGTATAGGGCATGGATTTCCATGTAACGTACTTGCTCCGGCAATGGAGCTTTTACAGTCATTACCCTCGTGCAATGGCCTGATCGGGGCGGCGAGTCTGATGTCCTGGGACCCGACGGTGCAGTTGCCTACTCCGGGCGATAGTAGGAGCCGCGGGAGCAGGGGCGCCAAGGCCTTTGAGTACCACAGTCGCGGATCGTCTGCGGCTGGACAGCAGCGATGCCAAGGAGAGGTTGGGCTGGCCGATCGCAAACGGCCTGGAGCGCCTCCTCTTGACGCGCGAGGTCACGAGCTTCGCGAGGGTAGCCGGTTGCTCCAACATCAAGGCCCTCCTGGATTTCAGGATTCCCGACACCATCGGCGAGCTGCTCCAGCACCCGCGGACTGAGGGCTGTGGCATCCCTGGTGAGAAAAGCCCTCCGTCTCAGGAGACTAAGGGCCTTCTAGCAGTCGAGGACTCGTTCATCCGGCTGCTGGACGTGGCCCCGAAACTCGGATGCACAGACGCCGCGAGAATTGCACGAAGGCGATCCAGGATGTTCGTCGCCGGCATGGAAGCAGATATATCTGCTGACCGTGCGAGGTCGTAGACTTCGTTGTCCAGCAGGCCCATGATGGTTGCGCTTCGCGACGAAGTATCCACCCCGCGCAGGTAATCCTTCATCCGTGCCTCCCATCGACTGAAGTCGGCACCCCGCGTCAGCTTCTCTGGCAAGGGCGTAGACGGCTGATGCAGACCCAATTTCTGTAGCTCCTTGACTAATTTGCCAACAAGGTTGTCCGACATAGTCGTCACCGCTGCCGCCAAATTGTAGCGTCCCCGATGTTGTAATGATCCCGTCTAACGCGAGTAGTAGTCAACGAGGCCCAACAGGATAAGACGGACTAGTCACTATTTTACTGACCGACCTATGTACAAAAAGAAACTAAGGGAAGAGTCCTAATTACAAAAATAAGCTGAATCTGGGAGGATTGTCCACAGGGCGACTTGGAACACTGGGATCCAGCGGAGAAAGCGACAGGGGTTCCTCGCCCGGCCGGCCACCGGCGACTGGCCACGGGGGTTGTTGGGGGCTAATCCTCGCCCGTATTTATAGCTTTTCCAGAGAGGGGGTCGACAAGGTTGGGTCCGCCATTGTTGATTGGATGAGGGTAGGTCAAGGTTGGAAAGTTAGACAGGGCTATCTTGCTTAATTTCAGCGTTATAATAATTTATTATATGCATGCTTTTCGTGAGAGGCCAAATTGCAACTAAGTACCTGGTGTATAAATATGGAAAAGTTCGGCGGGCGCGCCCCTTTAGGGGCGCGCTTTCTAAAACCTTCTCCAAGATGGCGGACGCACGTGGTCGGGCCTTCTAGAACTTCCTACAGGTAACTATGGCGAAATTCGAGAATGCGCCTCAGTTTAAATATCTGGTCTGCGCATCCACGTCCAGCACGAAATCCGGCTTAGTTGGGCCTCGTCCTTGAGTCACGCACAGCCTGGAATGGCCTGAGTAGGACAATAGCGAAGATCTTCGCAGCAACGTCGATGAGACTTATGTCGTGGTAGTTCTCGCATCTTGTCTTATCTCCCTTCTTGAGGGTAGGTACAAGGATTCTTAAGCCCCAGTTTTCAGGGACAACCTCTTCTCTCCACGCTCGTTCAATCACCGCATTGAGCCAGGACGCCAGAGTGTCGACACAGGTGCAGGTAGTCCATCACCCTCGACTCCCACCGACCCAAGTCGGCACCCCGCGAGTGTTTCTCCGGCAGTGGTGCGCACGGCCGTTGCAAGCCCAGCTTTTGAAGCTCCTTCACTAGCTTGCCCACGAGATTATCCGACACAGTGGTCACCGCTGCCACCAATTTGTAAGGAGCCCAGATGTCAGTACGAGAGACGGCCCAGGAAAGTAAGGCCTCGGTAACTTTTGTGTACTTAAACGCCTATGTACAATAGGAGACTAAAGAGGGGAAACCTAATTACACAAATAAACTGGGGCAGGGTGAGATTGTCCAAGAGGGGTTGGCGGAAGGCACGGGGATCCGACGAAGACAGCGACAGAGGTCCCACATCCGAAGGTTGGCGGCCTGCCATGGGGTTGTCGGAGGTTAATCCTCGCCCATATTTATAGCTTCTCTAGAGTGGAAGTCGACAAGGTTGAGTGCGCCATTGTTGATTGGTTGAGGGTAGGTCGAGGGTGGAAAGTTAAACAAGCTTAGACCAGGGCTATTTTGCTTAATTTTAGGGTTATAATAATTTATTATGTGCATACTTTTTGTGAGAGGCGCGCTTTCCAGAACCTTTTACAAGATGGCGACCCGTGGTCTGGCTCTCTAGAACTTTCTACACAGTTGACCCGTGAATAAATATTTCAAAAATGCACAAAGTAATTCCACGTACGGTTCCAGTGTCAATGCCAGAGACGGTCACTGTGAAATTGTAACCACGTCGAAATAGTCCCAGTTGGGGCGCAGAATAATTCCGTTGTGCTCAGTCAGGGTTGTTCTTGTGACTTGTTCTTGCGTAGCTTTCGTATGGAATCGGTAAATTCTCTTTCAGGGTTGCAGAGGGAAGGAACTCCCCTCGGCCCCTCCCTTCAGTTGTCCACAGCCCTGAGTTCCCAACCGGTTTACTAGCTGGCATGTTGGTATCGCCTCTTCACCCAGACAGGTTACTCAACAGTTGTAACTCGTCCTGCTTGTACTTTAACTATTATTATACGCTTTTCCAACTGCTTTTTCTGTTCATTATACCTTCTTTTATGTACGGATGAGTATCGTGACATACTAACAACGGTGTTCAGATCAGCGTTAGCCAGAATCTTTTTCCGGTACTTCGCTACGTGGTTGTGTGCTACCCATGACGTCCTCGGTCGCTGCATTGGTGGCGAAGAAGACTTTGGAGATTGGTTAAACATGCTCGATTTCTATTTAGAAGAAGTACCAGACGAAGAAAAAAGCCGTACCTTACAGAAACATCGGCAAGCAGGACCAGTTACAACTGTTGAGTAACCTGTCTGGGTGAAGAGGCGATACCAACATGCCAGCTAGTAAACCGGTGGGGAACGCAGCGCAGTGGGCAACTGCAGGGAGGGGCCGAGGGGGGTGCCGACGTGGAGAGAAGGAGAACGGAACGAGCGTCACGATACGATGCGGGGAAAGGGGTCGGCGGAAGTGAGAGGAAGGGTCACCGATCATCTTCACCAACACCCGGCTACGCCATCTCCATCCTAGGTCCGCGCGCCGAAGTGTCACACCACTCAAACAACCCTGTTCAGATCAAGGGACGTTACAGTGGATACGACCTCATGATCTTAGCTCAGACAAACAAGGGATGTAAAACAGTTCAATATATCGAAAGGAAATAGGCACAGTAATGTGTAATGTACAATGCAAAGCTACAAAAAATGGCGGCTCGAATTCAAAAGCCCGCCAACTAGGTTCTCCCTTTATTTTCTTTTCTGTGCATAGGTCAGTTGTACAGAGGCGTCCGTAAACGATCTTTAGCTCGTCAACTTTCGATAACATGCTCTGCACATTTGTATATAAAAATTTCAGTTTGCGATTTATGGCTGTCAGAGAAGTAATTTCGATGCGTCTAGGACTTTCGCCTACTATTCCAAAAGTCCTAGACGCATTGAAATTACTTCTCTGACAGCCATAGATCGTAAACTGAAATTTTTATATACAAATGTGCAGAGCATGTTATCGAAAGTCGACGAGCTAAAGATCCGTCTACCTGATCTATCCCCGGATAAAATCTTACTTACAGGGACGTGGCTGAACCAGCAGGTGGACAACCGTGAGTTAACTATACCAGGATACCAGCTGTTTAGAAGAGACAGGTCAGGGCGGAGGCGTACTCACGTATGTAAAACACGATCTCATAGTCTCAGATAAAACGGATAAACTTACGTGTACTTCTGAGGCAATTTGGCTAACTATAAAAGTACCGGGTCCACCGAGCATTGACATCCTGGCGGTTTACCGACCGCCGAGAAATGATCCCACGGCGGACGACCGTCTGATTGAGGACCTGGAGAGATTCTCTATCCGGTCCGACGTCTTAATCATGGAGGACTTTAACGCACCTCTTATCGACTGGAGTTCAGCTTATGCATCTGGTCCAGACCATGCTTTCGACCGACGTTTGTTGGACATGACCCTCGGGTTATTTCTCACTCAGCACGTCTCTTTTCCGACGAGGGTGCGCGAAGGGCAACGGTCAAACTGTCTGCATCTGCTCCTTACGAAGTCACTGGACAGCATTGATGAGGTGCAATGCCTACCTCCCCTAGGTCGAAGCGACCACCTCGTACTGTTGTGGGAGTACTCAATTTTTTCTCTACCCGAACCCGTCACCAGAGTTAGAAGGAACATTTGGCGCGGTGACTTTGCCCAAATGAAAGCTGAACTAAACACCAACAGCCTCCCTGTTTTCGTTCGGGCTCTTTACAAATTGGAGGCAGCGGAGACCGACATGTCTGACAACCTTCTGGGAAAACTGGTTAAAGAGCTTCAAAAGCTGGACTCGTCACAATCATGCAAACCCTTGCCAGAGGGACTGTCGGGACTTGACGGCCTCGGGCAATGGGAGGCGTGATTTAAAGACTACCTTCGAGGAGTTGAGGCTCAGTCGCATCTTGGCCATCCTGGACGGCGAAGTCTAAGACCTCGTCCGGTTCCTCCCGGAGGACTTCCGATGTTCCAGTCGAACGGACTTGAAATACTCATCAGTAATATACTTAGCCGTAATATTATGCGGTCGTCCTATTCACCCTCATTATTGCCGTTAGTGCTTGTAGGGAAGCAGGACGGCTCAATGCGCCTATGATTTAACTATAATAAGCGCAAGGCCGTGACCAAAGAGGACATTTTTGTACTTCCACGACTTGATACGATCCTGGACATACCATCATCGGTAATTCTGTGTCCTTGACACCCGACTAGCATCAGGTTACTTGCAGGTAGATGTGTGCGAAGACTGCATCTAAAGTCGCGTCGGGTCCCTGTGAGTTTGAGACAATGCCATTTGGGTTAGCGGACACGCCTAACAACTTTCACCGGATAATGCATGAAGTCCTAGTTCGGCTAATTCCTAACTCGTGTTTAGTTTATATGGACGTCATCATTGTTCTAGGGGGACTTAAACAGTCATCTTACTAACACCTGAGCTGTTTGACAGTCTCCAGCAGACCGGTCTTACCCCTTAGCCCTCGAGGTATGCTTTTTTTACGGCCGCATGTCAAATTCTTATTGCATGTGGTCTCCGCCACAGGTCAGGTCGAGAAAACCAATCGGACACTGACTAATCTATTAAGAATCTTTATCGACAGATACGCGACGTCTAACTGGCATGAAGTCATACCAACCTGCCTGTTGGTCTACGGATCCGCGGTAAACGTGGCCACACAACACACTGCGTCCTTTCTAACGTGCGGGAGGGAGATGCATCTCCACGAGGATCTCAAAATTTTACCTGTGCGTCATGCGTAAATGTCGACGTACTGCTAAATTTGGGCAATTGGGCGATAAACTCTTTCACCAAAAGCCGGCTCTTCGGTATGCGAAGACGCGAAGAAACCGGACAAGAGGTTCGCCTTGTCTGAATTATCAGACAACGTATTTCCATCGGCGTTCTTTTGGACAGGAAATGCAGTCCTGGTTGCGTTTCGTCTTATTCACGTATCGAAAGAATTTTTGGAATTTTGTGGGATATTTTTAAGTACCTTTGACTCTGTCTGTCCGTTCGCTCCCCAGAAGATTCCGACGTATATTTCTTTGTTTTTTTTAAAGTCGGAAAAATGATCTGGTCGTTGACACCTGGCGTACTTTTTCGAAAGCCTTCATTCCAATCTAAGGTTCTTGTTCGTTTCTGACACGACCCACTCTGGTCGGGGAGTGCTCGATATCCTAAGCGGGCAACAAGTACCAAGTACAACACTACGTTCTTAAAGAAAACACAATCGGTTCCCGGGTCAGGTGCTTATACAGCGTTTCAGTTCATCTCCTTCAGGAGATTTTTCATTCGGGGATAATCCCCTTTCCATACATTTTTTTCCTCAGTAGCTTGAATTTTGGATACAGAAAAATGACTACTCCCAAACAAGAACTGCCTGGTGTGGTAACGACCAATTTCACCGTAGAAACTTGTGTTCCGTTTTTAGGATTTCGTTGTCTATAATCTTCAGATTTTTTCTCCTACATTCTGATCCTTTTTTAGCTCTGCTACCAGTGTCCTCTTTTTCATTCGATCAGTGGGAGAGTAATATGGCTGATAAGACACTCCAAGGTGTTTGCTACCTATCCTGGAATTTCGAGACAAGATTACTTCGAAAGATGCCATTCAATGATCTTGATCGCTTCAAATGAAAGGTCGTTTGTATTTCGACCGCCTCATCGAGTTTTTGCGTGTCATTTAGTAAATTTTGGAATTTCAGAAGGTCCTGCTTAACCCTCTTTGGGGTTTTATCAGTATCCTCAGGGACTCCCCAGAGCACTACACAAAGTGATCTTTCGGGGAAAAACTGACTCTCTATCTTGCTTCCTTCTATTAATGGTAGTTTGAATCACAGACTTCGGTCCTACCCTTATTAATGTCCTCAAGCTGCTCTCAAATGGTGAGTTTGGAGATGAATTCTCCAACGTCGCTATAGTTGGTATAGGTATATCCATACGATTACTGTCTACGGTCTTCTTGGAGTCTTCGATCGCTGCTTTATTTTGGTGCAGAAAGACTTTGTCTGCTCCAAATTTACGAGACTTAGGGAAATGCAAGAGTCAGTGTCATTTCCGTCTGTGGTCTTTTTATTTCCCTCCAGTTCGATTGAGTCGGAAGATTTATCTAACGACTTCGTCCGTTGCCTCTTTTTGTTTCGATGAACGTGACGTCCATCGCCTTTTTCCGGTTTCTTGAGATTCTTGTGCTCCTGTTCATCGATGTTTTTATGTCTTTTGTATCGTGTTTTGAGGGTTTAATTTTGTTATACTTGAGGAGTGATGCTATTATTTCAGTAAGGAGATCGACGCCCACTTCTAGTTTCGAAACTCTATTGGTGAGTTCTCGCCATCCCCATCACAGCGTGTCGACATTTCAGTATTTAATTTATTTGTGGTCGATTTCAGTAATGCACTGCGTTCTTCTTGATTGATGGGTAGTAGACCATCGCGCCCAGCTGAGAGCGAGTTAAGTATTTCCAGTAAGTTTTTATCACGCAGAATGCAAGACGATTTACAAATGAGGGACAGATCGCCTTTTTTCTGAACTTGTTTCGCTTTTTTGTCAGCTGACTGTCCGAACATGGCCGAGTGGTTAAGAGCATCGGTCCCCTCTCGAGAGGTCCATAGTTCGAGTCCCACCCGCGCGGCCAACTTCTATCACACATGCTGGGACCATGGACATTTGCGCTGCCATGTTAGCAAGACATCTTCGAAATTACACTAATTTATAACGTGCAGCTTAAGCTGGTAAGTTGCTAGTTTGCCGAGCACAGAGTAAAGCCTTTTTCCAAACGAAGTTCAGTATCAAATGTCAATTTAAAGCTAAGAAGGACTTCGCAGATAGCTTGTCAATTTGCCTTCGTTTTCTGCTGGTTTCCGATCACTTTGCTGACAGGAGACTGGCTTAGTAAGCACGTTGGAGTCTGTCTTTCTAGAGATCTGAACAAAACCGATACAGATACTTCGCTAAGGTCCGCATTACCTTCTCTACTGTTTTCCGTAAACATCTGACGTGTTTTACCGTGTACTTACCGACGTCGGTGATTTTGAAACCAAAACCGGACGCACAGATTTCATGAAGACAAACAAAGGGTATTTTCGTAAATATTTATAATGTATATAAAAATAGGGAAAAATTATGCAAAAGGTGTCATCTGCCGCGGTGCCCTCAGGTACTTGAAGGTGATGATGCTGGTCCCTTCTCCGAAAGTTACCCCAATAGCAAACAGAACTCTGGACGAGCTCGCATAGAGCTTGTTTCACGATGTGTACGAACACCATTTGCGGCCTGATGTGCTCATATCCGAATAGCAAAGCGAGGTCGTTGCAAGGTCGTTACGTCAAAGAGGACTGGAATTTGTTTAATGGTAGGTTATTGCAGCCAATGAATAGCCATCGTTCTTTATAAAAACTTAGGATATGCAGCCGACTTCAGTAGCTAACATGACATCTTAAAAAGGAGATCAGCAAGAAAGGAAGGATGTGGGAGAAGTTAGGCGAATGCGATAATAATGCGGCCTTCACAGAATACGAAGTTCAAAAAAAACAAGGTGAGGGGCTTGATTTTCAAGAGACAACGAGATTTGGAGTTTCATTTGCTCCACTGAGCACTTAAAAGCCTAGAATTGCTCTACAGCTATTTGCGAAAAAGCACCCGTCGCAGGAATACGATCCCTATCATGAGAAATGATGACGGTTTGAAAATACTGGACAGCAAAAACAAAGCTAAGCATTGTTCTCAGTTCTTCCAATCTGTTTTCACAAGGGAAGCACTTTTCATTCCGCCTACTGCTGAGAGCATGGGAAATCCGATTATTGAAAATATCGTATTTTGCGAAGAAGCGATTTTCAAAGAACTAAAAAGCTCGAAGTAATTTAAATCTCCCCGGGCGGACGAGATCCCTGCGAGATGGCCAAACCACTATCTTAATAGCAAAGCGAGCTCGTAACGAGGGCGTAAATCAGCGGTCCCGAGCTTTTTTCGAGCTCCGGTTTGTCCAGACAACCTAACTTGATGCGCCCTTCCTATTGCGCCCTCGTAACGAGCTCGGAATTTTGCGATGGCGGACTCTGTCCGTGTTTATAGCGAGCTCGAAAATACGAGATTCCCGATTTTCACTGAACGGGGGTTTTACCGTCCTGATATCCGCCCAAGCCACGTCCACCCAATTGCTGGTCACCGCTAGGTCCTTTGTTACTTGTAAAAAATTTATTTATCAAAAAATAGTATTGAGAACATACAGTGCCTTAATATCTTCTGGGCATTCTTGATTTGAGTCCTTTGGTGTTGGGGCACCATTGTCAGCCGCTGGTCCATCTGAAAGGAGGGTATTGTAGAAGTGTATCTAGTGTAAATTCATCATACGCTCGAACTCGTTCTTCACTGCATGCAAACTGTTCTGTTTTTGCTGACACAAGCAGGCCATGTTTTACGTACGTGATGACTCCTCCTCCCTGACGCTCTCTCCTGTCTCTTCGAAACAACTGAAATTCTGGTAGCATTAATTCGCGGTCATCCACGTTTTCAGACAGCCAGTTTTCTGTCCAAGAGACAACGTCAGGGAAAAGGTCACAGATGTGGATCTAACTTGGGTAGTATACTCTGCACGTTGGTGTAAAAAAATGTTAGTTTCAGAGTGTTGGGGAGTTTGATTATGGTGCGTTTTGAGATCCCATTTAAGGAACCTATTGTGCCCTCATTCGGATCGGTTTGGTCCAACGGATTAGGAGAGGTCGTTGCAGATCACGAGATCCGTCTCGCCATTCTGCAACCTTGTTCTCAGTTCCAGAACTAATTGTCGACGTTTTCTTCTCCCTGACGGTGTGTAGTCCGGCTGAAAAAGAACGCCGCGGTTGATGTATTTGATTCGGAATCGTCGTAAGAGAATAAGTCCTACTTGTTATTGGTTGGCTAACACAATCTTGAGTGGTCGGGGACGTGAATGCTCTGATATGTCGATTGAACGCTTTCCAAGCCTTAAGGCCTTGAGAACCGAAACTTCCTCTTTGGGGCGCGGAAGTTCGTTGGGTAGGCATTGGAACAGTTGCAGGTCTGCCGAGACCCGCTCTTTGTATGCACTAGCTGTGGATTCGGGAAGTCCCTGAATAATCAGACAATGCCCTCTGACCGGCGACACTCTGGAGAACACAGTGGTTTCGTGTCCCGACAAAGGCAATATGTGGTTGCCATGATCTAGCAAGGATATAAGCCGCAGTCGATTAAGATCCTCATTCGCCTCTGTTTTGTTTGCATTTTAATCAAAGTCGGCAGTTTTTGCGATAGGCTGAGGGTTTTAGGACCCATTCCATTTCCCGTGATGGGCGACACGGTCGCCGACGTCCCTGGTTCCGGTTCTTCGGAGGCATTCCTCGGAATCTGCCGTCCATGTCCTTCGACCTTTTTACTGCACGATTTCTTTTTCCCTCCGGTTTTTTTGTCGTTTCACTGGTTACTGTCGTCTTGTATTTTATGTGTGTTTGTGCTGGGTCTGCCGTGACAGCTGCAGAAAGTGTTGATGGCGTATCTTTTGTGCGACGTCCTTTGGCCCTACTTCCAGTTATTCGTCCAACAGGTACGTTCGCATTGTCAACTGTATCTAGTCTACATTGTAGAGGCGTTTTCGTCTTTTCAATCTCTTCCTCAAGTCGGTTGATTTTGTCGGCCAATATCTGGCATCCGCTGCAGAATGGATCGGTATGCTTGAAGCTTTTTGTCCCCGGTACGAAGCTGAAGTAGGCAAGAAGGGCAGGATTTATTGGTACCAAAAGATTTCGCGACTGCTCTTCAGCTGCTTCCTGTCGCTTCATAAGAGGGATAACGAGTGAGAACAATAGAACAGATTTGAATTCGTGCAGAAAATCGATGCAGAAACAGCAAGGTCAGGGTTTTGGGCAAAGTTGGCTAATCGATAAAGTTAGTAACACAAACACCGTAGAGGAAAAAAGTGAAAAAAGGGGAACGTTAAAGAGCAAAAAATGAGAGGAGAGAGGGGGAATCATGGAGCTAAAGGCTACCATGGCAATGTTAGGTTAACCACGTGCTCCAATTGTTTACAAAGATCTGGTTTCACTCGTCGTATATAAGCCGCCTCCAGGTAACGCAATGCCGAGTTGTTCGTGCCCGAACAAGTACTCGGAAGGAAGTTTTGGGGTCAACGGTGTGACCAGTATCAAGTAGGTGTTTCGTAATGGAAGAACGCGGGATCTTATTTTCTTGTCTTAGGAGCCACTTGGGCAGGTGCTCAATGGACCTGGCTGCCAACTGCCTTTGCGTTCGCCCAATGTACTTGCATCCGCAAGTGCATGTGAATTCATAAACACAATTTGACGTGGCGTGCATTGGCAGGGCATCCTTTGCCCGTGGAATCGGAAGTGGCTTAGTAGGACTGCAGAATACTAGCTCGGCTGCATTGTACGTCCTTTCAATGGCAGAACGTAGCCGTCGTTTGATAGTATTTAAAATATTGTCGCCCTTAAAGGGCAAAGATATAAAGACGAGCTTTTTCGGAGCTGAATGCTCTGTCAGTTTTGGCCGTGTAGAGTTGCTGTATTTGTGGGTGAATCATGCGGGATATCCACGCTTAAGTAGAGCTTCTTTGAGGCGTGCAAATTCTGCATCCAGTGTGTCATTGGAGCAAATGTTTCTAGCCCTTTGGAAAAGAGCGTATAAAGTTAGTAAGTCACACCATAGGGGAAGAAAATGAAAAAGGGGAGCGTTAAAGAGCAAAATATGAGAGCGGAAAGGGGAATCATGGAGCTAGAGGTTACCATGGCAATGTTAGGTTAACCACGTGTTCCAGTTGGCGGTGTAGACGCTCAACGAGGCCGTTGTAGGCAGGATGGTATGCCGTGGTTGTGATGTGCGCACACCCGAGCAGTCTAGTGAACTCGCGGAAGAGGCTAGATTGGAATTGACTTCCGCGGTCAGTGGTAAGGGTGGCTGGAACACCAAAAGTTGAGATCAACTGGGTCAGAAAAACCATAGCGATATTTTCTGCCGAGGTATCCGAGATAGGAACGGCAATCGGCCATCGTGTGAAATGGTCAACTTCCGTCAGGATATGTGTGCACCCACGTGAAGGGGGTAACGGTCCGATTAAATCCAAGTGAACGTGATTAAATCGAACGTCCGGGACCGCAAAGGTACTTGGAGGGGAGAAGGTGTGTCGATGCACCTTATTCTTCTGGCATGCGAGACACCGTTTGGTCCAAAGAGCAATGTCGGAATTCATCTTCGGCCAAACAAAACGAGCCGCGATTAACTTTCGTCCGGCGCGGATGCCAGGGTGGGAGAGGGGATGAAAGTGGTCAAAGACGACCTTACGGTAGGATAGTGGAACAAGAGGACGAGGGGTGCCTGTGGACCAATCGCACAAAATCGTACCTGGTGACGCAGGAAGTGGTGCATCTCGAAGCTGCAGAGTAGCAGACATACTTAAGTCCGCGATGGACTCGTCTGCGCTTTGGAGGTCTGCAATCTTCGCCAGGTTGAAATTAGATGTGAGTGTGTTGATGTCCGGACGGGATAATGCATCAGCAACGACGTTGTCACTGCCTCGGACGTAGCGGATATCTGCAGTAAACTGCTATATATAGTCCAGGTGACGAACTTCCCTGGACGAGTAGCGATCTGACTTGGCCTTGAGGACATGGGTGAGAGGTTTGTGGTCGGTGTGGACCGAAAATTCTCTGCCTCCTAAAAGGTGTGACGTATGGCCAAGTAGATGGCAAGGAGCTCGCGAGAGAAAGTACTGTAGCGAGTCTGCGCCGGTTGTAGCTTCTGTGAAAAGAAAGCTAAAGGCTGCAACTGGTTTTTCACCTGTTGATGCAAGACTGCGCCGACAGTACTGCTGGAAGCGTCAGTGGTCAAAATGAGCTGTGCATGAGCGTCAGAGCTGAGGTGGTGCGGCATGGCGGCATCGGCAAGAGCCTTCTTCGCTTCCTCAAAAGCTGTATGGGCTGCCGGTGAAAGTTCAATAGGTTTTGCTTTCGACTTCAAAAGGTCAGTCAAGGGAGCCAGGATTGCCGCACAATGGGGAATAAAACGTCTGTAATAGTTGATAAGGCCTATGAAACGTCGCAGCTGAGTGAGTGTGTTGGGAACAGGGAAAGGCAAGATGCATTGCACCTTCTCTGTAAGTTGAGTGATTCCGTGCTGACCGACGTGATGGCCAAGGAAATCGAGAGAATTAACGCCAAAAACGCATTTGTCGAGGTTTAATTGCAAACTGTGTTGCTGAAAACGATCGAATATGAGGCGTAAATGCGAGGCATGTTCATCTGCCGAAGAGCTTGCGACTAGTATGTCGTCGATGTAGACGTAAGCGAATGGAAGGCCCGCAAGATCTCATCGATAAAGCGCTGAAACGACTGGGCAGCATTGCGCACACCAAAAGGCATGCGAATAAATTCGAACAGCCCAAAGGGTGTCGTGATAGCGGTCTTTGGGATATCTTCCTCAGCGGTCGGGATTTGGTGGTACGCTCTGACGAGCTCTATCTTGGAAAAAATAGTTTTACCAGCTAACATGTGGGAAAAGTCACGAATGTGAGGAATGGGGTACCGGTCAGGAATTGTGGACCGCTTTAGGGCTCGACAATCACTGCACGGTCTCCAGTCGTCAGATGACTTCGTTGGCATCATGTGCAGTGGTGAGGCCCATGGGCTAGATGAAGGGCGTATAATGCCCAGATTCATCATATGTTCAAATTCGTTCTTTGCTATTCGGAGCTTCTCAGGGTGGAGTCTACGCGAACGAGCATGCACTGGTTGCCCTGCCGTGACAATGTGATGTTTCACTCCGTGTTGAACGGTTTCGGTAAAATGACATGGTTTGGTGATGAACGGGTAGTCCTCCAAAATGTCAGCGAAAGGGGTGCTGGGGATGGTGGGATGAATGCCAACCGAACGTTCAGAGTTAATGGTACCTATGGTAAAGAGTTGGGTGGTTGTGTCTGTGGGGCGACATCGACTGTTAAGCCGAAAGATGACAAAAAGTCGGCCCCGATAATGGGCGATTTGACGTCAGCCTCAATAAAGACCCATTGAAAACGTCGTCGGAGACCAAGATCTAAAGTGAGGGACCGTTGGCCGTAGGTGCTGATTGTGGTGCTATTTGCAGCCTGCAATGAGAATTGCGATGGCTTGAGGCGGTGACGCCTTAGAGGCGAGATGACACTGACCTCGGCACCGGTATCAACCAGGAAACTGAGGCCGCTCGACTTGTCGTTGATATAGAAAAGGCGACTGGGTCGCGACGGGTCAGCAGCAGTCGACCAGCCATTACTGGCTGGCGTGATCGTTTAACTGTGAAGGACGAGCGAACGAACAAGCAGGTATGCACTTTCGGGCCATAAGTGTGATGATACCAACATAATGGTTGTGAACGCCGCTCACGGGATTTAGACCGACGATGTGAGTATGGCTGTTTTCTAGCCGCTTGAAGACTGTTAAGCGTAGAGCACATGTTGCTCACCTGAGTGCAAAGGAGACGCACAGTGTCTCTTAGGTCGTCGTAATCGGTGCGATAAGCGTAGGTGGGTGTTCTGGGAGGACCGGCTGATGTGGGCGCTCGTCGGGCTGTGCAACAGCATGGTGCTTTTTCCGAATAGGAAGTGTCGTGCTCTGATAATGCTGGGCCTTCTGAATCAAAGTCAATGCCCTGATGGGGCTTGCTTTTGGAAGGCAGGGGCTGTTGAATATTGGAACACGAGGCACCGATGGGGTAACACTCTTTGATTCTGTCAGTGTGGGTAGCTAGCTTCTCTAAGGATGTATTTGAGTCCAACATAGCCAAAACCTGTTTCATTGGCACGGGTAACTTTTTCTAACCATATCTCGCGAAAACTGGCGTCGTCCATGTGCCTACCAGCGAGAAGCGAGCGCATGTGACGCATGAGCTGGGAAGGTGTCTGATCACCTATCTCTACTTGCGTGAAAAGTTACCGCAGCATAAGGTTGGCCGATTTAGCCACCCGTTGGATTACCGCTTCCTTCAGCAGCGTATACGGTCCGTCGGCTGGAATGGGGTCAAGGAGGTCTTCGACGGTGACAGCTACATCAAATAGGAGGGACTGCAAAACGTAGGAATAGAGGGTACGCTCGCTAGTAATGCGGCTTGTCGCAAAAAGAGCCTCGATCTGCCTGAACCAAACGCGATGATTGCTTGGAGTAAACGGTGACACTTTAAAAGAAAGGGTGTTAATGTCGAGTGAATCTTTTTCGGAGTCGTTTCTGACCATGGGAAATAAAAAAAGGTTCGGAATGCAGGAAAAAGCAGGGTCACCAATTTTGTAGTGGAAGCGTGGACTTAAAAACTACGAACAGTAATATATACAGGAAAAACTAACTCCAAATGGGTAAATTGGTACCAACAAATCCTGCCCTTCTTGCCTAGTTCAGCTTCGCATCGGTATGCGGCACGCATATACTATCAAGTAGACATTGCGACATCGCTGGCCGCGGTGCTGCGGTGGCCGAGGAGTTAGCGTGCGTGACTGAAATGTCGATGGTCGGTGGATCGACCCCGTCATGTAAGGTATTATTTTGGGAGGCTGCGCAAATCTTCATCATGGAGTGGACTTATAAAAAACGGAAAAATCTTCAGGAATAACAGCCTTTTTCCTAAGGCACAACTGTAGACAATGTCTATGCTTATGTTAGGCACACCGAAAATTTCCAGGGAACCCTTTTTAGGTAGACCTATGTTTGGTAAAGTTGTCTGAATTTAAGCAGCACAGCAAGCAGTGTAGAAATATCGACTCAGCCTTTTCGTTGATGTTGCTTCAAACTGCGGCGGGCAGTTGAAAACGATATATTGGATGGGTAGGTCTGTAGACAAGCCGAGATTTCCGACTGAAAGACCGTTTTTGTTGAAGTTTGTTCTGATAACTATAAGAGTATCGTTGGAGCTAGCTGGAGGATTGTAGGCAGAAACGTGTTTTATAATCCACTTTTTGATGAAGGACAGTCGTTTTCAGTTAAGAGACTCTATTGAAAAACTTCCTTCTTGCAACTCAAAATCCAAACCTCGCGTGAAAGGCTAGATCAACATTGGAGCGCGCACCACAATAACGCAGCCACCGTGATAGCTAACGTTGACAATTTAGTGTAATGGCGATGCTACTACCAACATTCAGGTATGCTTCAACTGCTGCATTTAATCAACAAACCGAGTTCATGTGCCTCTAAATGCTGTTAACGCATGACATTGGGCGTTCATCCGTACAGTTTTTGTATTTCTTTCATGTTACTTCCTTTCCATTTTCTCCATATACTTCCTGTGCATGTAAGCAATAGCGATTTCAAAGGTACACACCTACTTTCCCTGAAATACTCTGATACTGATTCTGGCTTTTGCAGATCCGATATATGATTCGTATTCCATTTATTGAAGACCTCTGGGATGCAGAAGGCTAAGGCAAATAATACACAAGGATGAGCTCTTACATGGGTGACCCAAAAGTGCTCGACTTCCTGGTTTTTTTCCCATAGAAGGTTAGCAATTCCGTGACGTTCTCCTTGGGAAGTGTAGAGGAAATCCGGTAGCAAATGCTGACGTGTTCTCCACACCTGCCCCGGCGCGCATTTGGTCATATGCGGGTTGCGAACTTATTTGCTGTCATTAAGTCCTCTTTAACCTTGTTGATATATTCATAAAAATAGGTCGGCTGCGAGTGCGCATGCGTTTTTGTGCTGTTTTCTCCTCCACTTCGTCTTCGCGATGCTTATGGCACCATCCCGGTGAACAACTCCAATCTGTCTACTCCGGTGAAAGACTCATTCAGGTAGATTGCATCAAGCTTCAGCTACTTTTACAATTTCATGTTCTTTCGTCTGTTTTATGTTGTGTTTGCTGATCTTATCCATCAAACATCTCTGAGTCACTGTTCGGGGCGTCCGCGTCTGTCTTTTGGCATCTGGGAATTCTTCAGTTGTCTCCATCTTCTTTTACAGATGTGCAATGAAGATAATTTCCGATCTCTTTCGGTGCGTTCAACGGTGCATTTGAGATGCGAACAGAAAGCAATAGCTCCCCGC